>OZ022263.1:40832869-41392869 GCA_963978885.1 Nemotelus pantherinus
CGATTGTTTACCAGTACTACAACCAAAAACTTATCGAAGTTGCTTTATATTAAGATGAGTTCAATCTATTAATTTCATATCAATCCGATGATTGCGTATTGCGTATAAAATTTGAAATTCAAAGAGTTAAAACATACTTCACTGCTGCGTGACTATGGCTTAAAAATTTAAAAGGTAGTATCTCCCAGTGCAAAAAAAAAACAATAAGCTGGGCCGTTTATCTTGATTTGGTGATCATGGTTTACAATACAAATTTCGGATTCGTAAAAAATAGGTAATTTGGTGAATGGTTACGATTCTGGTGGGTTGAGGAACTTCAAACATTTTAATTTAACTGTGTGGGATACATGACGTTTGAAATATTTTGTCAGGATATATGACGTTTGAAATTTTTTTTTTTCACCTGCCTACCGTTGCACATGTCCATGCCAAACTACAACTGCCTTTTTTTTCAATTAGAACGTCCTGCGAATTTTGTAAGGATCTAATGATTCCGTCAGTTGTTAGGAAAACCCGAAATTTTATAATTCTTCTCTGCTTACATTTAGGCACTCAGCACTCGTGTAGGGTTGAAAGCGTCATCATTTTTAAAGGGGTTCCCTATTTGCCTTCTGCCATCCAAAACAGGTGTTTTTTAGGAACACAGAACTCGGGAATGGCTCAATCAATTTTTTTAAATTTCGGACAACTGATTCTTGAAGTTATTGTCTATATCCTAACGGAAGCTTTTAGAAAAATATTGCTTTATGAATTACTAATAAGAACTTATATAATAAAGCATATATAATTTATCGTAAAACATATGTACCAAATTTCAGATTAATCTGGTGGTTTTTACCTGAGATTTGTGTTCCTAAAGGTGAAAAAAACTAGATTTTTCAGGAGAAGCGTTTGAAAGAACCGGGACCGATGATGTGTCAATTTTCGATTTTTCGATTATGTTTTTGTAAACCACTTGTTAGATGTCGTTCAAAAACGTGTTTTCAATTAGTTTGTAGCCTGATCATACATGTACTATTTTTTATGACATACCTTACCAAAATAACGAAAGAACCATGCCTTCATATTAAAAAACCATAATTCCTCTAATCGCTACAAACGCTTTAGATTATAAATTTAAAATTAAATACTTATCATTGAAATTTTGAAACGGGACAAGTTGCAAAATGTGCAAAAAGAGTTGTAGAATTTTTTAAGCCCATAAATTGTTTTTTTTTTTTTTTTTTTTTAATATTTTTGATGATTTTCAAGTTGGGAACCCCTTTAAGGTCAAAATATAATCAATTTTTATGCAATATACTCGCTTTTTGAAATTTCTTATTTCCATATAAAAAAGTACTTGAAAACTCACTTAAATGCCAGCACCGTCCAAGGGGTATGATACGCTTGTTAAAGCTCAACAGAGACCTACTTTTTATATGCGTCGGGACAATTTGGCATGGTATCTATACTCAAAAGATAATCTTTTCTTCATTTCTTTTCTTCTTTTCTTCAATTAAAGTTGTACTACAGCTGTCAGGGATAGATTGTTTTCCAACTTCGGCATGTAATAACAAAGTGCACGTATCCAGGAAACGCTGCAAATAACCTGTCGTCATTTTCAAAGTTAATCACTAGTAAGTAAAAGTATGCATGAAATTTTATCTCAGCTAATTTCCTCTACACGACATTCCATGAAACTATTTCATTCACCTTTACTATAGGAGCTTGTAAATTTATCAATTATATCTGCCAGATGGACTAGCTATGGTCTTTCTGGATATTCCTGCAAAATTACTGTTAGCATGCCTTGTTCAACAACTTACTGGTATTTCATGCTTTTTCCAATATTTCTCGATTAGCTTAAGTATTCTCAAGCCTGGGTATTCTGTCGGTCACTTCCTGTCGCCAACGAAATAACCAACAAAAATTTCCAGTTTAAAATATTTAATTAGTTCCAAAATTACTTAAGCTTCGTGACTTTTACAAAAAATTTTCCCTTACTTCAATGCAATGAAAATATTTCTAAAGCCAAGCTTCCACGAAAAGCTGCTGACATCATTCTCACTTAATCATCTAAAATTCTCTGATGATGTATTCTGCAATCTCGAGTCGTCTTTGTAGTGCATTTTTCCTAGAAATTGGATTTTCTCATTTTTCGCATTTCCCCACCGTGGATGAGAATTTCTTCGAAATGTTTTTATTTTCACAATTTGCGATAAAATTGAGTACCACTTGTAAAGTTTTATAAAGATAGCGTTGATTATACTAATACTTAATTCGAAAAGGAACGATATTTTTTCCAAGAGCGAAAATAAAACAAATATACATATATTTATAAGCCAGTAGCAGCGTTACTATTACTTCACTCGCATTCCTGAATCATTCAGCATCGGAAGCATCTGAGAAGGACACCACAGGCAGTTGCCTTGCATTGCATGCTAATGAAGTTCCCGAGCCGGCACTATTCTGTATATTTCACAGCTGTATAAGCTCATCAGTTTCTTAGTTCACTCGTATTTCTTTAGACAATCATTTTTTCTGGAACCGAATTTTAATGAAGTTTCTGTAATGCAGATTTTTTGAGGATGACCCCAAAAATTTGTGAATGAATGAAAAATTGAGCTAATTTAACAAGATGAAAGTTGGAAAGACTGGATTTTGAAATACGGAATTTCAATTCAAGAGTTTCAAGGAAATAGTATATACATACATATAGTAAAAATTTTTCTTTCATATTTTGTGATATCTTTCATTTTGTACCTACTTCATTTAAGCAATAGCTATTAAAAATAAGTTTGTATTTTAAGGGCATTGGGTCTTATACAAAGTGCAACGACAAAAAACTCTGTTTGAAAATGCAAGAAAAACTTATTCCAAAACTAAACTAGCAATTCATCGAAAACTTCTTGAAGGTAAATATTTGAAAAAAAATCGCAGATATCCACAGTTTCAAGATGGTAAAGTTGATTTTTACGCTCGACATCGTGTTGTCGTCTATCTTACGTTCTGGTTCTGGCAACGTTTCAACGGAGCCGTTGCGAAAATTTATGTGACTCGGAGAAAAGTTTGCGAAACTTTTGACTCGACACACAGTCCTCTTTACTCGCTTTTCTACGAAGTTAAGTAGCTACGTAATTTCTATTGCAGTCCTCCTGACTTTTTGTTTATTTTTTCCTGCTCGTAACGACGGCAGCAGATACGGCTAAACAATATCCGTATGACATGAATATCACATTTCACGGATTAGTTTGTATAGGAGCGCAAAGCATAACACGAAAATCGAAATGAATATTAAATGATGCTGGTGTGCTGAAAAGAATAGTTTGAAAAGTTGGCAAAGAGTGTCCGCTTCAATTTGATTATCCTAGCGAATGAAACAGAAAGGATGATCAAATAAGAAAATTTGAAATTTATGAGACAGAGTGGATAACAAGTTTAAAGCGAATCAGTTGATGCTTTTGTCGGTGTAGGTTTCATCAATATAAAATCGCTGGGGTCGCTTACATAAGAAGAAATGACATAACAAGGACTATGAAGTTCTTTGAAGCATATTTTAGATTTAGAAAGCTAGTGCGTGCAAAGAAACAGTGGTGTGTGATCTAGGACCTCAAAATCTATTAGTAAATAAAGTACGCTGTGTGAAGTCACTGCAATGTTGATAGCCAAAATCTTGTGAACGCCAGAGTTTTGCAAACGAAAACAGGAATGTATGTGCTTCTTTGACTTCTTCTTACTTATATACTACGAGAATTATTATGACCCCACTGTCTGGTACTTTGTTGTAGTGAGGTGACGGTCAATGTTACGGCTCACCAAATCATATGCGTCGAAGCGTTGCTAAGGGCTTACCTAAAGGAAGGATGTGTACCAAATATGAGTGTGCAAAGAAGGAAAAACTTATGGTGCATGGAGCTGGATTCACAATACCGGTGACCCCTGAATACTGGAGTCGGATTCCCAGTACTCCAGGGTAAGCGAGCAGACCTCAAGATGTTGTCATCCAGCGGCTACAAAGCTACAAAGGTGGTTAACTTGACCTTAGTAGCGTATGTTACTACAAGTGAAAAAACGATATCGGATATCCAGCACAGATATCAGGATTAGCCATGACTTTCAGCAGGCTGTCGCTCAGCTCAACAGGTAGGGAATCGCCAATAGATGTTGTTGCCATGGGCAACTTGTCCTTTTAAATATCAAAAGCTAGCAGGCCAAAAGCTTACGACATGGAAAGTACGAGTGAAGAAGAAAACCTCCAAAGCTATCATATCTTTGTATTATCGTAGCCCATCTACTTTGTATCATCCTATACCAAGAATAGATCGGTTACCTCAAGTTCATCTAAAACACAGGAATAATATATCAGCCAATAACATCGTGTTGGTAGTTAGGAACCCTGCGGTTGCAATGGGTACTCCAAACCTATCATTGCAAGGCAGCACTCTGAAGTGCTGCAGAGAAGTAGAAGATGAGCCAAGAGGAAGATACACGAACATCAAAGAGAAAGATGGACAGACCTTCTTCTAAGAAAAAAGTTAAGATAATTGACAATCTCTTGAGAAGGAGAGGCGAAGAAAGCTGGGCTACGTTGTGAAAGAAAAAGTCGAAAAAATCAAGGGTAGGAACTGACGATTCAAGGAAAAAATTTCAGCTTATACTGGAAGAAACGGATCACATGTGATGATAATATCTATCAAAGGTGAAATTACGTACTCCAAAATTCTTTGTCGAATGGATACCAACCCGAAGCGGTAAACGGAAGCTAGAAGCCCTATTTCGCTCCAAGCTCAATGAAAGATCAATACCAACACTCATTGGATTGATTGTTATTTTATATGAATAGCATACTCCGCACATTATAGTTGCCGATTTTAACGCTTGAACAACGGACTGACGAAGCAAAGCCACGAACTTTCGAGCCCGTATTCTTATGGACGTTTATGTTAGCTGGATTTCGTTTCAAGAAATTCTGGAAAAACAAAAAAACGCTCTCAATTATTGATTTGACGTTTTTCAGCACTGCTATGGTAACATATATGGTCTGGTTTGTTTCTGAATCTTACACGCATAGTGACCATTAACCAGTAATATTTAAAACCAGCCTAAACGAAACGGCCGTTTTAGGCGCCGAGTAAAAGAAATTGGTAAGCATTGAACAAACCGGAAACTAGATTAAGAAGCCTTCAATGAAACGCTCCACCTAGGGAAACATTAAAGGGTCGGCCAGTGTCGAAAGTGGCAAAGACCAACCCAATTTCAATGAGATTCTGATATCATATTGAGAAGCGAGAACAAACCTGCAAACAGTAATCCAAAAAATTGAAAAAATTGTGCTTCAAAAACTCTGCGATAAAGCAAATATCGATCCATTTAGTGGACCATCTCGTGTAGTCATGTCGCACGTAAAGCGCTCAAAAGGACTACAAGGTGACTGGCCTATCTTCCTGGGAAAGATTCTGAAAACGATACTTCATTACAATCGCACAAATGTTCCGCAGCTTGTCGTGCAAAACACAACTGATGACATCTCTCCAATTACCGAGATGGAACTCTCAGATGCAAGTTTAAAATTCGATAAAAGTTAAATTAAAATATGCATTAAACTTTGCCGGACACCAAAAACTCTTTTGTCCCTATTCTTCAACGAGAGCAATTGAGTCTACTAAACATTTTTGGTTTATATGTTAACGTTTTTAGCCTAAGTGCTTGATATTCGCTTCAAGTATGGGCGGAATTTCAAACGAATGCCAAGAAAGTGTCTTAGAGAAATCATTAAAGAATGCTTTCTCAACAGAAGTTTTACAATTTATCGGAGTTCGCTGATAAAAGTACTGACAAATATCTTAAAGATAGGAGTGTTGGCCGCCATGTCTCACAGCAAATGTTTTTTTCACAAAACAAAAATTGCATTTACTTTCACAAAAATAAATCATTGTACTTTTGGAATGCAAAAAGTTTTTCTGGAAAAAAACTTAAAGCTGAGTGTCTCAGGCAATTCACTTGATTCCGTAAACCAAAAGTTTTCATAATCCTGCTACATTAAAGAGATTTAGCAAACTCCATATCAACAGTTGCACATACCTTTTTTAGTAGTCCCATTACCCTAATTCGTAGACAAGAAAAACATGCTCTCGGTCTTGGAAACATACGGTTACTTCCCGATGGAAAAGTTGTAGGTTTTTTGATTAATTGGTTCTAGCAGGTTAGAGACGATTAATGTCGTCGTGGCTTGGAAAATATGTTGCGGTAATGGATAAACCCATTTCGTATCGAGCTCGAGGGCAAAAACCAAATTCATTAGAGGCACATACATATAGCATTGAAACGATCTAAATCAGATAGTTGCGGTCCGTAGTCGGTTTCCAGTATCTTTTTCTCATTCCCAATTGACCGATTGCTACTGGGTCCTGTCTTTGATTTAGGATAAAGTTTTCGAACGGATTCGTTCAACCCGACGGTGAAATGGTGAAAGGGAGCTATAACACCATAAGTGTTTTTGGTAAATAGCAAGTTTCTTTGAAAATGTAGTTGATATCTGTTTGGCTTTCATTTGGCGTTAAGGCAAATGAGCCCATTCGATGTGTTATTTAGATTGACAGCGGCTACGTAGATTTTGTTGATACGGATTTTAAGGCTTGATGAGGGTACTAAGATTTATTCAAACTGTGTTGTGATTTAATGTTTTAATGGTTTAATGTTTTAATGTTTTAAGGGTTGACTATAATACGGTTAGTTTCGGTTGAACAGCTGTAATGCTTACTTTAAGAGTTTTGGAGTCAAAATGTGCTGTCTAATGTGTAAAAAAAAGGTGAATTTGTAAAAGAGTGGGCTAAGCAAACAATTTTCTTTCAACCGTTTTGCCACAAGCAATGACGTCAGTAAAGTTCGTTAAAATGAAGAGGTAATATTTTCGAAAGTCGAAAATCCTGCACGCCTAGCCGACAAAATTGCAATACAGGTGCAAAATAAAGAAATTTTTCAATTTCATTTCAACAGGATTTAGTGCATTCAAAAAAAACTTAAGGGCTTGGAAACTTTAAGCACTATTTTACCGCATAACCAAAATTGTAGTGGCTATGAAAAACTGCTACTCGCCAACGTTCAACTGAACATTCATTCTAATGTTTCACTTTGTTGTCATTGCAGTTTTGCTTTATTTCTGCAGATATTTCAGTCTGAACTTTTACTCTTCTTACTTTCGAACGAAAAGCTATTGCGAAAAGTTTTCTTTGCATTCAACTCTTAAGAACGCAGTGTCCTGTCGCACGTTTACTCTTATATCGAGAACGTTCATACCGACATCATGCTAGCATCCTCTTCTTTATATTCTACACTTTAGCATTTTCTTCTCATTTGTCTCTAAACAATCTATAAGTTTAGCAACTGTGGGCCGAAAATGATGACAAACTCACGAACATACCGCGTGTGTAGGTCTGTTCTTTTGTTAGAATCCATTGTGGTTAGTGTTGCAGGTGAAGTTTTCCCCCGAAGATCGAAAAAGTCGAATTAAAAAGAGCTCCAATTTCCTAGAATGTTTCATTCAAGCGTCTTTGCTTCAAAGCTAACTACGAAAAGTTCAGATTCAAACACAATTGTTTTTCGGCGTACTTGTCAACATGATAGTTTTAAATAATCTGGAACTATCAATCTATAACAATTGAAGATTTTCTTCTATTTATTGGAAAGCTTCATCTCACAGTCGATGAAACAGGTATAGCCTCTAATATGTATTATTGCAACATAATATTAGGATTAATTGAATATATTGCACTGCTGCATTATCTGCTTCTTTTCTTAATTTGCTTCTTATTTTACTCTGGTTAATTGAATGCGAATGCTATAAAGAAAAAAATGTAAATTTCTGCTTGGAATTCAAAATGAAAGTATATAAATATGTCGAAGCAGATGAAAGTGCTTGAACAATTTTTGCGCCCAACGTGGGGATCAAATAAGTTCATTAATAAAAACTGTTGCTTTAAAGCATTGCATGCATATATGTTTAATTTTTTTTTGGAATTATGAAATAAATATTAAGTTGGTCTTCATGTGTAGTGAAAATGATCAAACCAGCTTGATATTTTTATAAACTTATGATAAATCAAAAGTAATTTTTTCCTCATAGGGTTGCAAGAAGCTACGTTTTGAAAATTATTTATTGTTGTTATTTGCTGTTATCGAAATTTTCACATAGATTTTTTTTTTACACTAGATAAATATACATTGATTCAAAATTTACAGCAACTGGGATTTGAATTGCTTTCCCCAATGCAATAATCTAGTTTTACCACGAGTTCAGATAATTCAAGTCCATATTGGAAATGATGCAGAAGGCTCGTAAAAAACGTAAAAAACGCAAAATTTGTGTTCGAAAATTCTTCAAAATATTTTCTTGTTCGAAACAAATTTAAATGATTTATAAATTTGATCGTCTAGTGATCCTGTTAGTTTTTGATCTACGAAATTTCTGATCCTACGAGATCGGTTCCTCTAAACGAAATTGTATATTTTCTGAGCACTCGAAATCAGTTTTCGGTGGAAACCGCTGGAAGCTTATCGGGTCAAATTCAGATCCATAGGATGTGTTATTTGTTTATAGAACCCGATCTGATTTAGTAAGCTCCTTAAATATGCGATCAACCTGGTAGCTGCTATTATATCTCAAAGTAGCCTGATTATTATTTTCGATGCAGTTACTAGATTAAAACGACAAGGCTCGTTGGTATTAGCGTGAAGCAGATCTGTATAATTTTGGATGTGCTACTAGAATAGGTTTGCCAGTATCGTCCATTTTCGAAATAGAGCAAGTCTAATAGTTTTCTGGTTGCAATTCTGTCTATTTTGTTCCGTGAAATATAAGCATTAAATTTTCATACCATTAACGGTTAACCTAACGATCCAATGGTGAGTACGAAAAACTCATTTAGCAAACATTTCAACCACATAAAATCTGGATATCTTCTCCCTTTTCGACAACCAGTCTTTTTATCCGCAGATGTGCGCTGGAGTTTTTGTTATAATAGAAGCCCTGATTTTCCAGTTGCAATAGTTCATTGAAAGTAACAGTCATGCGTTTAATGAGTGAGTCTCTTAGAAAAATTTTAAATGAATTAAAACACGTGATTTGAAAATAAGATCTTATTTTTCAATTTTCGAAATCATGACGTAAATATGCCTTGCCGCGAGCAACCGTTTCTAAAAAACGTTGAGCTTACATATGAGCTATAATTGTTGGGATAAAGTGTAAATATTTCAACCAAGCGAACTCTAATTGCTTCTCCTAGATTGTTTTATTTTGCCAGGGAAAATCTTTAAAAAAAAAGTGCAGGTGGTATCGTGAGCTTGATGTTAAAGGCTGGACTAATCCGTCTTTGACAGCATAAGAACTTGTGTACCCAGCAAAGCATGAGCCTTTTTGATCTCAGGAATAGCGTCTTATATAAGTGATACATGAAAGTGGCTGGTTTTTGTCATTATCTTGGCCTTTGTTTTTGTTGCAGATTATTAGTTGAAAATCTTGCATGCAAGCTCCCAAATCGGTTGTGTAAAAGCAAGCTAGCACGTTATTTTTATCGATTGACTGCTACTTCTATTATCCAGGAATATCGTTGTAGCAGCATATATAATTTGGTACGCAGAGTTCAAACATTAAGACAAAAAAATTATGATGATGATTTTTCGCTGCATCATGAAAAACTTCATTACACAATTTCATTCTGGTATCCTGGTTGCTAGTATTGTTATTTTCGGCATTTCCTTGGAAAATGAACTATCTTCAGAATATTTACTTCTGGCTAAACAGCAGACGAGGCATTCATCTCTAGTAAGATATCTATTAACATTGAAATGGTGAGTCCACCACTTTTCTCCCATAAAAATGTATTGATTTTTAATTGGCTTTCCTGTGAAATGTTTTTCCATTGAAATTACGCCGAAAACTAATGACGCCTACGAAAAGTTTTATAAGCAATGTTGGCTCCCAAAAAAATTACTTTTGAATGTCCGATTATTATATAAAGCATACCACCAATTCAGAAAAGTATCATCATGACTTGTCCACAAAATCTTGTCCCAGTTCAGAGCAGTAAAAACATTTTAATTTATGCACCGTACTGAAAACCACAAACGTGGATCGTGCAACTCTAAACATTCAATTGCTTGCTCTGCAAATTACCCCGAAACATAACCTTTAAGTAACCATTACACTTGTCATATTCCTTTAATGTTACACTAAACCTACATACATCACGCTACACACTGTGCCTTAATAATGAAAAATGCATTTGTACGTAACCGTGGTGCCATTTTGTTTCATGGCGACTGGAAATGGCAAACATCTTGTAGTCCTTACACCAAAAACAATAACGTTTGTTGGAGGAGGGGCGAACATCGCGTCGTCGTTTGTGCTTGTAACACGATGTTGAGCGATATTACTGAGTTGAAGCTCCGTATAATTTATGCATGCAGTCAGGAAGTTATGTGAGGCGGAAAAAACTTAAATATTTGTGGAGCACTCAACGATTCGGCTGAAACGAGTGAAGAGTGAAGGCCATCTGCACCTGATGGTAATTTCATTTCACTTTTATTCAACGGATAATGCTGGGATGTCTCCAGAGATGTTAGCTGTCAACCTATTAGCCCGGTGGCGCAGATGGCTGATTTATTCTAGGAAATTGCTATATCAAAAAAATTGCTCTATTCATAAAAATTAAAGTGTCTTATAACTGCGCGGATCTTATATGGTTTCTTTACTTTGCGTTCGCTTGGTCTATTTTTTTTAAACCTTGTGACCCAGTAGTCATTTCTACAGGTTGAACGCCACTGCTCTAGTAATCATAGCTTCTGCACATGCAGTAATGAAACAACGCGAATTATTTAAGAGCTTGGTAATCCTTGCGAACATATGCCTTTCGCAGGTAGAAACGAATTTTGAATCATTTTATTTAAGTTTTTCATTTAATCATGAAACTATAATTGTTTCAGCTTTTTGTAATAGTTTGTATTCAAATAAGATGCGCTTGAATGCTAAAAATGTATCAAAAGACTCTGTTCTCTTATTTTTTCATATGCGTTTCTCATGCATCTTGTAAAGAAAAAGATTGGCTTTGTCTATGTATACGTATTAATAATGAAATTCCACAAACTTGCAAAGAACAAAGTTCACAAGATGAAAAAGGATATTATCCACAAACTAATTGCATCTTGAGAACATTATGTAGCCATTTGCTTTAGCGAACCACTTACGAATACCAAATTAAAAGCCAAATAATTGCCCGGCAAACATTGACAATATATTCTTGCAATGTTCGCATAAGCCAACTCAGATGTCTCGAGCTGTGGTACTCCTCCACACTCTTTGAAGCACTTTCTGAAAAGCAATATTGATTTTCCCTTTTTGCACTGGCTGATCCTGAAGTATTCTGCCCAGGAAGAAACAGTCGTCATGCATGAACGTACTGAACCGACTGTCATAAGGACGAAGTGGCTCGTCGTGACCACATTCTCGCAGCCTGCGAAATAGGAATACATGCTTCACAAAATTTTATGTGCACATTTCTTGTTGTAAATTTAATATGGATTTGCACGTAAATTGCTTTTAAAGTTCGAAGTGCGGTCGCTTTTATCATAATTTTTATTCGTTTTATTCGACCATTGAAACGTTGTTTTGCGTTTTCCTTACATGACAATATCACGATAAAAACACTGCAAGGCTTTTGGTAACTGCTGTTTATATTACAGTAAATAATGTTGGCATTTGCACGTTTTTTCTGGAGACTCACGCGATTTGAAAGCTTTGACTCTTGTATTTGCAGACTATGCACATACCTTCAGATGCTTGTACACACATATGGCGCTCCGGGGAAAAATTCGTGCGTGTGCTACAAAAGCCGGTGTAAGCCTTGAGAACATAAAATTCAAAAATAAACCTTTTATTTAGATTTTATGTTTTGAAAGTTAGCGTTGTCCTCTGTTGTTGCTCCGTTTCGAATCATTCATCTGTTTCCTGTTGCGTGTTTTGGTCATGGAAAAGTCCCATTACTACAAGAGACACAACGTCAATTGCAAAAAATATATATCCAACTGTTTATTTTGATTTACTATGAGAAGCTGGATTTATCACGTGATTTGAGTAAGAGAGGAAAATGTTCGATGACATTTCTACAAAAAAATGATGATGGGTGAAAAATCCAAACACCTGTGGCGATGATTGGGGCTCAATTTTCGAAAATTGAAAACAAATTGAAACCGTGAGTCTAAGATAAGGAGGAAAAAATAAGTCTCTTTAGTATATCGTATCTCCTGGCAGCAAAATGCTTCCAGCACTGATAATTTTCATTACGGGGGGATGATGTCATCGAGTTTTCAAATGACATGCATCCTATAATGAAAATAAACAAGAATTTTACTTTAATAAATTTTGAAGTTCATGCAAGTAGTAACACTTGGAAACCATTTTATCCTATGACGTTCGATGCAGCAGTCAGATCAAAGTCTTAGTTGTCTTTCAATACATGTTAGTTGTATTGTAATAAAGAGTACTTTTGGTAGAACATGCATTCAAAATCTACACGATTCCTCTTCTTCTAAAATCAATTTTCTAATGCGGTTCCTATGGGCCAGGACTCATTATCTTACCAAGAAAAGAAAAATTGAATGGTGTGAATCATAAACAAATTGCTTTTTTGCACCTTTTTCGGTATCAAATTGGTCAAGTTATAGTGATTTGCACAAAAACGATGCAGGATAGAATCATTGCAGTTGTTTAGGTTGGTTAGAAATATGGCCATTTTAAAAATAATTTAATTGCCAGTTTATTTTAATTACTTAACTCTTATTTTAATTACTTGAGTTGATGTAATTATTTAATATGTTGATAAAGAAAGGTGATCTAAAAGTATTGATAAGGAATGTCTTTAGGAAAAAATTATTGGTTTGACTCTCCACAAATTTCTGCTCACCGGCGATCATCTCGCTATTTTACTGAACTATTTCTTGAGCCGAGGAAAGACGTAAATGTCATTTTGGTCATACTACAATACGTCTGATGATTTAGACGAATTGGCTGATTGCTGAAGCAATATTAAAAGGCAGTCATCGCAATTTCGGCTTGTTTACGGGTGCATTGTTTTGGACAAATAAGACTCTTGCTCGTAGTTTGCCCTGTCTGTTTCCATTACTAGCCTCTCGCAATCTTCTTATTTACGCTACGTAGTAAGAAGACGTAAAAGTCACTCCTTTTTCGAAAATATTGCACCTCAACGTTCCAAAAAACAATTGCCAAGAGGAAGGGCTTGACACTTTGAATTTCTTCGGCAGTGAAGGCTGCCTCCTCCAAACCATCGACGGTTGTTTCGTCGTTAGATTCTGGTTCCAAGAAGTTCAGGACCTAGCTTACGTCCAATATTACCAATCGCTTCAATTTTTTTCTTTGTCAGCTGCGGACTTTTCGAGTTTTCAGCAGTCATTACTTCGCGTTTTCATGGTGGATAAAATGGTACCATATTCATTTTTACTAATGTTCGAAGAACATTAGTAACCCTTCCCCAATTCACCTATATTTGTAGAATCAGAAACTTTTGTTCAAAAAAACTGACAGCCCAATAATCAAACACCACTGACATTCACAGAATGTATTGGTTTTAAGTAGGACCAGGTCTGATAAAAGCGATTGTGAAGTGTACGCCATCTTAAAAAAACCACAAGAAAATGGTTTTAAAATTGGCTGTAAATTCGGATTCAATCACGAGATTTCAACGAAATTCACCAAGTAGTTGAAATTTACTCTAAGCAACATTTGATAGAAATTTGGTTGAAAAATTAAGTTTGAGCTGTCAGCTATGGTAATTTTAGTGTCTGGAATTTTGTAAATTCACTCAGGAAAATAAAGATTTTTGTCCTAAAGCTGAAATCGAAATTCATAGGATAAATGGACCTTATTGTAGGCAATATTTAGTAAAAATCTAGTTGAAAAACCTTGGTTCTATTATGTATTTCTTACATATAGTAAGCGATTTTATAATAAAATTTTCAAATTGTAATGATTTTGTAGTGGCAAAAAACATCAAATATGAAGGTTTCGAAAATTCGGAAACTTTTGCGAATGGTAACCCTAAATTTCCTTGTATAATATCCAATTCACCTCTATAACTTCCAATGCAGTTATCGGATCGAAACGAAACTCGCAGGATAGGTTGGCTCCACTGCGAGACAGATGTGATATATTTTTGGCTCTTTTGCTAGAAAAGGGTTGCAGGAGGCTAACATTAAGTATTCACATTGCGAACATTTACAATGCAAACAAGTAACCTATGTTTACATTTTCGAAGTTCTGGAAATTTTTCGGATGACCTTTCCATCCCTGTAACTTTCGATGAGAGATTCATATGCTAGGTTGATTTTGACGTGACACAGATATGGTAAACTTTTGGTTGCAGCGCTGGTAAAGTGTTGCAAGCGCTGAGCATTTTCTTCATTTGTGTTACAGCATATGCTGCTTTCTAAGTTTTGTAAGATAAATAACCGATAATGAATATAAGTATCAAGTGTTTGACTTTCCTAAATTTTAAAATTCATGCTGGTAGGTAGCCCTGAAAACCTATCCACCCTTTGATTTTAAATGCGTTCTTGAGATCAAACCGATACGTGGCCTTTGAAACAGGTTGGAGTACGTGTGGTAGAATATGCACTCAAAATCTGCACGACTCCTCTACTGTTCATCGAACATTAGTGTTTCTAGTGGTTCTGATGCGCTAGAGTTTTTTTTATTTGTGACATTGCTTGAAATTTAAAAGTCTCCTACGAAAAGTATAATATCATCAGTAGCAATGATCAATAAAAAAACCCACGAGAGTTACTTTGAGATACAATTATTCTTGTTCAATTTTTCAATTATTTTATGAAGCTATTAGGTATTACCAATCTCGTACTCACGTACACCACCTTTTGTTGCCTGGTAGATATTTGGACAAATAATGGGTATATAGAATGTGCTGCATAGATAAATTTCCAATTTATCAGAAACCCTTTTTTGCATATACATGTCTTTTTCACATGTGAAATGACATGTATATGCAAATACCAACTTTTATCAAAAACGTGTTTTTAAAACCAAAAAATAGGGCAATTTACGAAATTATTAAATTACTAATCCACCGCAAAAAAGCTGGCAGGGAGGTCCATCATTCGATGGCCAGATAAGGTAGAAATACTATAACACAAGTTATCCACTTGTATCAAAACCGCGCTTGAATTGCCTATTAGCTCTGGGCCTGCGAGACACGTTAGAGACATTGACGTTGGGACTCGTGACAAAAACGGGACAAACAGTCAAGCACTTACGTAAAAGGACTAATTAGGTCACTCAGACGAGCAATGTATGTGCACATTACCGCAAGAAAATAACCAGTCGCTAATTTCGTATTTATCCAACGTTTAGTTATGTAAGTTTATATACATCTTCCTAAACATAAGTGTAAGTGATGAGGTTCAACTTCGGTTTAGTTTACTAATTTAAGACAGTTTAATGCTAGTATGGTTCAGAGAACCCCAGCCATTGTTACGATTGAAACTGTTAGATAGGCTTCTAAACAATTCAGCAATAAAAAATATTATACAAAAACCCTAAAAATATGCGAAAATAGCGAAGCTGAATCATTCGAGATGTTATCATATTAGCTGGGCACTTAGCTGGGCTAAAACTCGACTGTGAAGAATACAATATGTGCTTATGTATGTAAGACACCAATATAAAATTCAGTTTCATTTTCGATGTCCATTTGATTGATTTTGATTTTATGATTTTTTCTCGGCTTTACGAGTATCTTATTACATAGTACATATTACTCATAAATATATATACGTACATAGTTTGCGTCCAGCATTAGCTTTTCTTGTTTTTCAAACCAAGGCTCACTCAGGGATTTACTTATGCGGAAATACGGTTCACTTACTTTGACTTGCGTTACGTTAGGACACTTCAAACAAAATCACATTAGTTGAAGTGATATTGTTGGATAAATTATACGAATAAAGAATATTTCATAAGAAACAATTCAATACATCAAACACAAACAATAATATGTTTATGTGAGTAAAAAATAAGTAATTGGAAAAGAAATGCATTCGCACATACATACATATGTATGTTCATACATACATATATACCAGTAGTTTTGAATATCCTACTTTCTTACCAATCAATCATTCAATCCAATCAATTTGGAGCAGGTGGGTTGCCTTTGATAGTGAAACTTAATTTCCCATCTATGTACATACATCTGTATGTAATATTCTCATCGTCGAATCGAAATTTTGCGAAAATATTTTATGTGACTGCTCTGCCACGTGTTGCAGATTCCACTTCGGCTCACTGAACGGAGGAGTACTTCACGAGAAGCGAGTGAAGATATTGCGAATGATTCAATTTGGTAATTC
This sequence comes from Nemotelus pantherinus, assembly GCA_963978885.1. Classification (NCBI taxonomy): domain Eukaryota; kingdom Metazoa; phylum Arthropoda; class Insecta; order Diptera; family Stratiomyidae; genus Nemotelus; species Nemotelus pantherinus. Next base: position 40,849,280 of record OZ022263.1, read on the forward strand.
CAAGTTTGATGGTTGGATATAAATCTTTCATCAAGCAAACAAGTTGTAAGAAAGAGGTTTCTAATGTAATTTTGAAATGAAATATGTACATATATAAATTTTAATATACTGTACGTACTGGTTGTTGTTGTATGAATTTTTCTTTTTTAAATCATGCGTGGGAGTTTGTAGAGTAAGTTGTTTCTAACATCTGTACTCATAAATGTAGTAAAACCCACGACAAAAGTGTCACCGTGCCATTTAAAACTTTAAATTGGTAAATTCGCATTAAAAGTGCTTTCAATCGAAAATAATGTACCGTTAATTAAATATTCAATATCACGTATGCTGTTTTCAAAATCCAAGCTAACAAATCATCATTTCCCGCATTGCACACAACAGACACGTTTACAATTTTCCCTCTCACCACAATTATACACAAATTCGATTTTAAATAATATGAACATTATGAAAAGTAGAATGACGTACCGCACAATGAAATAAGTCAATTAAAAATATATATGAATAAATGGTAGTCATCAATCTGTTGCCCATAGGAGTTGAATGCCTCAATAGTCACAGGGAACTCGAATAGATATTAAGTTTAAATTTGGTAAGCATTTGCCTAAAAATATGACCAATTGAATTTCGCATGTCTGCAATAATTTATATCGATAGGAATTTTAATTGTCAATCATGTGTGCATAATATTTTAGTTGATCTATCTTATTTAATTTGTGTACAATGAATCTCAAGGGATTCATTGTTGAAATGATTAACAATATCACCTACACCTACTAACCACATAGTTCTCTCTAATCTTCCGAATGCAGACTGATACAACGGAAATCTCCCACTGATCATATTGACCCTAAACTCCACAGCCAGGTATACTTTTATCATAAAGCTGTCATATCAGCTTCAGATGTTTCTCAGAGTTAAAGTGAGTTGTTTGCCTCCCTTTTTGCAGTTTGTATGGCAACTTTCCTATGTTGGTGAGGTCGAATCAAACTAAATTCCTTCACCACGTTCAGGTCACATTTTACTTTAAAAAAAGGAAAAACGAAGATTTGATTTTATATATGTAATTCAGAGAAAAATCCACAAACACGTCCTGGTTACCTGATTCCCAGGCTTCAGCCAGCGTTTGCAATTCGAGTTTGATTTTATATTAATTTGCCATTGATTTTAGGATTTGATAATTGCATGTAGGATTTTTTATAAAAATACTGGTCAGAGTGAGGCCTTCTGAAACCATAGTAGAGGTAAAAATGAAGAATTCACTATTTATCAATTTTATTTTCATAATGAATGGCTTCGACGTTTGGCCGTTTTTTCATTCTCGGAATGAAATTTTCCATGCAGTAGCCGATAGATAACTTCATCAATTTCTACGCATTTTATTGCCGTGTTTTAGAGTTGCCGTGAAAACGAACTGAATAATAAATGAAAACGAACTGAATATATAATTTCAGCTGAAATTTTTACGCATACGAAATGAATTCACCTTGCTTTTGAGTCGCGGCAGCACTGAGTGTCATTCTTGTCATGTATTCTTGCGAAAAATACTGAGAGAGTCAATAAGTTAAGTGGTAAGGGTCAATCAATTCAGTGTCGAAAAGTGCAACTAATTAAGTGAACTTTTAATAGTGAGATTTTTGGAGCACATATATTTCAAAACGTGAGCTAGTGTCAAGCAATTCGCTTGAGATTAGTCAATCTGCGGTATATTTTCGCAGTTGTAGAATTTGCAGCGTCCTAGTTGATTTTTTATAAGTCTTCCAAATATCCGGCGAATTAAATGAACCTTTTTGAAACTCTCGCTGTTTTTAACGCACTTTAGTTAAGTTTTTGTTCGGTAAATTACTTAAGCTATAAAATCTACAAAATTTTTATTTTGAAGTTATATGGAAAGGTTTCTTAGAAAAACAGTTCAGGGGTTTTTTTTCCGGACAGATGATAGTAGGAAATAAAATTTTGCCGAAATGCCGATGGTTTATCTTAAATGCATAATTGACTGTTTCTTTTGTTCACAATATACTGCCGTTCTCAGCATAAAATAAATATCGGAATTTTTTTTTCGTTTTTGAGTTAACACCAGAATTGAAAGCTACATACTCTGTTGCATTATTCTACAAAATATTTAATTTAATTTAATTTTACCAAACAAGGCAACATACATTAACAATTCAATATAACAACATAACAATTACATACAAATTTTTTTCCAACACATTAGAAAACAAAATACATCACAACTTTTTATTTTAGTTACTTTACTTTACTTTAATATATTTTATTTTGATTTTAGCTAAATTGATGGGCAAATTAAGTGGGATTAGGATGTTGATAGGGTCTTGAATAAGTTTGTTCTAAAAGTGTGTTTAGAGATCCCCGAAGCGTAGTTGCTGCTTATAGAGTTGAAAATTCTACAGCACCTACAACACCATATTGAATAAGGTTGATCATATTATAGATCTCGGGGTAGTATTGGACAACAAGATGCGGTTCAATCTCCACTATGACAACATCCTTGCCAGGGCTAATAAACAGCTTTACTGGGGCCATAAACAGCTTTACTGGGCTAATATAAAACCTTTCTTTTGTGGAAATGGGTTAAAATCAATAATTAAAAATACCCTATCTACAAAAAAACGTAGCCATTACTTAGCATAACTCTATCTACCGTAGATCTACCGCAAGGCCAAAAGAGAATAACAGACTGATTTCAGACGAATCTGATTTTTCTGGGCTTAGAAATTATGAAGGTGTTTTGATTTTTGTAATCGATTTTGGTTGTGTGGTTTTTCAAACAGCCAATTGTAGATGGTTAAAATTCTAGAAGAAGCCATGGTAAGAATTCAAAGTCCAATGGGAAAAAAACATTTAGTTGGAGACGTCAAAAAATTATTTTAAAACCTAAAAAGTACCAAATAATATACATATAAAACACTAAATTGCAAACACAATTAGCTAAAATTTGTGCGTTTATGTTCTTATGTCATTTTAGAAGAAGAGCCATATGTTTTGTTCACGGTTATTAGAATTGCGAACTTAAATGTGCTTTCCATTCTTTTAAAAAATAGGAATAGAGATGTGAATTCAAATGAAAGCATGTCATTTTTATTTTTATGCAGATTTCTAATTGCACAGGATTGCTTTGCAATAAAACTGCTAAAATAAGTGGAATTGTTTTTCTGAAATGAATACAAATTGAAATTTAACTGAGCGGCTTATTCCCGCGTCAAATATTCTCTGCTTGGGAAAGTTTGAAAGCCGATATACGTTATCTACGCTATTATAGACAAAAAGGGCAAAACCGATCGCAAATTAATAGCTTCAATGAGAACACATTATTGTTGAATATGAGTCGTACATGTTAAAATTTGCACAGCTAACGTAAATAAAAAAATTAATAATCTCTCACTGCAAGTGGCATGCACTATCAGCTATGCACTATAAGCTAATTTCTGATGAGAAACAGTGCATGCTTTCAAAACCACTAAGTCATATTTCAATTTTCAATCATGTCATAAAAACAATTCCATTTGATTCTGCTATCGGAGGCTTAATCCACAAAATTATCCATATTCCCAAATTAAATATTGGTCGGAAAAGCTTTAGAACCGATATATGTACGTTGTCTATGGTAAAATAGACAAGAACGGAAAAATCAATCGCAAATTAATAAAATAGTTTCTCAACTGCTACTAGTTTACATACACTCAATGTCTGTGCACTATTTAGTTGTCGAGAAACCATTTCAATAGTTCTTATGTGGATGAGTCAACACATCCCTGTTGTGCATGCAATTTAATTGATGAGCAATCATTTTTGTTGGCTGAAAATTTTGGCTGAATCACTCATTATTGTTGGGGCACCACAGACTATAGTCATTTACTAGTTCGTACTATGCGCATTGTTGGAATATCATAGTTTGCGGTTGCTTACTTTTTTTCACCACGGACGTTGTTCATCAGCCATGCGTCATAAAAGTTGACGCAAAAACAATTAAGGAAAATTGTTGATTTTACCAAGATTTTTCTCCCAGTGTGGAATCAATTTGAGTGCAATTTTCACGGAGTTGGTTATCTCTTCTTATCATACGCTTTTTATTTTTATTTTTTGGTGAATTATTAAGAAGTATCCTATTTATTTTCTTATTCGTATTACCATCAAAACTTAACTCAAACCTCAAATTATTGTTATTGCAACAAATTATTATTATTATTACAAATTATTTGACAGTTCGCCGGATGAAAATCATAAACATCCAAGCAAATAAAATTCAGCAAATAAGATTATCCGTATCTTTAAGTTTCACTACTATCCTACACAGTCAATAAATATTCTTGCGATATCTTGAAATCAATGTAATCATTAACTACAATTCGTCCTGCTCTATTCATTTTCTTTATGGGAAAAGTTGATTCAAACAAAGAAATCTCCCATCATTTATTATCCAATTTTCGTTCGTTATTCTGTCAAGTGTAATTCAGTTGGAGAAGTCTTTTTGCAAACCACCCTTAGAAAAGTGTTATCAGTTGAAAAGTTATGCGAAATCTTATGTGAATCAGTGTCTTACACCGTTGCGAAATGCCCACATCTGAGACTTTTACAAAGTTCCCTATCATTCTCTTAGAAATTCACATTATAAGACAATTCTAACTCGAATAGTCGCCTAAGTTGGTTGATGAGAAACTTTAATGGAATTCTTCTAAGCAAGAGCGTTTGATGCTCTGGCGAGAAACCGAGAGTTTGCTAGTGATGTCAAAGTACGGGAGTAAGGGAAATAACTGACTGGGAGTCATTAAACTTTTGGACGACGCGCTAGCAAATGGTTTGCCTGTAAGGATAAAATCGCTTACGGGCATTCGGTGCTCGAAGTATCCACCTAAATTGAACAGTTTTAGCATTGCTTAAATAGATTACGAGTGGCAAATTGAATGGAGCCAGAATTGAATAAAACTCCATTCGACAGTGCATATGAAGGGGCAATTACCTTGAAAGAAGGTAGCTGTCGAACGTAGATAGATTGCAAAGTAAAAGTTGACAGTTAAATGGTTTGGTAATTGTGCTGACATCAACAAATGACTTCGATTGAGACTTTTGCAAGTGTGGAATTATTGTCAGCTCCTGCTGCAGCACCAGGCTATTTTTTTTTTAGTTTCAGCAGATATACATACTTATAAGAGATGCAGCAGAATAATGGGTTCGAGGAATGATTTTGCCAAAAAAAAGTCATTCCTTTCAACTAGAAATGTTTCACACGATTTATTTGTGAAACATTGTTGCCATTAGAGTTGGGTATCCAAAACCAAAGAACTCGATTAAAGTATTGAAGTATCAATAGTGAAGGGCTCATTATTTCCGTCAGTGAAACTGGTAGAATTTATGTGGAGTATTTTGAAGCATTCTCGAGGAATCACCTCAAATAACCAAGAGAAGTCAAATATTCCAAGAAAATATTCAAATTATCATTTGTCTTAAAACAGCTTTGCAGCATTGCAGCTTTGAATCTTGCCGCCATCTTTCGTATGGTACTAGCCAACAAATAGACTGCCCTGAATTCGTACTGGTGTAAAGTGCTCGCTCGAATATGCACACAACTAATAGCCCACAAAAAATGCACGCAATGAATATCCCGTAAGATTTGGATTACAGCCGAATATTTCAAACAATTCTGAAAATTATCTAATGATTACGCTATGATTGTGAATTTGTAAAAATTATAATAAAATGGCAGCTGTAAAATGTTAAGAAACATTGAAGTGTTCATATTTAGTGCTATTATTCATTTTAATATTCAATTTTTAAATTTATTGCTTATCTTTTCGGTTTATCCTCCTTTTTATTTAGATAGTATTTCATTTTGGAACACATTTAAGTCTGTGGTTCGCTTCGTAATTTGGGCTAAATTAAAATTTGTATACTTTCAGGAGCACAGATAATGAAAAAAATCCACATGAAGTTAAAATAAAACAAAACTAATGTAGCTTCCAATGCTGTGAAGCATTATTCTTCCTTAAAAGCTTTCGAATGCGATTTAAATACCGCCAATGTAATGAAATACAAACACTCTGAAACACCTCAAAGAGATAAGTATCTGCAATTACCTTGATTGCCCGTACTAAAAATATTTATAATTTCTGCGCTATACTCTGCGCTAATAATATTTATAGTTTCTACGCTATATTCGATATGAGCAAATAATTTGATAAAACGCCTATAGTTACCATTTACCGAAATTATTTTTTAATATGTTTTTATTCATCTTTGACACTGACAAAACCAATCTCATTGCCATCATACAACATGGCTTTCATATTTTCAATTTGCTTTGACAAATACCAGACTTCCGCTTTGGACAGATTTTTAATTTTACAACAAAGCTCCAGTCGACCGTTAAGTAAGCGTACTATTCAAACGGTTTGTGTACAGCAAATCTAATACGGAAAAATGACCGGAATAGCCGGGGAAACATCCAAAGGATATGGGAAAAAAATGAAAAGAAAAATGGACTTCTAATTAATTTTTCATGAAATCTTCGTGAACAATGTCTATGGAGAGGACGAGTTTAAAATTGAAGCGCAACAGGGACGAGCAACGAACCTATTTGGAAGCTACAAAAGCTGAATTTATTATTGGTTTTTTTTTTTTTAGATCTTATCGTAAAGAATGGCGTAATCGAAGCAAAAGGCACGGAATATTTAAAAAAATTCTCGAGTTTCCTATCTGCTTAGTCGACATCGTTTGTTCGCCATGTCAAAGATTTCGATGGCATTGTTCGAAACTACGGTAACAGATTTTATTCATATTTTTCACTAAGTTCTGTCTTATTGGACTACAGGAAGTTTGAGTTTTTCCATTGTTCGTGTCCTTTTAAGTTCGCTGTATTGTTTTCAAGGAATGAATTTTCGTATTTTCGATTTTGTCAATAAGCTGAGAGTGAATCAAAGACCATAGACGGAAGCAGTGATCAACACTTACTAGTTTTCGCTATATGTTTTGGCTTCTCGCTAATTGGGGCCTCTTGTATTATCTTGTAAGCGGTAGAGAGAAGAATTATAACAGGCATCTGATACCTGTACAAAAGCATTGACTATTATGATATATGCATTGAGTATGTCTAGCAAATAAATATGGTTATTTAATAAGTATTGTACATAATGGAAACGAATATTTTGAAAGCATTCAAGTCTGAAAGTCATTGAGAGTTTTCACTTTTTTATGGCAAATTTGTCACCGTCTATTTAATCATTATATGCATATGTTAATCGATCCAAAAAATGTTTGCGTCATTTCCAAGGCGCTGAGGCGGTAAATAAGGCTGTAATATATTTACTACAATGAAATACGGTCACAAAAAAAAATACCACACCAACATGACCAGGTTAATAGCTTTTGAAACTGCAGCGCCACAAAACCGACAAGCACTATTCAGAAAACCCTTACTTTTCAAAGGTGACGATGTCAACTCTTAGAGAAAAAACACAAACTTGAGTACAAGAGTAACAACTGCAATCAATAGCGTGACAAACTTTAATTTCTCACAAACACAATCCTATTACGCTCCTTATAATACCTTGGCATGAGAACTTTCCTACCTTCAGCGTACAACAAAGCTAAGCGTTGTGGCTAACGGAACATGAAAGTTAATTGGGTTGAATTTCAAAGACGCCACGACAACCCTTCGGTCGATGACTAAAAGGCAAAAGGTCTTTGCGGCATGGCGGCAACATTCACACATCCATGCAACGAACTTTTCAGAACAATTGAATAAAACGTGAAGAAACTGGGAAAGTGTTTTAAACACGTTTTCGCTCATTAACATTGATAGAGTTTCCTCCATTGGAATTTCTATTTCCGATAAATGGGAAAACCGCACATCCACATCCTTTTTACCCGACTTCATTTCCCAATTGAAAAGTTATTCCATTTCGAAAGTTAAACGAATATTAAGTGGGAATGTGGTGACGTTAAACAAGCATCGTGAAAGCTCATTGGAGGAGGGTTGTGAATGGTACACGATAGGGTTTCATTGCTTGAAATGATGATTTGAATATTGAATGTTTGACTGGTTAGGTTAATTTTTACGTTTGCATTGCATGGATTGATCGGATTTTACTCAATGGAAAACGCTTAATGGATGCTACATGTTAATGTTAGTTATATCAGGAGTCAAATATAGCAACTTCATTTATATTAACACAATTTCTGGTTGAATGGTGAATTTTCCCTTTATCAAACGCTATACAAACCAAAAGAGGGTATATAGAATGCGATTACTATAAGTTTGCACATCTCAAATGAATCACCAAAAAAGTTATTCAATATATCAATTTATCTTGTTTGGCTTAGAGCGATTCGGAGAAAACTCGCAACGTCGTCGGTTGTTGTCACGAAAAGTGAAATATTATGCCTTGTTTACACATATGGCAAACGTTTCTTCGAGGAACTTGGCAAATTACTTCCCAAAACATTTGAGGAATTTTCAAAGTCTTCACTCAAAACTGTTTATTTAAACGGAAGACCATTTTCATATCTTAGTTGGCCAAAAAACTCGTCCTGGCCACATCGAGAAGATTTGAGGGGTGTGAAGTTTAAGTGCGCAGATATACATGTGGTGTAGCTAGGTAGCATTTCAGAAATTTGTTCACAAATATTCGAGCAGTGTACCCTCGTACCCATCCGTACCCATTCATCTTGTCCCGTATGATGCACATTGTCCATGATTTCGTAGTGAAACCAATTCGATTTGTAAATATCAACGGAGCCAGCACCAGACCTTTTCCAAATCCCTTTGACTCGATACGTAAAACCGACAACATTTCGGCCTGGAGCTAAGACGAGACCCTCATAAACCCTCAGAAACCCACATCAAATAGGTAGGTGCCGGAGAAAACACCATTCACACTCTCGTCCTTGCCATGGCTTGGAATATGTGTGAATGGAGAAAAAGGCGAGAATAGACGAGGTGACCATTGACACTCTCGCGCTCGGCAATATTTGCCATATCTCGGGGAGAATGTAAATCCAGCATTATATTTCTTGTATTCAATATATGAAACCCCATAAATTCAAAACATGTTCACTTATTTTCTTTCTTGAGGAAACAGCAGTTAGATGTACGGTGAAATCATAAGTTAAATAATGAGGCAGGTGCTTTGTGGCTGATTCGGCTCCATTTTTTGACGAGTAGTAAGTGGCAACATAAATCAGTGAGTTATGCTAATGCTTGTTTTATGTAAGAAGTCTTTGAATACGTTTATATATTAAACGAGGCTGGGCCCAAGATAGAACCTTGAGAAACACCAGATTGAGTTTAAAGGTGTTGAGATGATTTATTTCTAATACTGACGAATAAATGTGGGCATCTAAGAAAAATATAAAACATTCTCAGAATGATAATTTTTACTGTAATTTGAAATTTTTTAATCCTACGTTCATAGCTTCTGGCTAAAAAGATAAATCATCACGAAAACTGGCAAAACATATTATAAGTAAAACTGGTTCGTGAGTAAGTAGGCCCCGTCCCGGACGCTCAAAAATTTTAAGTGTTGCAGCCAGGCGTTCAGTAGTACGAAGAATCAAAGAAAATCCTAGAAACCGTACGCCTAAAATAGCAATCGAGCTACGAAAAGAATTTGACGTAACGGTAAGCGATGAAACCATCAGAAATGTTTTCCTTGAGAATGATTTTCATGGTCGGAAACCCAGGCATAAACCACTGATATCAAAAATTAGTCTCAAGAAGCGATTGGCCTTTGCAAAAACTCACAAAGATAAGGAAGCTCACTTTTGGAATTACGTCGTCTGAACAGACTAAAGTATTTGGCTCAGATGAAAGAGGTAAAGTTTCCAAAAAATATAGTTTCAACTGTAGAAAAACGGCGGTGGTAAGGGGTGTATGGAGGCTTCAGCAATTGGAAAGTTGCACACTATTGTAAGTACAATAGATCGGTGGGATTATTTAAACATTTTGAAAACAAACTTTTTTGAAGTGTCACTGCTTTTGGCATGGAAAATAATTTCATTCTCCAACAAGACAACGATCCAAAGCATTCCTCTATGATAGTCAAGGAATGGCTCGTATATAACGTGCCAACGCCGCTCCACAGCCCACCACTATCACAAAACTTAAAACCCACAGAGCGTCTGTGGGATGAATTGGAGCATAGAATACGAAAATACGCTATAAAAAGTCTAGCGCACCTGAACCGCTAGAAATACTAGTGTTCGATGAACAGTAGAAGAATCGTGCAGATTTCGAGTGCATATTCTACTACACGTGCTCCAACTTGTTTCGAGTGCAAAATCACTTTGATCTTAACAATGGATTTAAACTCATAGGGTGGAAAGGATTTCAGGAATTTTAAGATTTAGGAAAGCCAAACACCGCAAAATTTTGAAAGCAGCATGCCATAACATAAACATAGAAAATGTTCAGAACCTGCAACACTTTACCAGTACTGTAACTAAAAGTCTCCCACAATTCCCGAACGTCAAAATCAAATAACTCTTATCGATTTCGATTTTATCCGATGATTTCGTTGAAAGTGACAGGGATAGAAAGATGTTTAGGGTCAAAAAACGAAAGATGTTTGGAACCAAAAAATTTCTAGATTTTAGAGAATTCAAACATTGGGAGCTTATTTTCATTGTAATTGTTCGCGATATGAATGCTTAATGTAAGCATTTATTGATACGAAAATAGCGAAAAAAATGCCTCGCGCTGGCAACCCTTTGGTAACATCAAAACTAAAAATATATCACACCTGCCTCAAATTCAAATCAACCTACTCTGCGAATTTCGCTTTGATCCGATAATTGCACTGGAAGTTATAGGAGTACAAAAAATTTACGGTTACCAGTCGCAAAAGTTTTTAAATTTTCGAAAACAATATTTGTTCTTTATTGTCACTGCAAGATCATTACCGTCTGAAAACTTAACTTAAGTAAAGATATTGCTAATAAATAGAAAGCCAATAATAGCTGGCAACCCTATAATAGTTTTTTTTTAACCAGATTTCTTCTGAATAATGCATATAATAAGTTCCATGTATCATATGAAATTCGTTTTGATTTAATGACTGCACTGGAAGCTATAGGGCAAAATACATTATTTTCCTAAACGAATTTTCAAAACCCAATACTCCAAAATTACCATAACTGGCAGCACTAAACGAAATTTTCAACCAAATTTCTACCAAACACGGCTTAGAGTAAAATTCAGCTACTGTGTCAATTTCATGAAAATCTGGTACCTGAATCAAAATTCATAGGGCATATATAGAGCATATAATTTTTCAAGATGTCACCACTGGCACAGAGTTACCCGCATTTCAAAATAGCTTCTATCAGATCTGGTCCCACTCGATACCAATAAATTCTGTGAATTTCATTTGAATTCTGAGTTCTCGTGAGCAGAAGTTTTTGATGCTTAAAATATAGGTAAATTGGAGGAGGGCTACCGTTCTTGTCCGATGTGGAATTCCAAAAGTGTTCCTTTGGTTGTATAGAAAAAGCATGCTGCAGGGTTACCAGCATATTCATAAAAAACTACATGAGTCTACAACTTACTAACAACAATATGTCCTGTAAGTTTCATAATGATGTGATAATTTGGTCAAAAATTATCGCAGTTCAAAACTTTTCAAATTTTCTCAATCTCATTTTAGGCACCTAGCGCACACATAGGGTTAAAAATTTCACAAAAGTAACCATATTCTTATTTGGAACACGTTCAAAGTTAATTCCATAAACTTTGCTTCTGCGAAAGTTATTTGTTGACAGAAAAATATGTATATCTAAAATATCGCTAAAATGGCCGCCGGCGCCAAAGGGTTAAAGATTATTAATTTTTTGTAAGACCTAGCACTATTCTGCATATACACCAATGTATTCTGAAAATTGCAGTTCCATTTGTTCGCGGTGTGGTTCTTCTTCGAATATTAGTAAAAAGTAAAGAGGAGCTTAAAACCAAACTACAGGAAGAATGAGATCTAATTGGAGTAGAAATAACAAAAAAACTTGTGCAATCAATTTGGCAGCAATCAAAATAAAATCGACAACGTATTTTCTGATTGGTCCAATTTTATGCTCGAACGGAAACTTTTTTTATGAAAAATTTTGAACAATTTATCAAAGTGAATTGATTATCTAGTCAAAATAAGTGGATGTTTTTTTCTTTTCTTCGAATTTGTGGTAGTTACACATTTATAGAAAGTAAATAAATTTTTAAAACAAAAAATTATTGAATTATGTTTAAGTTATTGTTGGAAACTAAGAAAAAACAGCTTCGAACGGATTTTATTTTGTCTAACTTTATATACTTCATCAGATTTAAACGAAAATCAAACAGGAGATTAATTTTTTGTTAGTCAAGTTGGCTGTATAATAGTGATATTTTTTGCAATTTCTTCACTAAGAGTTTCTACCATTTAAATCTCAAACGGTAATGAACTTTTAGTGGCAATAAACAAGAAATATTTGGATTTCAAAAATTTAAATTCTTTTAATTTAAATTCGTTTAAAACCTTTCGTACCAAACAAAAGGTTTCTAGCAGCAGGGATTTTCGTTATCTTCGTTCCAACAGAATCCACCATGTTATACTTAAAGCGGTTCCTAATCACGAGAAATTTTTTATTTTATGTTTCTATCATTTCAATTTATGCCCTGGAAATATTGCACCAACTCCAGCCAAAACATCAAATTTAGATTTTTTAGCGTAAATGGCGTTTCTATAATTATGATTGTATTTGTCATGGAAAATTTTAAGGAGGATGCCTGTAAATCACCAGAAACTTTGTGATGTGAATCATTGAAAAATCTGTTCGCTCTGATTGTTCCTACCATTTGACTAAATTCAATTGCAAACCAATGTAGCACATATTTCTTATTCGCTGCTGCCATATCCTATCTAACTACAGAGTTTTAAGCTGAATCGCAGAGACTCAGACTCTCTATTCGTTCATTTTCTTCCCAAGTGAAGAAAGCAATGAGTCCCTTGTTGCTTGCATTGGATATCCTGATTTATGCTACGAGTATGTCACAAATAAATAAAATGTTCAATTCCTGCTCCCTTCTTTGACATAAACACCCACACATAGATTAGATTACCTTGAGTTGAAATATATACCTGCTCCACATCCATGCAGTTGGTTTTCAATTCGTACATTTTCTGTGGACGTAAAAGTCCAAAACTGTCTCAAATGAAATCCATAAGAAATTCCAATTCGAAGTCGAACTATATACTTTACAAGAAGAAATGTAGTGACTTACTGCTGTACTTTTAACACATTCGCGCTTTCATAGAACTCGGCGGGTAATACCAGATGCTAAGGTCGATCCTGAACCTTCACAATTTTCATGTTGCGATATATTCATGCCATAATTTTGAAAATATACGGACATACACCCGAGTTTCATTTCGTTCTTCGGCTTTCTGTCGAAACCTTCGAAACCTGAAATTCATGGCAATCCATTGGGGAGTCATTCGAAAGTTGAAAGAATAGCTGGAGTTGCTGGCTATTCAGTGGTACCAGTGTGCATTTGGGTGTCTGAATACGGATAAAATGAACAAGTTTCTATATCCGTTGGATACCTTCAGCACGCGTAGCCAGAAAATGTACAAAATGCTAGGACTCTTGACAGATTTATAGAGTCCGTAATGGCAATGAATAAACGAGTCACTCCGCTCTTTTGCTACAGCGACAATACCGTCGGCCCTGATAGTCATAATGTTGTTTCATGCCTAGTTCAGTTCGTGTTTAAATGCCACTGCTGAGGTAAAGGTATTCCCTGAAAATATGTGAGTGCTACCGTGTCGGAGCGAACCATGAAGGTGCTACAACAGAACAATCTGAAGGAAGCAATCTCGACGGGCTATCGAAATCTGTTTTAAATTGGCTTTCTGTGAAAAACTACTCGGCAAGCAGAATTATTGCTAACAGTTTTGAGATTTTTTAACATCAAAGAGCTGTGTAAAAAATAAAACAACCAAACTCTTTAGAGAGGTAGCATGTATTCAGCAGTACTTGTTCATGAAACACTGCTAAGTTCCATATCCGGATATAATCGTCACATGAAAAACCAAGCCAATCTCACTGCCTTTAAAATACTTGAAGCACTCTTATACTTTAGAATAGAAAAACATCTAATAACGGTTACGAAAACGAGGGTCCAATAGCTATTTATGTGAATACTTTTGGTTGCGGTAACACTTAATATCATCGAATACCATATGTTTCGCAAAAAAAAAATAGAATTTTTCGAGGCTTGACTTGCTTCAGTTGCTTTCTATAAAAGCCATTATTCGTTGCTTCGATCCACGTTAACAATTGCTGCAGGCTCCAAGATGAAGGATAATATTTGCTGCTGAATTGAACCCGTCCGTACCTTTGTGTGGTTCGAACGTGTACTTGAGCCACTAAACCTGTCCACATGGCCTTACAGGCTTTGTCGTATGGAAATATGCCTAGGCAGGACCGACTATGGTCGGTATAGTCGTAGCATGCTTTCTGGCGAGCAGAATAGGCAAAGCATTCAACAGAATTGGCGACAGTCCTGAAGAACGGAGTTGAAGTTTTTTTTTTGTGTCGTAGAGCCCGTTGACTTTACCGCCTACCCATAACCATCGGATTGGAGCTAGGTGTGGCTGATGTTATTTCCACCAAGTCGTCTTTTTAATTGAATTTCCTTTTACCTGAAATTGATTTTCTTGTTCACGAGAAAATCGAAATCGGTTTGATATGTCGCAGAGAGGCTGAGCCAGCACTGAAGCGGAAAGGGCAGAAAGAGAAAAACATGAAATAGGAACGCTTGATGGAACATTGAATTAGTGCGATGTGATGAGGATGAATGATTGAAAGCACTGATTCAGGGAAACTTTAAAACACAAGGAAAATGATTGATTTCTTGTTTGAAAAGATTTGTTGTAGGCACAAATAATGGAATGAATTTTAATTAGTAAATCGGTTACTATGACTAAATGATGATTTTGTAATATTTATGATGAAGTTGCTGTAAAGCAGCGTCATTTTGCATTTTTAATATTGTTGATTTGAGTGTTTTAGTATAGATTATCAATCAGCTAATGAGTTAGCTTATTCTGGCGAATTATTGTGTGCGAGCTATACGTGCGTAATGGCCCAGTCATTTTAGCATAAAAAAGGGGTCAACCTCGGAATGGGGGATAATAACCTGAATTTTTGAATATGCCTTCATTTTGGGGTCCTCAAAGTTGCCTCAAAAGTCTCATAAAATCTCGTGTCTGCGTCGAAAGTTATTCAAGGTCAAAGGTGAGAAAAAACAGTTTTTTTTGCAATTATCAAGGTTTCTATTGCTCCAATAATGTTAACACATAGGATCGAAATTGTAGAGCATAAAATTTGCGACATATTTTATTTGAAACATTTTTTCATGCGCTCAACCGTTTTTCCGATAGAGGGCGGTAAGCGCGCAGCACTGTGGCAGCACAGAATAAATAGCGCGTAGTGGCAGCACCGTTTTGTTGACAATAACAACCAAAATCAAGAGATCTGCCACCTATGAATAATAATTAGAATTAAGTTAGCTAGCGACCTTTTGTATTAGGAGAATAAGAAGAAGAGGAATAAAGATAATTGTGTGTTGTAATCCATATCAAGTAAACGTGTTTTAGTTCAAGTAGAAAGTTTCTACAATTGGTGACCCCTACTGTTGGACCAAACGCCGCTCATCGTGCAGCAAAATACACCACAAGGTGTTCTGCTTATTTCGAAACATCCCAAACCACATCTGGTGACATCATTTCAAAATTCTTTCGCACGAATCGCCACAAACCGAGTGCCGCAACATGGCGCTGCCAAGAACTCCGTCAGGGAGATCTGCAGAAAACATTTTGCTATCTCCATTGGATGAGATGCGAAAGCAAGACGAAGATGATCAGGCACATATTCGACCTAACCAAGCAGGTCTACAGACAAGCACAAACCAACAGCCAAAACCAATGGTCGCGGCGGTGCAAGGCGTAAAACTTCCGCCATTTTGGCGTCACGACCTGGCCATATGGTTTGCGCAGGCTGACGCGCAATTCTACTTAAACAACGTTCAGTCGGACAATTCGAAGTATTTTACTTTGTTAGCAACTCTGGATTTCGAAACGCTTAACGGAGTTTCAGATCTAATTAGAAATCCGCCAACTTCAGATAAGTATATTTCGCTAAAAACGCAACTAATAGCACGTTTCACGGATTCAAAGGAACGCCAATTGCATAAATTACTGTCGGAGCTGGAACTTGAAGGGAGAAAACCGTCTCAGCTATTACGGGAAATGATAACTGTGGCCCCGCCAGGCTTGACAGACGATGTAATCAGAACGCTCTGGATGAAAAGAATGCCAACGAACGTTCGGTGTATTTTGTCAGCGAGCGAGGAGATTTCGATAACAAAGTTGGCCGACATAGCTGATCGAATATTGGAAAACGTCACCATGCCGCATGTAATGCAAACAACGGACGCTCTGAGTGTAAATAGCGTAGGAGACAAGCAATACTCTTCTGATTTTTCTACTCGATTAACAGCAGTGGAAAACAACGTACGTGATTTAGTTAAGTCTGTGAAACGCCTGGAGGTTCGAGGACGTAATCGATCACGTAGCAGGGATCCAAGAGAAAAAAGTCTTTGTTTTTTCCATGCGAAATTTGGAGAAGGAGCACGAAAATGCTACGGACCATACAACTTCAATCAAAATAGCAACCAGGGAAACGCGTAAAGCTGCCACATATCGAGACGGTATGTGACAGCAAGCAAATCCGAGAATACCGTCTCCACGTCACGGATAAAAACACAAAAATTCCTTTTTTAATAGACACGGGATCAGTAGTATCAGTAATCCCACGATTTTTGGTGAAAAAACCGACTATTCCCGATAAATTTATATTGTATGCTGCCAACAATTCCAGTATAACCACTTATGGGGAAAAACAATTAAATATAGACTTCGGATTAAGCTGCAGTTATAGATGGCCCTTCATAATCGCAAACGTCAAAACACCAATAATTGGTGCGGATTTTTTGGTGCACTACAATTTGTCAATAGACCTGCGAAATCGACGAATCTATGATACAAAAAAGATGTTTACGAGCCCAGGAAAATTACTGCTTCCGGAGCATATCAACATTTCAACAATTAATAAGCTATCAATATATAGTGATATCTTACAAAAATTTATCAATGTAACGAAAAGACAACGTCGCTCCAGCAGTAAACATTACACTACACACCGCATAATCACAACAGGTCTTCCAGTAGTCGAACGACCACGACGCTTAACAGGACAAAAGCTGGAGGATGCAAAAAGTGAATTCCAAACGATGTTGGACGACGGAATTTGCCGACCGTCAAACAGTCAGTGGGCAAATCCGCTACACCTGGTAAAAAAGAAAACGGGAGGATGGAGAGCATGCGGCGATTTTAGAAAACTAAACGCCCAAACCATTCCCGACAGGTATCCAATTGCGCACGTGCAAAGTTTCACGCATTTACTGCATAATAAAACGGTTTTCACAACTTTGGATTTAGTACGGGCGTACTACCAGATTTCATAATTCAAACATTGGGAGCTTATTTTCATTGTAATTGTTCGCGATATGAATGCTTAATGTAAGCATTTATTGATACGAAAATAGCGAAAAAAATGCCTCGCGCTGGCAACCCTTTGGTAACATCAAAACTAAAAATATATCACACCTGCCTCAAATTCAAATCAACCTACTCTGCGAATTTCGCTTTGATCCGATAATTGCACTGGAAGTTATAGGAGTACAAAAAATTTACGGTTACCAGTCGCAAAAGTTTTTAAATTTTCGAAAACAATATTTGTTCTTTATTGTCACTGCAAGATCATTACCGTCTGAAAACTTAACTTAAGTAAAGATATTGCTAATAAATAGAAAGCCAATAATAGCTGGCAACCCTATAATAGTTTTTTTTTAACCAGATTTCTTCTGAATAATGCATATAATAAGTTCCATGTATCATATGAAATTCGTTTTGATTTAATGACTGCACTGGAAGCTATAGGGCAAAATACATTATTTTCCTAAACGAATTTTCAAAACCCAATACTCCAAAATTACCATAACTGGCAGCACTAAACGAAATTTTCAACCAAATTTCTACCAAACACGGCTTAGAGTAAAATTCAGCTACTGTGTCAATTTCATGAAAATCTGGTACCTGAATCAAAATTCATAGGGCATATATAGAGCATATAATTTTTCAAGATGTCACCACTGGCACAGAGTTACCCGCATTTCAAAATAGCTTCTATCAGATCTGGTCCCACTCGATACCAATAAATTCTGTGAATTTCATTTGAATTCTGAGTTCTCGTGAGCAGAAGTTTTTGATGCTTAAAATATAGGTAAATTGGAGGAGGGCTACCGTTCTTGTCCGATGTGGAATTCCAAAAGTGTTCCTTTGGTTGTATAGAAAAAGCATGCTGCAGGGTTACCAGCATATTCATAAAAAACTACATGAGTCTACAACTTACTAACAACAATATGTCCTGTAAGTTTCATAATGATGTGATAATTTGGTCAAAAATTATCGCAGTTCAAAACTTTTCAAATTTTCTCAATCTCATTTTAGGCACCTAGCGCACACATAGGGTTAAAAATTTCACAAAAGTAACCATATTCTTATTTGGAACACGTTCAAAGTTAATTCCATAAACTTTGCTTCTGCGAAAGTTATTTGTTGACAGAAAAATATGTATATCTAAAATATCGCTAAAATGGCCGCCGGCGCCAAAGGGTTAAAGATTATTAATTTTTTGTAAGACCTAGCACTATTCTGCATATACACCAATGTATTCTGAAAATTGCAGTTCCATTTGTTCGCGGTGTGGTTCTTCTTCGAATATTAGTAAAAAGTAAAGAGGAGCTTAAAACCAAACTACAGGAAGAATGAGATCTAATTGGAGTAGAAATAACAAAAAAACTTGTGCAATCAATTTGGCAGCAATCAAAATAAAATCGACAACGTATTTTCTGATTGGTCCAATTTTATGCTCGAACGGAAACTTTTTTTATGAAAAATTTTGAACAATTTATCAAAGTGAATTGATTATCTAGTCAAAATAAGTGGATGTTTTTTTCTTTTCTTCGAATTTGTGGTAGTTACACATTTATAGAAAGTAAATAAATTTTTAAAACAAAAAATTATTGAATTATGTTTAAGTTATTGTTGGAAACTAAGAAAAAACAGCTTCGAACGGATTTTATTTTGTCTAACTTTATATACTTCATCAGATTTAAACGAAAATCAAACAGGAGATTAATTTTTTGTTAGTCAAGTTGGCTGTATAATAGTGATATTTTTTGCAATTTCTTCACTAAGAGTTTCTACCATTTAAATCTCAAACGGTAATGAACTTTTAGTGGCAATAAACAAGAAATATTTGGATTTCAAAAATTTAAATTCTTTTAATTTAAATTCGTTTAAAACCTTTCGTACCAAACAAAAGGTTTCTAGCAGCAGGGATTTTCGTTATCTTCGTTCCAACAGAATCCACCATGTTATACTTAAAGCGGTTCCTAATCACGAGAAATTTTTTATTTTATGTTTCTATCATTTCAATTTATGCCCTGGAAATATTGCACCAACTCCAGCCAAAACATCAAATTTAGATTTTTTAGCGTAAATGGCGTTTCTATAATTATGATTGTATTTGTCATGGAAAATTTTAAGGAGGATGCCTGTAAATCACCAGAAACTTTGTGATGTGAATCATTGAAAAATCTGTTCGCTCTGATTGTTCCTACCATTTGACTAAATTCAATTGCAAACCAATGTAGCACATATTTCTTATTCGCTGCTGCCATATCCTATCTAACTACAGAGTTTTAAGCTGAATCGCAGAGACTCAGACTCTCTATTCGTTCATTTTCTTCCCAAGTGAAGAAAGCAATGAGTCCCTTGTTGCTTGCATTGGATATCCTGATTTATGCTACGAGTATGTCACAAATAAATAAAATGTTCAATTCCTGCTCCCTTCTTTGACATAAACACCCACACATAGATTAGATTACCTTGAGTTGAAATATATACCTGCTCCACATCCATGCAGTTGGTTTTCAATTCGTACATTTTCTGTGGACGTAAAAGTCCAAAACTGTCTCAAATGAAATCCATAAGAAATTCCAATTCGAAGTCGAACTATATACTTTACAAGAAGAAATGTAGTGACTTACTGCTGTACTTTTAACACATTCGCGCTTTCATAGAACTCGGCGGGTAATACCAGATGCTAAGGTCGATCCTGAACCTTCACAATTTTCATGTTGCGATATATTCATGCCATAATTTTGAAAATATACGGACATACACCCGAGTTTCATTTCGTTCTTCGGCTTTCTGTCGAAACCTTCGAAACCTGAAATTCATGGCAATCCATTGGGGAGTCATTCGAAAGTTGAAAGAATAGCTGGAGTTGCTGGCTATTCAGTGGTACCAGTGTGCATTTGGGTGTCTGAATACGGATAAAATGAACAAGTTTCTATATCCGTTGGATACCTTCAGCACGCGTAGCCAGAAAATGTACAAAATGCTAGGACTCTTGACAGATTTATAGAGTCCGTAATGGCAATGAATAAACGAGTCACTCCGCTCTTTTGCTACAGCGACAATACCGTCGGCCCTGATAGTCATAATGTTGTTTCATGCCTAGTTCAGTTCGTGTTTAAATGCCACTGCTGAGGTAAAGGTATTCCCTGAAAATATGTGAGTGCTACCGTGTCGGAGCGAACCATGAAGGTGCTACAACAGAACAATCTGAAGGAAGCAATCTCGACGGGCTATCGAAATCTGTTTTAAATTGGCTTTCTGTGAAAAACTACTCGGCAAGCAGAATTATTGCTAACAGTTTTGAGATTTTTTAACATCAAAGAGCTGTGTAAAAAATAAAACAACCAAACTCTTTAGAGAGGTAGCATGTATTCAGCAGTACTTGTTCATGAAACACTGCTAAGTTCCATATCCGGATATAATCGTCACATGAAAAACCAAGCCAATCTCACTGCCTTTAAAATACTTGAAGCACTCTTATACTTTAGAATAGAAAAACATCTAATAACGGTTACGAAAACGAGGGTCCAATAGCTATTTATGTGAATACTTTTGGTTGCGGTAACACTTAATATCATCGAATACCATATGTTTCGCAAAAAAAAAATAGAATTTTTCGAGGCTTGACTTGCTTCAGTTGCTTTCTATAAAAGCCATTATTCGTTGCTTCGATCCACGTTAACAATTGCTGCAGGCTCCAAGATGAAGGATAATATTTGCTGCTGAATTGAACCCGTCCGTACCTTTGTGTGGTTCGAACGTGTACTTGAGCCACTAAACCTGTCCACATGGCCTTACAGGCTTTGTCGTATGGAAATATGCCTAGGCAGGACCGACTATGGTCGGTATAGTCGTAGCATGCTTTCTGGCGAGCAGAATAGGCAAAGCATTCAACAGAATTGGCGACAGTCCTGAAGAACGGAGTTGAAGTTTTTTTTTTGTGTCGTAGAGCCCGTTGACTTTACCGCCTACCCATAACCATCGGATTGGAGCTAGGTGTGGCTGATGTTATTTCCACCAAGTCGTCTTTTTAATTGAATTTCCTTTTACCTGAAATTGATTTTCTTGTTCACGAGAAAATCGAAATCGGTTTGATATGTCGCAGA
This sequence comes from Nemotelus pantherinus, assembly GCA_963978885.1. NCBI lineage: Eukaryota > Metazoa > Arthropoda > Insecta > Diptera > Stratiomyidae > Nemotelus > Nemotelus pantherinus. Next base: position 40,870,980 of record OZ022263.1, read on the forward strand.
GAGGCTGAGCCAGCACTGAAGCGGAAAGGGCAGAAAGAGAAAAACATGAAATAGGAACGCTTGATGGAACATTGAATTAGTGCGATGTGATGAGGATGAATGATTGAAAGCACTGATTCAGGGAAACTTTAAAACACAAGGAAAATGATTGATTTCTTGTTTGAAAAGATTTGTTGTAGGCACAAATAATGGAATGAATTTTAATTAGTAAATCGGTTACTATGACTAAATGATGATTTTGTAATATTTATGATGAAGTTGCTGTAAAGCAGCGTCATTTTGCATTTTTAATATTGTTGATTTGAGTGTTTTAGTATAGATTATCAATCAGCTAATGAGTTAGCTTATTCTGGCGAATTATTGTGTGCGAGCTATACGTGCGTAATGGCCCAGTCATTTTAGCATAAAAAAGGGGTCAACCTCGGAATGGGGGATAATAACCTGAATTTTTGAATATGCCTTCATTTTGGGGTCCTCAAAGTTGCCTCAAAAGTCTCATAAAATCTCGTGTCTGCGTCGAAAGTTATTCAAGGTCAAAGGTGAGAAAAAACAGTTTTTTTTGCAATTATCAAGGTTTCTATTGCTCCAATAATGTTAACACATAGGATCGAAATTGTAGAGCATAAAATTTGCGACATATTTTATTTGAAACATTTTTTCATGCGCTCAACCGTTTTTCCGATAGAGGGCGGTAAGCGCGCAGCACTGTGGCAGCACAGAATAAATAGCGCGTAGTGGCAGCACCGTTTTGTTGACAATAACAACCAAAATCAAGAGATCTGCCACCTATGAATAATAATTAGAATTAAGTTAGCTAGCGACCTTTTGTATTAGGAGAATAAGAAGAAGAGGAATAAAGATAATTGTGTGTTGTAATCCATATCAAGTAAACGTGTTTTAGTTCAAGTAGAAAGTTTCTACAATTGGTGACCCCTACTGTTGGACCAAACGCCGCTCATCGTGCAGCAAAATACACCACAAGGTGTTCTGCTTATTTCGAAACATCCCAAACCACATCTGGTGACATCATTTCAAAATTCTTTCGCACGAATCGCCACAAACCGAGTGCCGCAACATGGCGCTGCCAAGAACTCCGTCAGGGAGATCTGCAGAAAACATTTTGCTATCTCCATTGGATGAGATGCGAAAGCAAGACGAAGATGATCAGGCACATATTCGACCTAACCAAGCAGGTCTACAGACAAGCACAAACCAACAGCCAAAACCAATGGTCGCGGCGGTGCAAGGCGTAAAACTTCCGCCATTTTGGCGTCACGACCTGGCCATATGGTTTGCGCAGGCTGACGCGCAATTCTACTTAAACAACGTTCAGTCGGACAATTCGAAGTATTTTACTTTGTTAGCAACTCTGGATTTCGAAACGCTTAACGGAGTTTCAGATCTAATTAGAAATCCGCCAACTTCAGATAAGTATATTTCGCTAAAAACGCAACTAATAGCACGTTTCACGGATTCAAAGGAACGCCAATTGCATAAATTACTGTCGGAGCTGGAACTTGAAGGGAGAAAACCGTCTCAGCTATTACGGGAAATGATAACTGTGGCCCCGCCAGGCTTGACAGACGATGTAATCAGAACGCTCTGGATGAAAAGAATGCCAACGAACGTTCGGTGTATTTTGTCAGCGAGCGAGGAGATTTCGATAACAAAGTTGGCCGACATAGCTGATCGAATATTGGAAAACGTCACCATGCCGCATGTAATGCAAACAACGGACGCTCTGAGTGTAAATAGCGTAGGAGACAAGCAATACTCTTCTGATTTTTCTACTCGATTAACAGCAGTGGAAAACAACGTACGTGATTTAGTTAAGTCTGTGAAACGCCTGGAGGTTCGAGGACGTAATCGATCACGTAGCAGGGATCCAAGAGAAAAAAGTCTTTGTTTTTTCCATGCGAAATTTGGAGAAGGAGCACGAAAATGCTACGGACCATACAACTTCAATCAAAATAGCAACCAGGGAAACGCGTAAAGCTGCCACATATCGAGACGGTATGTGACAGCAAGCAAATCCGAGAATACCGTCTCCACGTCACGGATAAAAACACAAAAATTCCTTTTTTAATAGACACGGGATCAGTAGTATCAGTAATCCCACGATTTTTGGTGAAAAAACCGACTATTCCCGATAAATTTATATTGTATGCTGCCAACAATTCCAGTATAACCACTTATGGGGAAAAACAATTAAATATAGACTTCGGATTAAGCTGCAGTTATAGATGGCCCTTCATAATCGCAAACGTCAAAACACCAATAATTGGTGCGGATTTTTTGGTGCACTACAATTTGTCAATAGACCTGCGAAATCGACGAATCTATGATACAAAAAAGATGTTTACGAGCCCAGGAAAATTACTGCTTCCGGAGCATATCAACATTTCAACAATTAATAAGCTATCAATATATAGTGATATCTTACAAAAATTTATCAATGTAACGAAAAGACAACGTCGCTCCAGCAGTAAACATTACACTACACACCGCATAATCACAACAGGTCTTCCAGTAGTCGAACGACCACGACGCTTAACAGGACAAAAGCTGGAGGATGCAAAAAGTGAATTCCAAACGATGTTGGACGACGGAATTTGCCGACCGTCAAACAGTCAGTGGGCAAATCCGCTACACCTGGTAAAAAAGAAAACGGGAGGATGGAGAGCATGCGGCGATTTTAGAAAACTAAACGCCCAAACCATTCCCGACAGGTATCCAATTGCGCACGTGCAAAGTTTCACGCATTTACTGCATAATAAAACGGTTTTCACAACTTTGGATTTAGTACGGGCGTACTACCAGATCCCAATGGAGCCCGAGGACATACCCAAGACAGCCATTACAACACCGTTTGGAATGTTTGAATTCTTGGTGATGCCATTCGGGTTAAGGAATGCAGCGCAGAGTTTCCAGCGTTTCATGGACGGTGTTCTGAGAGGACTCGACTTTGCTTATTGTTATATTGACGATATATTGATAGCATCAGAAAATCAGCAACAGCATCAAGAGCATTTAAATGCTGTTCTATCCCGGCTTGACCAACATGGATTAAGTATAAATGTTAATAAATGTTGTTTCGGTCAGACCGAAGTGGAATTTTTAGGCTACAATATCAGCGAAAAGGGTTGTAAGCCACCAGCAGAGCGAATGCACGTTATCTCGGCATATCCAAAACCCAAAACTATTCAAGATCTACGTAGATTTCTTGGATCTATTAATTACTACAGAAAATGTATCCACAAAGCAGCAGAAATACAAGCACCACTGCATGCTATTTTACGGGATTCAAAGAAAAATGATAAGCGAGAAATCCTATGGACGCAAGAGTTGGACGATGCCTTTTTAAAATGCAAATCAGCATTGGCACAAGCCACAGAATTGGTACATTTATAGGAATAACGAATAAACCTTTAAAGTTATTGACTGTTTATTTGTGCAATAGACCACATATAGTTAGACTAAATGGAACAGACAGCAACCCAAATTTGAATACAAATTATGGTCTCCCACAAGGTACAGTTCTATCCCCCCTGCTGTATCTTATATATGTGATATCCTTCTTCAAATTAGCAAACAATAAAACTAAAATACTAGGCTTTGCTGACGACACGGTCATCTTAGTATCAGAGCCTGATTGGGAAACATGTAACAGTACAGCTACAGCAACGATGGAAAAAATTATCAAATGGACAAATGACCACTCACTCAAACTCAACATTAATAAAACTAATATTTTACCATTTGCCACTAAACAAAATGAACTCCCCCCAAATGACTATGGAATAAATATCGTTACAACAGAAAACGAAATTCAAAGTTCAATAAACCTCAAAATAACTTCAACGACAAGATACTTGGGAATAACTATAGACAGCCATCTAAGATGGAAAGATCATATAGCTAACTTAAATAATAAACTAAAACAACTCGTCTACATCTTTTACAAATTGAACCGAATAGTAAAATTTGAAGACATAAAAATGACATATAATACCTTATTCCAGTCAGTACTCTCTTACGGCATTATTGCATGGGGTGGAACATTTGACACTCATTTAAAACACTTGCAGATAACACAAAAAAGTGTACTGAAAACAATGGCAGGCGTTCCCCTGACATATCCTTCAAATCAAATATATACACTTACAAGCACACTCAATCTAAAAAGTCTATACACTGTAAAATTATTGACGTACGTAATTAAAAAGAATATACTCATACCTTTGAATCACACTGCAAATACGAGACAGAGAGATGTTTGTGTGACAACAATGCTTGCAAATACGACACTAGAACAAAAACAATTCATGTATATTGCCCCAAGATTATATAATGTACTCCCAAACCATTTGAAGGAGTTGTCAGGAAATGTCCAGGCATTCAAGAGGCAACTAAAACTACATTTACTAAGAACACAGACACCTGGCCAACTTGACCCCGACCGAGAATAACCCCATTGGACTATACCTTTATCCATAGTAAATTACAAAAATAGCAATTCTGATCTTCGAACTTCGAAAAATCGAACTTATTAAACTTTTCAACACCCACTAAGAAATCCGAATTTATTCTGTGTGACCCTGTATATGAACTTGTATATGACCCTTTGATCAACCAAACCCCGATCACCTATATTGCTAGACTATAAGATTATAAATAATTTAGTATCTAAAATAATAGCTACATATAAAATACTAGGCATAAGAAAAACTATTGTAAGATTACTCCTCCTTCCATGCCACAAGCCTAGCTTATTTTGGAAGGAGTAAAATAACACAAATAAATGAAATGAAATTTAGACCCTGAAGCACCAATCGCACTCACAACTGACGCATCCAACACGGCAATAGGGGCAGTATTGGAACAAAAAAGTGGAGAAAACTGGAAGCCACTTGGATTTTTTTCCAAAAAATTAAATTCTGCCCAGAAAAACTACAGTACGTACGACCGCGAATTACTCGCCGTATATGAAGCATGCAAATACTTTCGTCATGTGCTAGAAGGTCGTCCTTTCATTATAAAAACAGACCACAAGCCATTAATATACGCTTTTTCCCAAAAACTCGACAAAGCTTCTCCACGACAGCTACGGCATTTAGATTTTATATCCCAAGTGTCCACAGAGATCATTCACGTGGCAGGAAACGAGAACATCGTAGCGGATGCATTGTCGAGAATCAATGCAATCAATATGCCAACAACTATCAACATAGCAGATCTAAAGAGAGAACAGGAAAACGACCCGGAACTGCGACAGTTATTACAAGGGAATTCTTCGTTAAAATTAGAAAAAATTCTTATCGATTCCGAAGTAATATACTGCGATACATCAACGGGCAAGGCGCGACCATATATTCCGAAATCATTACGCCGAAAAGCATTCGACTTAGTACACGGACCTTCGCATCCCAGCGGACGAGGAACAATTACGCAATTAAGAGCGAAATACATCTGGCCGAATTGTAAAAAAGATGTTTTACAATGGGCGAGAAATTGTTTACCATGTCAGCGAGCAAAAATTCAACGCCATCATAAAAATACTCCCGTACATATAGATATTCCAGACAAACGATTCGAACAGATTCATATAGACATAATCGTTTTACCGACAGAGCAAGGGTATCGCTACTGCTTAACGATGATAGACCGATTCACGCGATGGCCTGAAGCCGTGCCATTGAAGGATATGACAGCAGACACAGTGGCCACCGCTCTATATGCAAATTGGATAGCACGTTTTGGTTCTCCAAAAATAATATCAACAGACCAAGGCTCCCAATTCGAATCGGCATTATTTCAATCGTTGCTAAAACTAGTAGGAGCAAAACGAATTAGAACATCACCATATCATCCGGCGGCCAACGGGATAATAGAGCGGTGGCACAGGTCATTGAAAGCAGCATTAATGTGTCATCGACCCCAATCTTGGATCGAGGCCTTACCAACAGCAATGCTAGGTCTGCGAACAGCTTTTAAAGCAGACATTAAAGCATCAGCAGCAGAAATGCTCTACGGAACTACATTAAGAGTTCCAGGCGAGTTTTTTGTCAACGATGAGACGCCAGCCGATCCAGCAACGTTCCTGACTAAAATTCGCGAACATATCAGAAACATTCGCCCAGCACCCACAGCACATCATATCAACAAAACCATGTTCCACTTTAAGGATCTACACTCATGTAGCCACGTATTCTTGCGAACAGACGCTGTTAAAAGACCATTGGAACCTCCGTTCACCGGCCCACATCAAGTGATGGAGCGAATCAACGACAGACTTTATAAAGTCAGAGTAGCAGGAGATGATGTAAACGTTTCGACCGAGCGACTAAAGCCAGCCTATTTTGAACGAGATAGCCCAATGCTTAATGATCCACAGTGGGAACGAGCGATCGAGGAACAGCGTTTCTGGCAAAGGGAACCTCTAAAGACGTATTCAAAAAAGAGAGTTTCATTCCAAACAAATTGAAGACAAAACGAGCGTTATCATTGGAGGGGGAGTAGCTGTGGCAGCACAGAATAAATAGCGCGTAGTGGCAGCACCGTTTTGTTGACAATAACAACCAAAATCAAGAGATCTGCCACCTATGAATAATAATTAGAATTAAGTTAGCTAGCGACCTTTTGTATTAGGAGAATAAGAAGAAGAGGAATAAAGATAATTGTGTGTTGTAATCCATATCAAGTAAACGTGTTTTAGTTCAAGTAGAAAGTTTCTACAGCACTCAGCCATATGTACTATAACGCAAGGTCAACCGTGAATATCTGTGAATACTACCTCGAGTGAAGTATTTAGAAACTCATTATGCATCAAAAACTGTTGTTGTATTTGACGGATACTCAGACTACACTAAGAACATAAAAGCAATGGAACAACATAGAAGAAATGCTGCTTTTTCGAAATCTGATGAAGTTTGTTTCGACAAAACAATGATTGTGCCAATTAGCCAAGAAAAGTTTTTGTCAAATGGATGTGATAAAAAGAAACTTATTGGTATGCTCATTGGAAAGTTTGAAAGTGTAAATATCACAACAAAACAAGCGAGATATGATGCTTATGTTCTAATTATAGAAACAGCTATCGAAGAATCCAAACATGAAAGGACTGCCATCATTATAGGAGAAGGCATTGATTTACTAGTTATTTTAATTGGACGCACCCAATTACATCAAGAAGACATTTTCTTTAAAAAAGTTGGCAAAAGCAGTGTCAAAATACAAATTTATTCTTCAACAAGTTTTGACAAATATCCCATTTCTAAAAAACACGTTTTTTTACATGCATTCAGTGGATGTGATACAACTTCTGCGCTGTTTAAAAAAGGAAAAAAAAAACTTTCATAAAAGCACTAGAACAACTTGCCAATTTTGACGAACTAGCTCAAGTTTTTCTAGAAAAAAACTGCCCTGTCCAACAATTATACGATAATGGCCTTCGGATCTTACTAGCGATATACAATGCTCCAAAATCTGAGGATAGTATCGAACATCTTCGATATACTCAGTTCATTAAATCTACAAAACTTAATAAACCTGTCCAATAATCTAATCTTCCACCGACAAATGCAGCGGCCCATCAGCATATAAACCGTGTCTATTACCAAGTTCAAAAATGGTTAAGGTCCAGGAATGGGGTTGGGTGCTCCAAAATGAGTTGCTGGAACCAATGACAACAATATTACCACCAGCTTCCGATGAATTACTGAATACTCTATTTTGTAATTATAAGTGGATGTGGTGCACGGTGCCGATGTAGAAAATCGGGGCTGCAATGCACTTTAGCTTGTGGCCAGTGTAATGGGCAAGCTTGCGTCAATGGTGTTTCATTGCAAAGTGACTGTGAGCAAGAGAGTGCTTTTGATCATGAAATTCAGGAAGGTCTGGAAACACAAATTCAAGGCAACGAAGATGATGACAATGATACAGATATTACCGAACGTCCAGAAGGTGACGATAAAGAAGAAGAGAAGTAATACTTTTGTTATTTAAATTATTAAAGATTGATAGATTAAAAATATGTAAAATATATACAGATATTAAAATAAATTAAATATAAGTAAAATGTTATTAAATACAATGTATTTACTGATAAATAATACCAATAATTCAAAACTGAAGGTAGTATTCACAGGTATTCACGGTTGACCTTGCATTACAGTACATATGGCTGAGTGCTGCGCGCTTACCGCCCTCTATCGGAAAAACGGCTGAGCGCGCATGAAAAAATGATCCAAATTAAATATTTTGCAAATTTTATGCTCTACAATTTCAATCCTATGTGTTAGCATTATTGGAGCAATAGAAACCAAGATAATCGCAAAAAACTGTTTTTTCTCACCTTTGACCTTGAATAACTTTTGACGCAGACACGAGATTTTATGAGACTTATGAGGCAACTTTGAGGACCCCAAAATGAAGGTATATACAAAAATTCAGCTTATTATCTCTCATTCCGAGGTTGATTGCTAAAATGACTGGGCTATAAGTAAACAAAATAATTATTTGCAAAATATTCCACCAAAGATTGATTCTCTGTCGATTTTGATGCCAATCCCTCTTGGGCCAGCCCACCAGTGTTTTTGGTCTTCAAGTTTATTGAGAATTGTTATTTTATTGAGAATTGTTATTGTTATTTTTAATGATATTACATTTGCCTCTAGAACGTAGTCTGAATGGTTCAGTATTGAGATATTTGATGGATTTTCTCGATGTGCTGTCGTCCATTCGTATTAGTGCCAACAGGGCAACAGCTGATATTTATCAGATTTTTTAAATCATCTGTGTGGACTGAGTTATTAGCTTTGCTCATATATATTGGAAATCAAGAGATAGTAACAAACCTAAATAAAAAATATGTTTTTCTACTAAATGGGAGGTTGAAAAGTACGGAATATTTACAGGTTTTCTTAAGTTTAGCAAAAATTTTTAATCTGAAAAAAAAAATAAATTAAAATCGAAAAGTATTTGAAATATACTCTAACTTACAGTTAATATGGACAGAATCCTGATGTCTTTTATAAGTTTCAAAATTTAAATATCCCACGAAAGACATACGAACGTTGTTCGGCTTTCTTTTCAGCCTCTAAAATTTTTATAAATGCGAACTACCAATCTACCAAATTGAAACTTACAAAACTTATTGATTGTTTATAACATTAGATCTAATTGAAAATTGTTACAAGTTCGCTAGAAGGTTTAAGAAGAATGTTGCTCTGTAGCTGCTGTGGTGATCTCTTTAAATATCCGGAGCCAAATCAAATCAGTTTGGCTCTTTGACATAGTGTCAGCTGAGTTGTGTAAGCTTTCAGGCCAGATCTTTGTGCAAAATACTGCGCAAACTGTTTTGTGATATCCTCAATTCCTGTGAACATAAACCAAGGCTTTCTGCAGCACTTGTTTTCAGATTATCCTGGTCGACGAACACGTGTTGCAGTTTTCACATAACTAGCTTGTCCGAGGCGTTCGAGTTTGTTTTAAATCATTTTAGTCAAGTCTAAAAAAAATTGCAGTTGCTAATTGAGCACATATAACTTAGCGCCATATTTGAAATTACGGCTCTCAGCGGAAAACCCCTTAAATGAGAAGTGGGGAGCAGGGGCACAATCGTATTAAAATTTTCAATCGCCAGATTTGTTTCATTGAATAAAAATGCTAGCTCTGATACCTTCCAAACTTACTTTTCCTTTTTTCCTTCAGCTGAGGTCATAAACATTAAGAACACAAAAAAATTATTTCTTCGTAAAATTTATTTTTTCAAAACCAAGTATATTTTATTGCTGCAATAGATGGATTTCGGAAATCAAAATGGAAGCCAGGAAAAGGCTGTATTGTAAATATGCATCTGTATTGTAAATATGCATCCAACTTGGGAAAGGGTTTTAGTAGTTCGAATAACATAAACCTGCTAAATATTCCAAATGACGTGTATTATACTCGTAGTTCCTAATATCACTCCCACCAAAGCTGGTAAAATAGTTCGAAAGAATGAAGTGATGTAATCGAGTTTTTTAAAAGGTAACAAATAAACAACCATTTTGAATTTCTAGATTCCGTCTGTATCATTAAACTGCCGAGGAAGTTCATTTATTATTCGAAAAAAATCTTCCGGGATTCGAAAACAAGGGATAATTTGTCAAAGTGCTTGTTAATATAGGGCATTTTTTGATATAATACCCCTTCAAGGACCATGTGGAAAATTCCGTTCAATTCTACGGACAAGTCGTTAGAATATAATCTATTCGTGCTTCAGCTAACGATAATATCAACTTCTCAGCGAAGATGTTGTTACTTGTTAGTATGACATTTAAGCTGTTGATCTTCTAGCTCCTTGGCTACCTGGTGTTTATTCAGACGGAAAATAACTGCACTTTGTGCTTGCTTTCACTAAAACTGACATTAATTCGTCGCACACACAAGCTCATAGTGGCTCACTGAATAAAATCTATTCAATTCAACGCAAGAAGCTTATTTACATTAAGGAATTCTTCCCCTCTTTTCTCTTCTTTCAGTCCCTTTTTTACACTAATCTTCTTATTAAGCACACTACATAATTCACTAATTCACTAAAAATAAAAAATAAAAATACTGAAAGTACCCTTAAAACTATGAAAAGAAGAAAAGTGAATTATAACATGCATTTCCCGGTGAATATTTATAAACCCCTTTTCATACACTCTGTTGCTCGCTATTCAAAATTAGAACCCTGCTTTAAAGGCATTCTTTTACATTTAGCTGCATGAACTCAAAGTCCATTGAACTAGAAATTCATTATCTGAGATTGAATACGAACGAATGAAAAATTTGAGGATATGTGAACCCGAATGCAAAGATTTATGATTCTCAAGCTATACAGTTTCATCCGTCCAGTATTAAATTTATTTCATTAAGTCTGCATTAAGTTGAAAAAATTCGTGACCTCTTATCGCATTATGTTTGGAGCATGAAAATAATACTAAGTCAAAAGCTTGGCATCAATGAAAAGGCTATTTTTGCTTGCTAAGTACTAAAGTACCATTATCTATAATACGTTAAATTGCGAAGGACTTTTCATTAGTGAAATAAAACGCAGGAAATGAGGTCATATGTATTTTCAAATGCTGATGTTGAAAGCTTATGTTGTCAATAGTACCTAGTTTGTTTGATGTACACTGTAATTTCGCTGAAGCTGTTGTCCTTGCATTTTGCCGAATAGAATTTCTGGCCAATCGCGAAAAATCTTTCGAAGGCCCACTGTTTTTTTTTTCAATTTCAATAGAAAACTGAAAAAGGGTTTCAATACGAATCAATGTGTGTATATTCAGATAAAGTGAAATGGGTTTCATCTGCATCGCAGCCAAACAACTATATCATTTATTTTATTTGGATCATGTTTCCCGGGAATTTAAGCCTAGTAGCGAATGAATTTTGGTTTGATGCCAGCTGAAACTCGGATGCTACGGACAAAATAGGAAGTAATATGCCCTCACTTGAGTTTAAATATATTTTTTACTGTTTGTGCGTAGGTGCCTCGGTCGTGTGCATTTATGGTATGCATTTACCATCAGATTTAATTTCATATGTATTACTGAAATCATACTCACTTGCATGATGCAATACACGGATTGATATTCCATTGATTCTATGATTTTCATCTTTCGTTTGTCTACAAAGCCTGAAGCCATCGAGATTGGCAAACATGAAACGTTACTGTTTGCAGATTCGGTTGAACTGAATATAACGAGGGGCTATAAATCAGAATATTAAATTTTGATCAAAACTTATTATAGATAATGGATTTTTTTCAGCATCGTTAAAAAAGGAAGAAAATATATTTTCATTGTTATGTTTTCTTTGAAACATATGTTCTTGAGATTAAAGCTTATTATTTTGCTTAAAATGTTTGAATAATAGAATACATGTAATCATATATATTTTTTCGTTTCAGCTGATGAATTCCGGTTAGGATCAGATATTTCTGGAGGAACAGGTAAGCGTCAATCACATTAATCACTAATACATTCAAGTCTGTCTTTACTAAAATAAGGACACCAAAGTGCAGGTGATTCTATAAACAGAGCTCTGTAAAAGAAGAAGGCTGGTGCTGAGATATTTCTTAGACTGTAAATTAGGAGTATTGTTGTTTTTTCAACAAATTTGAAGGTTGATTTTTAACAACTTGTATTTTCAACAAATTATACACACTGTGGAATAAAAACATAAAAGCTTGTAAATTTTATCAAAATCAAGGACAATACTTGTTTTTTGAGCCCAACTACCTGGCCTATCTAAAAATTATTTCTTTTCAAGCGTTTTGAAATTGAAAATTATTATTTGCGAGTACGGTGACCCGGCAGACTTAGAGACTTTACGGTGCAATGTTTCGTACAAGAAAACAGAATTTCAGAGAAATTTAGGGGATGAATAGAAAAACGAGATTCAAGCATGATTCACAATTTTATTATTTACACAGTAGTGATATTTTTCATCGGAATTTACAGTTTTCAATGTCGTCTTTGTTAGTCACTAAATTATAAAATTCGCTGCATGATACATTAAAATTGCATTTAATTTGATAATCAGCTTTTACTAAATCAATGTTCATCCTTTTTCTGCTATCTGTCCGGATATTTTTACATAAAGAAAATATTCTATCTTCTGAGGTATTTGATCTTAGTCCACAGACAACGAATCGAATAATGTTTAAGAAATTGTTGTCTCTCTCGGTTGGACTGAGCACCTCTTTCCGTTTCTCCAGGAAGGAAAGTGATTTCTGTGCTTGAACTTATTACAATAGAGGGTTAGTTTCGACAAATTCTTCGTACAATTCTTCTTACTTGATGACAAGTTGAAGCATCGCAATAATATTCTCAAGGTCTTGAAAAGTTAATTATCACATTCAATCAAGTGCTTTTAATGTACTCAGGTAGTTGTTTTCACTAAAATCAGATATGTTCTTTAAATAACATTTAAATAGCATTTCATACCAAGAAAAAAATATATCCATAAATTGATTTGATTAATCGGAAATAAGATTTTTTTAAATTTGGGGAGTTTTCATTGCAAAGAACTTGTCAGCAATTCATCGCTTTAGCTTTATATTTACAGCAGTGATTACTTCAAAAACATATGTACCCAGTATGACTGCCTTCTCCAAATGCCATGTAGCATCATAATAGATTTTAAGTACTTGATGGCAGAAACTTTAATAAAGCTCTATAATTAACGATACATTTGCAAAATTTTCTTCATTGATGTCATATTTGGACACACTTTCTAAAGCCGGGGAATATTTTAAAAGTCTTTTAACCATAGGAAACAGTGGTTTGACAAAAAAGTGTTTTGCCTCTGTCAGAAAAGTGAGCCGAAACGGTGACCTTCACTTCTTCATTGTTTGAAAACTTCTTCGCACGTACTTCCTTTTTCAATTTTGGGAAAATATAGTACCTAATCAAAGAGGGCCAAGTTAGGACTGTAAGGTGGCTGATCTAAAATATATCGTTGTCATCTTTGCTTAACTTTTTTTTAAATTTTTTTCTGTGATGTCCTCTTTTAGCTGCCCTGGATTTTCAACGTATTATTCTTCGACTATGGAGATGTTTTTGTTTTTACAAATGATTAACTGTGTTTGGCACTGGGACAACTGGGACTGTAAAAATTTCGTAGAATCGGGTTAAGTTTAAAGACTAAAAAATATACATCGATCGGTTAGTGGCAGTGATTAAAGTAAACAAAGAAGCAACTAACGCCAATTATTGAGCTGTTCTACCGACTTTGCATTTCCCAGAGGTGGCTTTGGCACTCACGCCCGTCGGTGCGGGCTTCGTTGGCCCAAAGATCGTCCAACTGGTAGGAAAATTGTCACCTGATAATTTAATTAATTTGAGTGTAACAAATAATTAATCCAAGTCTCGTCTCCAGAAACGATTCGCCATCATACTCCATCTTCGTTACAACACACCACGGGGGTTCAAAAATACGTGGCAGCATTCCACGCGGTGTTCTTTCTGAGGCGGCATGGGCATTCTCGTCACCGAACCTTACGCTAACCCTAGTCATGCCAAGATGATCGTGAAGAATATTTAAAATGGTTTTATCTGACATTTCAACAAATTTTGTGAGCTGTTTCTTCTTTAGTCAAGAGTCTTCCAATATCACTTTTTGAACAATGTTGTGAGTGGTCACTTCGGTGAAATGTCCTGGTCGTTTCTCGTCTTCAAGTGAGTCACTTGCTGCTTAAAAATACTGCCACTTGTAAATCGTGATTTAACCTGGAAAAGAGTACCTGTAAATTGATGCTACTATTTCCTTTATTGTTTGAACCGTGTTTCTTTGTGTATTGAAGAGCTTTGTAACAGCACGGTACTCGATTTTCTCCATATTTCACACTTTTTTTTAGCTTGAGTTGCTTGGCTACGGTGGTTCAAATAATAATGGTTCAATTAAAATAAAACTTACTGTTTATACTTGTATTCAGTCTCTGAACTCATTAGATTTCATTTAAACTTTCTTTTACCTCATTTCCCAAGAATAAAAATACATCTGGGCTGCGTTATAACTTTGCTAAAGCGGACTTCACTTCCATGCCTAATGTAATTAATGCTGCTAACTGGTTTTTTTTAAAGGATCTAAATTATGTTGATGGTGGCTTTCATGCGTTCTATGCTTTTTTTCTAATCTTGTTTCCTTTCACAATACCACTTTTCGTGTTAGAAGAGGTGCTGATCCTCCTTGGCTGTCAACGTGATACGTGCTCTTAAAACCAATGATGTGGCGCGACGTAGATTTCGAAGCTTCGGCTTAGAGGCTGCTTTGCTAAGATCCAAAATTCTACGCTCGTACGTTAAAAAGATGGGTTAAAGATGCGATAAATCCTTAGCATGGTCACATTGAAACTTCCATCTCATCGTGTCAGCAGAAACTCTTCTGATCCTATATCTGCTCCCTAGAAAAATCTTCCTCTATCCCTTCTGTGATGTATCTAAATAATTTGTTTGTTTTCACGCCTCAAGAATTTGAAGAATTGATCTGTTTAGACTTAGTTCATCCGTCTCTGCCAGTATTTCCTCTTCAGAGTTTAATAGTTTTTATTTGTTTTTAACGAACCCATTGGAGGCCAGCTGCAGATCCGACGGCTTACTTAATATCTTTGCAAAGTCATCATTATTGTGTGTTCCTTTATCTGTCCTCTTTAACCTTATTATTTCTTCTTGTATTTTTCGTTCTTCCTGGAAACCCACAAATATTTTTCCAATCCTCTAAGCTGGAGATTCGTTCTGCGTGTCCAATTATCCTACCATATTCCTTCTTCAGTAAGCTTCTCAAAAGAGTAGTCTACAAAAGAGCATATCCTATAATTGAGCCTCTTCTCGCTTCTGACTAACATGGTTTCGTCAAAGGTAAGTGAACAGTTTCCAATTTACTTTCGTTCACCAATACTGCTGCTTCCGCCATCGACCAGCAGAAGTAAGTGAATGTGTTATATACAGACTTTGCCAAGGCTGTTGAATCTGTGAACCCTGAAATCTTCCTCTCAAAGCTCGCTGGTTTCAATATTTCAGGCCAGTTCTGTTGCTGGTTTTCCTCATACCTTCGTGTCCGTGCTTGTTTTGTAACGGTTCACGCTTGTTCTCCGTCCCCTTCTATCCTACTCTTGGTGTTCCGCAAGCATCGATTGTTGGCCCGCTCGTTTTCCTTATGTTTATAAATAATCTTCCTTCCCACGTCAAATCCCGTGTCTTTTGTATGCTGACGATCTGAAAATATTCAGGTTGATTGAATCAGTAGATGACTGCACCCAGCTGCAGGATGACTTATCTACTCTGAGCAACTGGTGCGCTGTCAATTTTATGAAGCTTAACGTTGCTTAATTCTTCCAGATGTCTTTTACTTGTAAATTATCCGACATCACGTTTTCCTATTTCATCCTTGGTTCTTTCCTCAGTTCTTTTGATAACTTCATAGACCTTGGTCTTGTGTTTGACAATAAACTAAAATTTGATGTCCATATTTTGCGTGTCACTTCCAAGGCCTCGCGTTTGTGCTGCTTCATTCTTAGAGCGTTCAGACCTTTCGCTTGGTCCTCGTGTGTACGCCTGTATATCGCCTTCGTGCGTAGTGTCCTTGAATATTGTTGTCAAATTCGGTGTCCTTATTATTGTTTATTAAATGATGCTGTTGAGTCTGTGCAAAGCAGGCTTACTCGCTCGTTATTTTTCAAGTTCCGTTTTCCCTTCTGTGAGTATAGTATGTGTCTTTCCATCTTTGAAGTCCCTACCCTTCTGTCACGCAGAGTGTATCTTGACGAATGTCTCCTACACAAAATTATACATAACCTCAGTGCGCAGTTTTCTGGACGTTTCACCAGACCTTCGTTTACCCTCAACGTACCCTTTGCTCGCACTCATACATATTTTTACTCTCCACTTTTATGCTTGCCTAGGCAACATAATTGCTTGAATATTGACCCTCTTGTGCGTGCGTTACGCACTTTTAAAAAAAATTAAGAGCAAGCGTGTTTTGCTACGAAATAAATTAATTAAGCTGCTGAATTTCCAATTTAAAATCTATATTGAATTTATGATTAGATTTTATTTACCGCCTTTTATATACAGCAGTAATTTTTAATAATAAATTTCAAGAAAATTGAAAACATAGTTTACCTTCTTTGTTCGCTTGTCATGACCCCGAAAGCAGTTGTGACTTTTTATAACTAGTCGTTTCAGATCGAATACTAATTTTTCCATTGCATACTTCGTGAAGTTATGGACAACCTGAGCAGAAAATTGTGCTTCGAATAATATTCGCAATCGTTTAAATATCAAATTAAATTTTCCAAAATTAGCATTGGCGTTGTTAGCAGAAAATTAAGATATGTCCTATAGCTACGAATTTTTATTTTCAAATAATTAATATTAAAATTTTATACGAGCTTTTATGTATACATTTATTTCTCATAACTGACGGAAATAAACAGCTAACAAAAAACTTCCACATAGTTTGGCCTCACTTCAAAACGAAACGATCATTTTTCGCACGGAACAGCTTCACAGTGTTAAAAGCAAATAGATACTCTTCTCGCTAACCACATCAAGCGTCTCTCTCAAAGGATTTAATACCAACATCATAAAACGTCGACAATGCATATTAAATGTCAATATTATCTGGTAAATGCAGCGAGTACGAGTTTCAAAAACAACTGTGGCATCAGCCTTGGGCGATAATATAAATTATTAATAAATACTGAAAGCCAATTATCTGTGGCAAAAAAAATGCAAACCACTCAATTATATTTTATTAATTTCTGGCCGAGCATGCTTATTGATTGGTTATTGTTGCACTCAATTGATTCAGTCATAATGAATTTTTCGGCAGAAATGAAAGCAATTTTTCCAGAAACCAGATTGGAAACATAAAACTGTTGTTAAGGTTTCAGAGGAAAATTGGAAATCTTTGTGATAATTTCAATCTACTTAAATTATTTAACCAGCCTAACTATTTTTTTTAAAAAAAACTAAATGTCCTCGTAAATCATTTGCTGGTTGTTAAAAACGGAACCCCGGTAGAGCAAAATAACAAACTTCTCTTTGTCGCCATGCATAACTTTCGAAAACCCAATCCATGCCATTAACAACACATTGAAGCTTCGCTGGCGTAAACTAATTTTACAAGTTCATCATCTGGTTAAACGCCTACTGAAATTCACGGTAATGACACTCATCATGATTAGTCCCAGATGGGTTATGGTTAATAAATGAATACCAATTAGTTTTGACAAGAGTCCTTAGCGTAATTGCAGTTGAAGCGCCTAGACGACCGAAATGAAAAGACAAGCGGATAAACGGCTGAATAAGGAAATATATCGGCATTTTCACATCCTGTTGCTTCGTCTTAGCAACTTTTCGGATAATTAGTTTCAGCAAGGCATCGTATTTGTATTCGAAGTAACATATCTTCCAAGAAACTTGGGCAAATGCGAAAAGGCACATTGAATATTACCCACATATAGTTTAATGTTGGAAGAAAGGACCATAGGTAAGAAATATCATCGGTAGACAATACAAGTTTGCTACATGTTGATTTTTTGTTCAGAATTGGTAATAATATGACAAGACCCATGACAAGTAATTTTAGTAATCAGAGCCATGACAAGCAATTTTATTGATTGCAAAAAAAAGTTGATCTGCTTAATTTTGGTGAAAGCGTTGCAACTTACAATGCCATTGGGAAAAATCAGATTCATTGTTAAAGACTGGCTGGTTGTATTTTTCTGTAAACTAGATAGTAGAGTTGGATTATACGTTTGAATATAACTTTTTGATTTTATATAAATGGTGGTGCCATATGCGTGCGCGTGTGAAATCAGAACAAAGTGATCTGATGGAAAAGCTCTAACATATTTATTAAATTTTTCTTAAATGAAATTCTAGAATCATACATGTCTAAAATTAAATTAAAAAAACATAAAAATCACTAGAATCTGTTCATATAGAAAAATAGCCTTGAAAACCCAAGAATGAAGTCTGTAAGAGTGGTACATGTACTCTCCTTTAACGCAATTGGTAGCTTCAATAGTGTGCGGAGAAAAAATCTAGAAAACTCTTGTTAATTTTTTTGTAGTGCTTCTTGAAATTCGAACGGAATGGATACGTCATTGTAGCAGGATCATTTGTTGTATCATTTGGCTCTTGAGCTCCTCTGCATTACAAACTAAAGGCCCTTAGAAGTAATGTAATACCAAAGTAATGTAATTCTTTCATCCAGCGATGCAAAGTTCGAAGTGAAACCTTATTCTCGTTTTTGACGTATAGAATAGTTGATTATTTACTAATTTACTAATCATATTTAGCAGGTAAAAAATAGGGCATTAATCCCGAGACTGAAATGGAGGTCCCGAAAATTCGGGATTAGAATTTCCGGGATCCCAAGATAGTCCCGAGATTTCGGGATTTTATAAAAGAACTATGTTTGTCTAATTTTTTCTTATCTTCTTGTCCTATAATTTCTCCTTATTTGGTCATGATGGTTAATTATAAAACTAGTTAAAAACGAATTGAAATTTAATCAGCATATTTCCATATCATTTATATATCAATTGCAAAATAATATTGTTTTTCAATGAAACAAGTGATAAGTAATAATATCGATTGGTTCAAACTGCTGATTCGTTTTGAAAGTATGCTTGAAAGTATAAAGCACCTAATAAAAGATAAACGGAAATTGAAGAACAGGAATGAACACTTAAAATTCAAGGACGACTAAAGATGTAAAAGGTGAAACAAGATAAGAGAAATGCTTTAATTCTTCCTTTTGAAAAAAAGGGCTAATGGCTTTGGAAAATAATAAAATAAATAATACGCCGACCTGTTTTTGACGATCAAAAGCGGATGCGACTATATCTGTGAAGGAATATGTGTGTGAAGGTTAAATTGGATTTACTTTTAACAAAACCATGCTGATCATGAGCTAGAGTAAGGTAGACAAAAGAGGAGATAAGTAAATAAATAGACAGAATAGAATTAAACTCCGCAAAGAGGTTGTTAAAACAGGGATGAAGCAAAATAGGATGGTCGTTTGGGGTGCATGTAGTACTACCAACTTTAAGTATTGTGAAGATATTGGCATATTTCCTAAGAGAACCAAAAAAAACCAGAAGATAAACTTATATTACTGCAAGAGGAAAAAAGGGACGATGAAAGGGATTAAGGTAAGATATTTGGAACACTATATAAACAAATAATAGTATTGGTATCGATACCGTTCAACAGATATTCGATTTATAAAATTTTTGGCCGAAACGGATGCAATTCTGAAAAATATGTGAAGAGTAGATCATGGAATGGAGAGGGCATTGTTGTGAAAACGGATATAATATCTCAGAAGCAAAGAGTTCATACACATCAGAAGAAGCTAAAGCTGTATTTTCCAAATGAATGTCATAGAGAATGACCAGAGAGCTTTATCACAAACGGGCAAACGACCAAGAGGATTTTGATTAGTTCGTTCTGAGCAATGCTTCAATGCTAACAATGTAGGGGAGCATGTCCTGTCTGGCAGTGTCTTTCGCTTAAAAGTGAATTTTTTTTCTTCAAAAGTAGGTCACTAAGCAAACTTCTTTTATATGAATGAATTGCTGAATTTTCTGGTTTGGGTAGCGTCTACAACATCATTATTGAACCGAGGAGCATTGCCAAGTTTTTTTTGGCAGGGTGAGTTAGCGTGAATTGGATAATCAATTTCGAGAAATAAATGTAAAACTTGATCAAATTATCACCGACTTCAAGACAAACTTCCCTGTTTAAAGTAAGGAGACTTAAATCAAAACTTAGTAGAACATAGGTGGTGTGAAAGCGACCATTAAGATCGGATATAAACAGAAACACCGAATAAGAATTTCGTAAAAATAAGAAGATTCACAAAAACAGAAAACATGGAGGATATTTCGTTAAGCATATCATGTCGTCCAAAGATAAAGAAGCAGAGGTCATCAAGCATTGGACATTTTAGCAATGAAAGTGATTCGAAAAAAATTGCGGAAAAAGTCCTGTAAATTTTAAATATTTTTTTTTAATTTTTATCTGCAATATTTTTCATTAGTTGAAGGGAAATGCAAAGATTTATCAATTATGTTTTCTCAGCTAATCAAGATGGGCAAAGACAAACATATTGCAATCATAAACCACCTAGCAAGCTAAGAACTATTGTTTTAAAAAAACCACGCAAAAAATGTGTAAACAACAGCGAAATTTTTAAAAATGGGAATTCTAGGTTAGAAAATATCATTTGATTTAAGTACAGATTTAAATTTTGTATGGCAACACCTTTTTGAATCATTTTTCACAAAGCAGCCGCTGACCAAGTTCATTTATCATTAATTTATGGTGGTGATTAAGCAATAATGAGCAAAGGCATTCAACGTTTTCATTTATCTTTTTTTGATACCTCTAAGTACATATCTCATTTGATGTGATTGAGAAGTACATCAGCCAATGAGATCGAATATTATTTCGAAAATCGAAACCTTTTTCTAGAAAATTTGTATCTTGTATCACACTATTGATTGAAATTCTTATGATTTGTAATGCACCATAAACTGCGTGAAAATACTACTATCAAGTGATATTACCAGGGTAACACAAGATTCCTCCGAATACCTATAGCATGAAACTACAATCCTTTTATGTTGTTCTGAGGCGGAAGACATAAATATTGTAACAAAAATGCAACATAGAAGTAAATAAATGTGTTTATGTATCATTCTTTTGTCGTTGTTAGGAGACGAGTACAAGTGCACATGATTTAAGCAAAAGTAGCACGGATGTGTACTCAGATACGTGATGTGTACTTACTGTAGCGCAAGATGTTCCACATTCAATTTTCCAGTTCGAAAGATACAGTTTTGATACTGAGAAGAAAATAAATTGAACGAACAAGATGACCCACTAATATGTACAGGCAACAATGCATGCAGCTGTGTTTCGTTTCTAGATTTCTCATGAATGAAATGATAAATTCGAATTTAATCGTTTTGTTAGAACTGTGATGGCTCTTAAAGCTGACCTGCTACGGTTTAAAATACTTTGGCGAATTTAAAGCTGGTGAATTAGTTGGAGTTTTTCACAACGACCATCATGGCAAATCGAAGCACGTCTAGAAATGATGAATTACGAGTAAAGGTTCCAAGCAGTTTCAAAGCGAACTCGATCAACCAGCCATTTTCAAACGTTCGATTTAAATATATTTTCGAAATAAATTAATTAACTAGGCAGGACAGCTGATCATTTTATACAAAAACGATAATCGTCATCCTACCAACGCGCTACCATGTCACGCGTTATTCTTCGTATCTAGGATGAATTCACCGACAATAAATCAACCAGCTTCGTCATCCCAGACCACGTTAATAAAGACTCGACTAAATACTTGTTAAAAGCAACTTCTTCGGAAATAAGGCTTCTCGCGATTGTTGTTCAGTAATGTTTAAAGCAGAGCCATTCGATATCCCGTCAAGGACATTAATCTACCCTTGACATTTTTAAAATTACTTTATCACAATGTTTAGTATTAGTGGCGATGCCTAGGCAGAGGAAATGGATTTTTGTTGTTATCCTGTCTGTACATCCTGGATTTCTGTAGGCATGGCCCTAATCCATGGCAAGGATTTAGAAGGCTCAATCTCAGCAAGAGAAAACTGTCTTGACCGTACAGTGAGATGACGGACTGTTAAAGTGCATAGTGTTGCCGCATATGCATGTGATTGCTGATGTGATATTAATTTTATTGGATCTGGAGATAATTGATGAGCCTTAAAGTAGATAAAGAAAATTTGTGAAATATCGAACTGATGAATGTGTAGGTAACCTTGCAAAGCGACTGGCCCATTAACAGAAATCATTCCACTCTCCTGAAAAAATATTGCTTCTTAAAAAACATGCAAGCGATTGATAAATTTGATGCATTTTTTTGCACAGCCACATTAAAATTTGCAAAAGTTCTCACCGCATAAGCATAGTAGCTCTCCTCTAAAATACCTATTTTATTTAGTATCTAAAATTCGGGTCGCTATGAAGTTACGACCGGATCATCAGATCAAAATGAATTTCACGGGATGTATTGATCTTGTATAATCACTTATCTAGCGAACATTTGATATTTTTTGGTTCTTTTACTACGTCCTTTATGGCCATGCTAGATTCTCTTTATTCGTTCTAACAAATTAATGTTGAGCGACAAATAAATGTTCAGCAACAAATAAATGTACAGCAACAATCCAAGTGCATAAGAACTCGCAAATCTATTAATACAAATAGAAAAATGACTATAATACCATCACAAGTGAAAGTTCAGTGTACTTAGACAGAATAATTTGGTCTTTAGACGCAGCATGCAGACAATTGAAAAGCAAGCTTAACGAAATTATACCTAATTAACTCAAGATTTCAAGGAATTGAGGAGGTACTTCAAATCAACAGTCAAGTCGAGACTTCCAATGAGTAATACGATTCCCGTGAAAACGAGGCAAACGAACGAACAAATAGAGTCTTATCCTCCGAACATTGCCTGCAAACTCAATTTGAAACAAAGGCTTTATGCAATTAATTGACTCTGTTTTCTTTTTGCACTTACACATTGAAGGCAAGCAAGCCAAAGATGCAATAGTTACACGGGAAGCTTGGTGAATGATGAATAAACCAGATGAATAAATAATAATCAGCTCAAAAAAAAAGAAATTTCTGAGATGGAAAATAAATTGACTTACGTAGGTAGCCAAATAATCGTTATTAACTTATTCCCGTTTTGAGCAGCTGTCTGTAATGGAGCAAAAAATAAGCCATTCTCTCATCAATTATTTACTTGCTGGCTGCCTCGAAAACCTGCAATGGTAGCACTGGGTTGCCAAGGCCTGAAATTGTTGGAAATATGCTCCAACAAAATATGACAAAGAAAGTCCCAACATTTTAAATCTCTCGGTATTAGCATATGAAAACTTTTTTGAGTTAGGTCCAGTTTCATTCGGAATAAAGTCGGAAAGTCGAATAGTATTGTTGGCTTAGTTTAACACTCTGACGTCGATTGTTTTACTATGTCTTACACAAAGCGTACGAAAGTATTTGAATAGCTCAATTTTAAATTTCTTTAGAACAGTATCTGGAGTTGAAGTTAATGGCAAATGAATAGACGGGCAGAATAACAAGCGGTAAGTATGGATTGAAGTATGAATCTAGGATTGATGTTGGGAAATGATACAAGCTCTAAGAAGCTTTGAAAATAAAACGGAATACTGTAGTCCTATCGCATTTTACTTGGAAACGGTTTAAAGTCAATGCATCAAACAAACTGAGCACTCTAAATTTTATCTGATTTTCAATAAAATTTATATTTGAATCATTCTTCATATAATTTTATTTATTATATAATTTTAAATAGTTTTAAATCTTTTATCTTCATCTTAGTCAAGTCATAAATACTCCAATATTTCTGTAGAAGCGAGGTGTTTGAAAAAAATAAGTATGTAAAATGAAAATCGTTTATATTTTCAGGCTAGCTATGGCAATAATTTCAGAAGTTTGAGCCCCATGTGGGCGCTACATGTCTACACTGAAAAAAATCTACATAGCACGTAGTCCTTTGCAACATAGTTATAATCGCATATGCTATGCATATAGCACTATGAGCTATAAAATGTGGCTAAAAAAATCTAACTCACATACGTTGTGGCCTTTTTTGCTATGTACATAATCTAAACTCCTATGTAACATAGTCCCAGCTACTATAAACATTATCTTGGCATACATCATTAAAGTGATTTAGAGACTAAATGACAGAAGAGAAGACACTAAATGACAAAAACTTTTCGATATGGTCGTGCAGCCTTGTCACTTAAGTGTCGGCTCTTAAAGAATAGGGTTACGGTTTTGAATAGGATTTATTTGACGATGATGAAAATAGGTATTTCCACCTCCTGCAGTTAACAAAATATTGAAGTTGGTTAAAACGGGGACGATTCCGTTCTAGTAAAGTAGCCCCACGAAAACCTTTGGGGTCTAAGGGTTGACACTGGTAGAGAGCTTAATTCACCAATGTGAATACGAATGTTGAGTGATTAGTTCCACGACTCACTTTATCCCTGTTTAACTCAGGTACTTATTCCGAGCTAGGTGAACTCAAAGCTTGGTACGCTGTCCCTCGTCCGAATCTGAATTTAACCAGGGACCCCCACACGCAAGAAGGTGTTTGCTGCTGTTGTGGCGTTTTGGGAGGGTAAAGACAAAGAATTGGGCTTAGAAAAAAGAAAGGTTTAGAAAAAAGACTGGTTTAGAAAAAAGATGGACTAAATGCATTAACTTGGTAGAAGACTATGTTGAAAAATAAATATGTTTTTAAGTTTAATCACCTTGATGCATATTCATTATAATTACTTTTGGATATTTGAGATGTGCATGAAAAACATGCGAATTCATTTCGAAAAGGAAAAGAACAGGTCGAAACCGCATGAAACTCTTTTATAATGCCATGCTTCTTTTATTTATATTTTGGTTATATAAGTAAATAAATATTTGCTTTTATTCAAATATATTTACGTTTGATTCCCAGTACTTTCAAGGTCAAATTGAACCATTTCAAATTGAGAAACCAAAAAATGAAAAAGAAGCTGAAAAATCATATATTGCCGCAAATGAGCAAAACTGTATTTGAAGTGCTTTGTAAAAGAGAATAAATATTGTTTTAAGCAGACGACAATATTTTTTTCTATCCATTCATACCGCGAGAACGTTGCGAAGCTAGAATGCATATTAATTTCATTCAATATTTATTTACTTATTTATTAAAACTTTAAAAGGAGAAGAAACTCTGATTTTATTCACAATGTGTAGACTTACATGTTGGTTGCATTGAATGCAGTTAAAATATTTCTAAAAATATGCATAACGCTTCGATGTAGAGAATATGATTTAAAACAAAGGAATTTCTGAAGACCTTCATGTAATTGAAATATCTATGTCACTGAATAACATCATCGAAACACTAAATCGAATTCAATTTGTAAGAATTTACATTTATTCATGGGTTGATATTTCATGACATTCACTGAGCACTCGCGACACAATCAATTGAAATCGCAGTTGCATTCTTTGCATCGCTCACAATAGCAATCAAAATGCAATATATTTGATTGGACAGTTTTTAATATCCCTCGGTAATTTTACAATGTAGGCCACGCATTACAAGCGGCGGTGACATTCTGGAAGCCAGCTTATTCTGCAACGTTTATTTGAAGGACTACTTAAAAACGCTTTCAGTCGTTCAACTTACGTATGTATGGGTTTGGTGGCGTTGCAGCCGATTCGCTACCAAGCCACTGGATTTAATCAACGTCAGCAGATTCATTTAACGTGCACATAAATGAAGATTAAGCAAACTGATGTGCGCGTAATTTCAGTGATTGTATCCAGCAAATTGTAGTGAATGCAAAACCAGTTTTCCTGCGAGCACTGATCCTATTATCGACAATGACAATTAATCTGATGGCTAGCCTTAATTCGTCTTGAAAATGTAATTGATACAATTGCGTGACACGTCGAACATAAATTGATGGTCTTAAGCATGAGTCACAGAGTGATGCTGATACACTAAATCACTTCCTGGCTGAAAGCTGAACAACTTTCCTGCGACACAAATATGCCAATCATGTGAAGAGTTTATTATAGGACAGTATTTAGATTGAGTGGTCTTTAGAGAAGTAGTTGATAAAATCCTTTATTTTTCAGCGGGATCTGTACCCAAAGTTACCATGGATAAACTATGCTTCATTGTAAAATTAAGTGATATTTGTCGTAAGCATATATGAAATAGATACTCTGTATACGAGTACCAAAATAGTTCAAATATATTAGCAGAACTCATAAATTACTTCTACACCACATTTTCGTCCATAAAGCTGCCAACTCACCAACATGAATTTCACTTGGCCCGTTCGTTCCTCCTTTCACAACCCAATCAATAAATTCTCGCTGCACTCGCGCTCGTAGCCCACTAATCTTGGCTCATATATGCAACCGTGTACTACACCACGTAAAGCGGGAATCCCGTAAAGCCACAGTTTTAATAAATCAAAGTATATCACGTACTTCTAGTGAAACTTTTCAAATTTATCCCCATCTGAAAATCTATTCAGCGGTATCCGAAACGCGTTGCTGTTAAAGTAGTTAAATCGTGCTGTTGAAAAAAGTTGTAGCCAGATGTTTCGTTCCGAACAAGAATGTTTTTGCCCAGCATGTAGCTGCAAGCGATCCTAATAAAAAATGGGACTTAACATTTTCATTCAGCAAAACGGCCACAACACGAAGAATAGTTGATGTCCTGGCAGAAAGTGGTCCGTTCGTCGGAAACAGTCTGTCAGCCCGAAACCGAACACATAATTCTGAAATTTATAATTAGGTTTTGTCGGTCCGGTGTCCATGTATTTCGCATTCAGCGTGGAATTATAAAATAATTGTTTAGGACTGTTTGCAAGCGGTCCCTAAATTTCATAAGCTGCCAGCAGTTGATTCTGAGAGCATAATTTGAAATGGACGACTGAGCGGCGTTGTGGAAGGTTGCGAGACAAAGAAATTTGCATTTTGTAGTGTAACATTTGCGAGAAATTAGCTAGGGACATTGAAAAATGTCTTTGCTGCCGGTGACTTTGGTTGAGTTGTAATGACGTTGTCTCAGTGAATAATTCGAAAACGAACATGTCTGTATTTTGTGAAGGTGTATTGAGTTTGGAGTGACAAATCTAAAATCTTTCAGGGAAAGGTTTCAAACATTTTCGGGTTTGACCATTGAAGTTTGGGTTTTAGCATGAGGGAAAACGAAAATAACCATAGTGGAAACTACATTCATATTTTCGAAATTCCAAAGAACTTGGCTTACAATATTTATTTATTTATTTATTGTCCGAAACCACAGAACAAATTTACAGAACAAGAATACAATATATATAAATATAGATATATATACATATATATATATACATATATATATATATATATATATATATATATATATATATATATATATATATATATATATATATATATATATATATATATATATATAGAACAACATGAAAACTAAAAAAATAATAAATTCAGAATTTAATAATACACGCTGAGAAATGACCGGAATAAATGTATTAACATCTTAATATTGTTTTTATTGTTTACCAATTTTTTTCCTAGCTTGTAAAAATATTTGAATTCAAAACAATTTTTTCCTTTTGAAGCTAGATTTATTTTAATTACTCGACATATATCGATATTTTGAGGGTAATCTGCCCTCTTCTTCAGAGTCTATTGATCAAGAGGGCAGATTACCCTTGAAATATCGATATATGTCGAGTAATTAAAATAAATCTAGCTTCAAAAGGAAAAAATTGGTTTGAATTAATATATCTTAATATTGTTTAATAATAACAGCATTGACACTAATACATAGTTTTAACAGCTCAATATTTTATGTAAGGAAGTAACACTATTATATTTGCAGTTTAACTTTACATATTAAGGTTGTTAATTTTTCATGCTAAGAACATCTGTGAACATATTTCGACAAAATGTTTTAACATTTTACCATAAATATACTACTCTGCCAACGTCCAACATAAACATATTAACCAAGGGCGGTGAAAATGTTATTGGCCAAAACAGATACAGAATTGAAGCGTTCAAACGCAGTGCTTTTCTCTCTCCACAGAAATAACTCGTTGAAAGTTCACGCTCAAAAGGCCTGCAAGGTAGTTGTGAAATAATCTCGTCTATTGTTTATTCGCTTCAGTTGAATTTTTGGGTGCCTCGTGAATCGTTGTTCTAATTTTTTCGTCTGTGCTGCGTAAAAATTTACTTCTTCAAGTAAATTCCGAAGGTGAAAAGTCGTTTGGAGAAATTAAGGAACCACCAAACTATTCGGTGTTAATTGCTGCTGGTTTGAAGTTTATTGAAATAATATTATTTGAAGTTGATTCATGTAATATAGTAATAACACTTCAACCGCGTATTCTAATAATCACTTCTTTGATATTTCCGAATACGTCCAAATTGTGATCGTTTTCATTTTGAATACATTTTCTTGCTTAAATAAAAATGAATAACAACATTAAAGAATCAATAAATTCACAAATTGTTTTATTTGAAAGAAAAACCAGACCAAACAACACCAACAAAAATAAAGCATAACCTAGTATTGTTACATGCTAATATTGTATGTTATGATGATAATGTTAAATATTGGCTTGCTAATATAGCTAATAAAGGCGTTAACATAATATATTGGCTATTCAAAATTAATTGTTGGTATACCAATATAGTATTGTCAGACGTTAATATAACTTATTGCCATATTAATATTAAGTATTGGCATACTAATACAATATTGTAACAGACAAATTCACCACACGCATGTCAATATATAAAGTTATAAGAATGCGGTGTGCTGGCAATATAATGTTTTTCCTAAGTCAATATAATAAAGTTAAGAAATGTTTTTAATGTAAATATATTAGCTGCAAAATATATTAAGGGTAGAACAATGTGTTTTTTAACGTGTAACACAGAAAAAAATCAAAGACTAAATCAAGCGAAAATAGAAACAAGTATGAGTATATTAGGACAAATTCAGAGTACATGACAGAACGTTCGTTTTTAATGTATTTTTTAAACACAGATAACGTTCGAGGAAGAGGACCAAGGCTAAGGCACTTTGCACACGGGTCGTTAGCCATGCGATGCGTGAGAGTTGCGTTTGACACGCGTGATGCTTACGAGAATACGATGGTCATCATCCTCGTTTCATGTCCACAGACGGGTCATCAAGAAAACGTCAGGATGCTTCGTAAAATCATACAATTCAAAGCATTTTGCCACCTCTCCCACGAATTGTACGTTGCCGTCTTCAATCGAACTTGCAACAACGATCAGTCGTTCGGCTTGAGGCCGGCAATGCATAACGCTTAAAAACGCACTCAAAATGAAACGTCTACGCTTCTCATTCTTAACCATTGGCAGACGCTCCGTTAACGGTCACCCATTGATTTGCCTAGGCTTTGACGACCAAGTGCAGAAATATCGCATCCACGACGATAGCTTAACGACCCGTGTGCGGATTGCCTAAGGCTATTGTGTTGATGAGGCAAACGCAAAAGCCGAGAAAAGAAATAGGTGCCAGAACGGGCTAATGTAACATTTTAGTTGAATAATTTTCTATTAGGACGGTCTGATTCTCTAGCAGAAAGGTGACTGCTGGGGTCAACCAATATACAGACGTTAATAAGTTTAAAAAAGAGCCACTCATCGAGGAACACTCTACGTGACTGAAGGGAAGGAATTCGAAGGATGGAGAGGCGCATATTGTAATCACAATACGGAATACTGAACTCATAGATTAATCTGAATTAATGTGTAATGCGGGTGAATCGGCGTTGCACAGATTCAACCGCATCGATCCCATATCCTTATTTTGGACACCAAATTTGCAACAGTATTCAAGAAAAGAACAAACGAAAGAAAAAAACAGATATAGAGAAGTGGAAAGATTAAGGTAACGTTTATCGGATCTGATGATGCCGGAAAAAGAAGAAGCCTTGACAGTTATGTGCAAAATATGCAAGTCAAACTTCAATTTGGAATCAAAAATCATGTCAAGTTCCTTGAAACTAGCAACAGCGACAGAGTAGGAGAAGAGCAAAGGGAATTTTTTGTAGGTGAGAGACATTCGATGACACTTGACAGCATTCAAAGTGAAGTAATTCGCAGCACACTAGTTAGCCAAAGCACCCAAATCGTTGTGCAATATGGAACAGTCACTAGCGAATTCAATCACTCTGCAGATTTTAAGATCATCAGCGTACAAAACGAAAGGTGAGTAGATGAGGGAAGGAAGATAGTTAATAAACAAAAGTAATAATAAAGGGCCAAGAATGGATCCTTGCGGAACTCCTAAGGTAGGAAAAAAGGGGGACGAAGAGCAATAGTTAACAGTAACAGCACAAAAGCAATCAGAAGTGTACGAAAAGAACCAAGAAAAAAGAACACTGGAGAGACCAAACCCTGCTAACTTTGGCAGAAGAGTAGGATAGTTCACAGAATCGAAGGCCAAGGCAAAGTCTGTATAAAGGACATCTACTTGCTTTGCAGGTCGATTGCGCAAGCAACGATGTTTGTAAACAACAATGAGCTAATAACCGTTGCCTTTCCTTTGATGAATCCATGTGGTTCACTGGCCAGCAAGGACTGAATGAAAAGAACTCTTTCGGGGAGCTTACTGAAACATTGTAAAAGAGATATGGGATGGTGATTAGAGACGGCAGAAATATAGCCAGCTTTATGGATGAGAAATATGTTGCGGATTTCCAAAGGGATGGAAAGATCCCGGTTGAAATGCTAAGGTTAAAAATTATGGACAGAGGAGCACACAAAGAAGATGAAAGTGATTTGTTGAAAAGCTGCGGAATGCCGTCAGCACCGAAGCCAGCGCTTGTGTCAAGAGACAACACAAAGGATTTGTTAAAAAAAAACAGACAGGGTACAATCAGGTGCGGGAAAATGCTTAATAGCGAAGAGTTACTGTGATGGGTGGTGAAAGAAAAGAAAAATTGAGCAAAGAGCTCACAAGAATCTTGAAGTGAGGACGCAAACTTGTCCTGAAAATACATAACAGAAAGAATACCAGGGGAAGTTTTAAAGGAGTTGATATAAGACCAAAAAAGCGTAGGATTATCGAAAGTAATAGAAGTTTCGACATGCTCAAGCTAAGCACGCATTGCGTCATTGGCTGCCTTTTTAGCAGTAGCCCATGACCTTAGAATCTTCAAAAGATCATTAAGCGAACCAGACCTTTTGTATTTGCTACGCGCTGCATCTTTGGCTCTAAGAACAATTGCGACATCGACTGTGAACAATGGTGGGTCAGAACTTCTTTTACAGCGAAAGGAAGTAGTGTAGCAAGAAAATAAGTAAGACAAGAAGAAATAAAATTTTTAGAGAGCATCATCTACATTTAGTCCTTTGAAGAAACTATACCAAAAACTGCCATTTATTTCATTGTACAAAGTGGAAAAGTTTGCTTTTTTAAAATTGAATTGATTACAGCGAAAGGAAGTAGTGTAGCAAGAAATTAAGTAAGACAACAAGAAATAAAATTTGTAGAGAGCATCATCTACATTTAGTCCTTTGAAGAAATTATACCAAAAACTGCCAATTATTTCATTGTACAAAGCGGAAAAGTTTGCTTTTTTAAAATTGAAACGAATTGAAACTTTAGACGAACGGTTTAGAGTTATTTCCATAAAAAGAGGAGGATAATGAGGATCAGGGGGCACATATGGAGATAAAGAGCACTCAAGCAAAAGAAAGAAAGATGAAGATTAGTCAGAACGAAATCGAGAATTCTGTTGTTAAATTTGGAAAGTGAGAAAAGGGGCAAAAATTAATAATTAGCGAGAGAAATATCGCTTGAAGACAAAATGCTTGAAAACGTATCATCCCAATCCAGCGAAAGCATATTCAAATCAACCTATAAAAGTGAGGAAGCAGAAAAGAACCGGTCATTGAGGTAGGACAAGAGTTCCGCAAAGAAACGTTCATATACCAGTACGGGGCTACTACAAAAGATGAAGATTGAGGAAACAAGCAGCACTGAGAATGGTGAGGGAGAAATATGGACAATCAAACATTCAACTAGGGCAGAGGGAATTAAGTCACTGTAGAGCGTTCCGTTCAGAGATTTATGTATACCAATTAAAACACCACCTTAGAATGAAATATTACACACAGATCGGTTCCGATCCCTACAAAAGACAGTTAACCTACTGGGTGAATTTTGTTAAAATCTAATGGCTGCGTTAGAAGTACTAGACCCATAGACATATAAAGAATGGACACGAAATGATAATCCATGAACCCGTACGTGAATGAAGCATTTTTACTACATATGCAACTTACTCTCTGCAAAAAAGCTTTCCCCTCAATGCTGCACACTATACCCTTCTGCGCTGTTGACTCTCTATGTAAACAAACATTTCCATACATTTCTATTGTTGTGAACATGGTAGATTTTCGGGTTAGTTGGAATAGCAGGGAAAATAAAATATGTGTCACATGGGCCACAAATTTCAAAATTAATCAAATTTTCTGAATGAAATTTGATGTTATTTTGTAAGGGGAGGTCGAAAATGTTGCTTGCATACATATAACAACCATTTTTTTCCACAATTCGAAAGCTTTCTATCCTAAATCCGGTAAAAAGAGGTACATTGATTCAAATTGAATTTGTACTTACATCACACATTCTAGGGCGAAATCCTATGAGTAATTGGTGCAAAACACTTTTTACTTTCACACTGTTTATTGATCAATCTAAACATTTATACTTTTAATTGATGAAAACACGAAAATAAAACATGTGTCAAACCGCCCGATCGCCATTTTTATTGATTGCTTTTGTTCATAGGCGGGGAAAGCTTGATAGCGTGTAGGGGCATTAAGTTTGATCAATTATATGAATTGACGTCATTTAGGTGAAGAAAATTGTTCGAACGATGAAAACCGGTGTGAATGAACGATTTAAAGTAGCACAAGTAAACTTCGTAATTGACTTGGGCTACTATTTACAAATGCTGCGTGCAGATTATGATGCTAAATGATCTATACGCATGTAGATGTTTTATGTTACGTTGGTAGGCAAACTGGTTGATTGAAATTAAATTAGCAAGTGTTTTGGTCGCGAAAATTTTATTTCAGTTTGATTTCAAATATATCTATTTTAGGGAATTTAAGGGAATTTTAGATTTGATGGCTGTGTTTGTCTGCAAATTAAATTTTCTAAATGGTATTTCTTACACTATAGTTTACTTTTTTATGTTAATAGAAAATACGTTGAATAAGGTGGCTAATCAAGAAATAATATTATTGTTGTTGCATTATTTGCGTCATAGGTATAAAATTAATTATAAAAGACATACAGTGAGAAATGTAATAACAATAAATAAATCAACCAAATTTTTTGAAACAAAGCATCGGTCAGAAAGGCCTAAAATCTTATCTGAGTGTGAAAAAAGTGGATTATCAGAAAAATTATGAAAATCCCTAAATTAAGTGCCCCAGTTTTACAAATTAAGGTGAACAAACGAGTTGAAAAGAAAGTCTCTACTCAAATTATTCGAAATTCAAAAAAGAAAGCGAATTTAAAGGGCAGAATGGCGGAAGCTAACCTTATAATAGTTAAAAAAAAATTGATTTGTTAAATAACGTTTCGCTTAAGAGTGCGCAAAAAAGCCAAAATAATTCTGGAAGTCCATAATTTTTGTTGCTGAAGTAAAAATTAATGTTTTTGAATCTAATAAGCGGCAATATGTTCGGCGAATGTTTAATACAGAGTTTAGGAGGGAACATATTACTTCCACTGTAAAATACAGCGGAGGAAACATTATGCTATATATATAGATTTTGTGAATGGTAGGATGGATCAAACGTGTTGCCTGGGTATTCTTAAAAGAAATATTAAACAAAGTGCTGAAAAATAAGGCATTTTATACAATTTTCGCATGTATCCGGAGCAATGTAGGCTTTGGGCTATTTGTTACTGTCCAAATGCTATTACCGAACTTAAACCCGATCGAACATTTATGGCATCAAATTTATGGCAATCAAATTTGCATTTATGGCAATCAAATCTATGAGCTCGTTCATATAAAAAAACATGTATACCACTCTTTCCACTCTCTCGTATGAAGCATACCAATTTACTTTCTTTTTCCTGGGCTTTGTAAAGACGATCTCTAGGGTGGAAACGTAATTTATTAATTTTGAAAAACCTATTTTACCTGTAATAAATATGTCCGTTTGCTACAAAAAAGTGCGGTTATTTTAAATACAATGGAGGGACGATTTGTAGAGTGGGAAGATAATTTAAAACAAAAGGATCGCTAATTTCGGGAAATAACTTATTTAACCTGAAATAAATACGTCCCCTTGGTTGAAAAAAGCCAAGATTTTACATGCGATGTAGGGACAAATTTGTAGGGTGGGAACATAATGTAAAACAAAGGGATCATGAATTTTGAAAAAATATGTTTTACCTGAATGAAATATATCCTTTTGTTATAAGAAAAGTGCGAAGAATTTTGTATATGACGTTGGGACGATTTGTCGGGCAAAAAGGTAGTTAAAAACATGTGCTTAAGGATCATTTCGTACAAGAAATGTGCGAAGAATTTGTATTCGCACATTTTGAAAGCAAAATTTACGGCGAGTGGAAGCGTTAATATTCGTATTGAGCAAAATGAAGTGTAGTGTTGTGAATTGTGATAGTGATTATAAACGCAGTGCGAGGTCGATTTCTTTTTTCCGGTAAGTAAACAATATTTGAATTTACCACAGCAAATATTGCAAGTAAAACTTGTGTCGAAATAGACGCCGCGATATGTGAAGTGATTTTTTCAGACAAAGGCTATACAGCTTGAGCGCATTTGAAGGGATAAAAATGTACCTTCAAAATTACAAAATAGTACCATTTTAAATAATACAATAAAATATTATCGGCTTTAGCTTTAGAGACGATATACGTTGTCTATGCTGATTTATAGACTAGAAGGGAACCAGATCACAAATCAATAACCTCTATAAATTGTTTGTTTTTTGTGGATGCCGAGAATTTTCTAACATTATTTGCGCGTAAATGTCTTGAGTGTATATATAATTTGAAACTTTTTTAATACTCGTTAGATTAAAACATTTATTTCAGATTGTTTTATTTGAATAGTTTTTGAGCCTAATAAAGTGACTCAGTGCCGCTGAAATTGAATTTAGAATTTCTCTACCAAA
Source organism: Nemotelus pantherinus (assembly GCA_963978885.1). Lineage (NCBI taxonomy): Eukaryota > Metazoa > Arthropoda > Insecta > Diptera > Stratiomyidae > Nemotelus > Nemotelus pantherinus. Next base: position 40,906,328 of record OZ022263.1, read on the forward strand.
TAAATCCAAGTGAAGTTTTTTTTCACGGAATTATGCTTAGTGATCTGCGTTATGTGGCAACACGGCAACAATTAGGTATGTTCGCGTGCTACAATTAATTGCAATGAAGCCGTTTATGTACTTCGTTTTACTCAATGCTGAAAATTTCGCCTCTTTCAGTAAATTTCAGTAGAGTCTGAGCTATTGAAAAACAGTGAAAAATGTGAAACGCGTGTCGCGAGTAAAAATTTCCAAATGTGCGCGGCAAGCAACATATTTTTGCGTAATGTTGTTTTGAAGATCGAATATTTTTGTGGCGATAATTTATCACCACTTAGAATGACTTTATAATTACTATTGTTCTCACAAAAACCGACAACTGAATCTTTTCCGGAAATGCAATCAGAGCGTTTTCGTACTTTTCCTGAATATCCCCCACCACATGATTCACAAAAATTCTGTGACTGAAAGTACGCGAACAGACTTCAGCTCTGCTCAGAGCTAATCATTTTCATAAAAAAAAAACCTGTTCAGCTGCCGCACAACTAATTAAAATACTACGCACAGTTTTAATGCAAATCGAAACTCATTGATTCGCTATTGACGTGAATTACATTACATCAATATTAACAAATTTTTATTTGCACCAAAAAAGTTGCCCTTTAAATTTACAATATTTCATGCCGCCCTCGTCATACAAACACATTGCGACCTCTCGCTCACACAACTACACCAGAGGTCGAAAATTGCTTCATTTCTCTCGGCCCATTTCGTATCCATTCCTCTCTATATCTATGACTAGACCACAAAGAATTTATTTATTATAAGTGATTGATCAAAGTAGCACCACTGTCACAAAATTGTCCACATTTTCAAATAACTTATATCAATATATTATGTTAATTTCACATTGATCATTGAAATTTTGTTATATTAGTATATTCGTTAATAAAAGGACACCGTTCTAGTGTGACTCGGATTTTCGAAAATTTTAGATTGACAGGGTGGACAGAGCATGTATTTTATAAATCGTGACTTCTTTTGTAAAACAAAAGCTTTTCAGGAGACTTTATGGTTGGAAAGATTTTTCTTCACGTGTTTACTGTAGGTACGCCTCATAAAAAACCGCACATTCGGTAAATAGCTCAACGTCCAATAAATTTCGCACTGAATCAATAATTTCTGTCCGAAATTTAAATAAAAAAAAATACTAATCTATATTTAACCACACTGCAGTTAAAAATAAGTTTAATTGTTTTTACCAAAATGTCCTTGCCGCAGAAATATAGTTTCTTGTGTAAATTCAATGTTTTACCGGTCACCGCCAAAGGGTTGAATTTACATAAATAAGTTGATTTAACTAGAAGTTATAAATGTGCAATTATACATAAGCTCTGATGTGATTAAATATTTTCGATATCTGACAGCCATTTATCTGTGCTGTTTATAAATATCACCCGACATTTCCGAGTACATGATTTATAACAAAATATTTCAGTGTCTTTATGCAACATCTATGAATTTCTAGTTTAACAGAGTTCCCAACAAAAACGAAATTCAACCGTTTAGCGGAAGATTCCCTTGCACTATTTCCTCCCCATTAACCGAAACTGTTTTCGTTAAGCCAAACAATTTCCGAACAATAGCTGAGCATGTCTTTGCAAATCGTCCTCTGCTAGATTTTGAGTTCTTAACCATCTTCAGACAAATGTCCTGTACATAATCACATTCCGACTTGGGATCATATCACTAGCATCGTAGTCGTCGTCATCATCATCATTATTTTCGACGTTGGACCGCTTTTATTCAGTTAAGTCCTAACTCGTCCTTCGGAAAGTCTCCTTAAGCCATTCAACAAACATCTCACTTTCTACTATCTGCTCCGTTATCGCGCAAAGGACATTCGGGACACGAAAACCCATCATTTTCTCGGCTTGTCTTAGTTTTCCTATTCAATCGACAGAAAATGACACAATTTCCAAAACATGGACTCCTCCGTTTTCGACATAGAGAAATTCATGGTGAAATGATTCTGCCTGTGTGTGCGAAGAGTTATGAAAATGTTCTTATAAATATTTAAGGCCACCTAGCATTCTCGTGCCCATGGCTGGGCCTGAAGCGATGGCGAGGGAGCTGTGTTGGCACAGTATACTGTTGTCGCATATACATATTTTGCTGGCGAGTGAGAAAATCCTCTTGAGCTTCCCTGAAATGGTTGCTCATAAGTCTAAAAATATCCTTTGAAACTGAAAGAACACAACTTCTTATCAGAAACGTTTTTACTGCAAATATCTCAGTTTATGTGACATGGGCTTACCAGCCTACATCACATTTCCGAAATTAATTTAAGGTTACTTAAATTTAGAAATCTGTAACACAAACGTTAATTTTTCGTAACAGGATGAGGGGTGGTACTACTTTCCTACTTAAGAAGCAAATAAATTTTCCATGCGTATTTCATTCGAATTATTTCTATTCTAAATGTTTGAAATATCAAACAATAATCTCTTGGACACGGAAAATCGTTTGGTAAATTGATCCAGGGTAAAAGACGCTGCCTGTTTTGCCTAGTCATTTTCATTTGTGCATGAACCATTTAAAAGACAGCTCCCTTATAATAAAATAGAAAATGACTCTTTCTTTGCCTGATCCAACCTTAACATCAGAGTGAATCCTATCCTTTTGAATATTTCACGCTTCCTTGAATACGAGATCGCTGTCCATTACACAGCACACAATATCTTCGTTCCAGCCTTCGTTTTGACTCTGCTAAACTGTAACACTAGTCGAAGATGAAATAAGTCCTTTTGGAAAATTTGATACGAATGCAAAACAAGAAATTGTGAAATGAAAGCAGGATGAAAGGACACCGCTCTGAGTTGAATCTTGTCTTTCTTTGCGTCCAGCAAAAGGATGAAATATCTCGAAGGACTAGCATCTAGTTGTTTCTAATACACCACCACGTCAAAGGATATAATTTGCAAGCACAATGCATAGCTGGCAGGCAGAAATAGGATAGTTTTGGAAGAACAAAGGACTTCGGGGATATCTATTGGGCTGCCATTTTTCCAGGTCGAGTTAAAGCAGATTATAAAGTTGTTTTATGTATGTCTTTTTTATGGGGGAGGTTCAGAACAATAATATGGACTTGCGTTATCTGTCTGGTTTTCTGGTGACCGAGCAAAGGAGTGATGATGGGAGAGCCTGATAGAATTGTCCAATACTATGACGAATGACTGAATATGAAAGCTTCGATAGGATGTCGATGAATTATTTGTTGCTGGCTTCCTTTGTGCAAACACGAGCCATACAGTCAATTTTTTTCATCCAAGTGTCAAGATAGCGAATCTGAAATGCATCGAAAGAAAAAGAAGAATACGATTTAGATAACGTATCGTTAAGCCTCTGCTTTGTATATTTTTGGCAAGCCGTCTATTGAGAAGTAGGAGATGATTTTCAAGCAAAGCTCATATAAACAACATAGCGATATTAAATAAGGTTTTTGCCTGGAATCTCATGGTATCCATGAAATATTTCGTATGTAAATATTACCTTTTCCCACACTGGGCGCCTGAATGATATTTTTTTTCAACTTTAAGGCTTTTTCTGCATCATTCTCATCAATGAAACCCACTTTGTACACTTTTTTCTTTAAATCAAGCTAAAACTGTGGTATTTTGCTTGAAAATTGAGCAGAAAGCAAAATATTTACTTTGTTTTGCAATCAAAACTCTATTTGATGGTTTATTCAACCGATATTCCTATACTTTTTAAAGAAATTGAAGCTGAGATAAACAGGATATTGACTGAATAGTGGTTATTTAAGTACGAAATTCATTTGCATTTTTTGAGTTGTATAAATACGCCCAGTTCATAAAAAAATCATAAATTTATTACATTTGTAGGTTGTAAAATATGATTGAATTCAGGATTTGATTTATTCTTATACTTAGAATTGTTGCAGTTTCCTTGTTATATCATTTGATAATTTCTCTTGAATTTGATTCAACTGAGTGCAGGCAATCTGAAAGAAAAATTATTTTAAAAGATAAGAATTCGGATTCAAAAAATTGGAAATCGCAAGACTGTTAAAAAATTTTCATAATTAATATTCAAGACAGACAAAGGAAAAAGTTACTGTGTTACTGTTACTGGGCTCGAAAACATGAATATATATTCTTCCATATTATGTCAGTTAATTTGGTATTAATGGATCTCTTTTTTAGAGCATAAACATGTTTGTACTCTTATTTTACCACTAAAGCCTTCCGCTTGAAGACACTATTTGTTCATTACATATTGACTACTTTCGCGAAGCAGAATCAAGTTGATGTGTTGTTCATCATTTTACCAAATTTCGATTTATTCCAAGTCGTATAAAATTGCAATCATTTATTCATCTTCGCTCTTTGGTTCTCCAAGAATAAACACGTAAATTACGGATCCAATAATGCCTCCAACAATGGGTCCTACCCAGTAGACCTAGAGCGAAGAAATCACAAATCAACATCCAAGTGGATCGTGCAAGAGGTTAAACATTTAAGTACGTACCCAGTGATCGTGGAAGTCACCTGACACGACAGCAGTTCCTAATGTTCTTGCTGGATTTAAACTTGACCCGGTATATGGACCTATCGCAAAACATGTAATCGTCAAAGCTATACCTATAAACAGTGGAGCGACGGACTGTAGAGCTGTAAAGTGAGGATGAAATTTCCAACCGTATTATTAAATTAGATTTAAGATGAGATATTGGAGATTATATTAATTTAATGAATTGTTGTGTTTTGAAGCAATGTATTCTTCAATATGTAAATTTTGCTGTCATATGTTGTATAAAAATAACGATATAAGAAAATAACGATATAAGTAAACATATTTTCACATACATTTCTTTGCATCGGTTGTCCCAAATATCACTAAAACCAGTAACATCGTGCCGAAAATTTCCAAGCAAATCCCCTGGCCTATATTTGTCCCAAGAGAAAGTTTTGTATGACCTCCATGCTTATCACCCTTTGTGGCAACCTGGATCAAAGCAAAATTTAATCTACGTATTATTGCCTAGCAATATTTTTCATTACGTGAATGAGATATCCTCCAACAACAGCACCGACGCATTGTGCAATTATATAGAAAATCGATCTAACTAAATTGATTCGACCGACAATTAAAAATGCTATAGTTACAGCAGGGTTGACATGACCACCACTCAAATGACCAACAATCTGTGAACGAAAAAAGTAAGTCATTGTTTTTATTATTGGGATTAGTTGAAACACTTACCGCTACTGCCGCAGCCAGCGTGAGACCAAATGTCATAGCAATAGATACGGAATCTTTGTACGCTATACCAGCACTGACACCAAAGAATACTAATATAAAAATACCTGTAACATTGCAATATAAAGAAAAATGTTACAATAATTTCGTTGTTTGAACTTTTCGATTTGCTAGCGTTCATTTACTTTTGATTATTTTATTTAATATAAAACCAATATTTTTCATTATTTATACCAATAAGTTTTTCTTCATATACATAGGTACATATATTTGATTTTTTTTCAATCCATTTCTTCTAAAGCACGATTATATTGGAAATCCGAATTTTAAATTTTAAAATTTCATTACATGCATATTGCACCATTAGATCGAATTAAAAAAAATATTTTGGAATAAGCTGTTTTTGTGCACATTGCAGATAAATTGAAAAGCAATGCATAATCAGTGAGTATTGTTTTTGGCTTGCAGTCCACTGATATTGAGTTTGAGTCCCACTATTGGCAATGCAGACTGGTTTTTTTTCGTCAACATTACATACTAGTTGCTTTTTGGATTATTAAGAGACGTAGAATCATCCTCCTGTGATGATTTATAAAACGTACAGAAACTGTGTTCTACTATGAATGTCACAATTTTTCAACCAATTGAATGAAGTTAAAGCGGATGCTACGTTTTCGAAAACTAATCATTGAGAACCTCATTAAATAAAAATAGCTGATAAGTATTTGAAAGTTCCCATTCAGTTGCTGTTTCTACCAATAAGACCTCTCTATTTGTCGTGATATAATATAATCTCTATTTTTTTCCTCATGAAAGAAGGTACGAACTATGGTGGATTTATGTCAATTACTCTTCCTATTAAATGAACCACCCTCATTAGCATGATTGGTAAGTTAAGCAACCCAGGCAGACCAAAATAAAATACTGCAAAAGCATCGTTCAAATTTTTCTAAAAAAATACCTTCTCACTATTACGTTTCGAAACATAAACCTCCGAACCGCTTTCATTTTAACCCCAAATACATCTTACCTAAGAACTCAGCGAACAATGACCTCAAAAAATGTCCGATTTTGTCCTTAAACTCTTCACTTCCAACAGAATAATTAAGCTCATATTTCGAAAGACCCATCTTCTAATCTCGACTTGTCAATTTTTCAACAAATTCCGCTATGGTCTTAAATTTTAAAAGTACGAACAAAAGTTTACCTGAAAATTGCCAAACTTTACTTTTTCTACTACCGTTATAAAGCAATGTGGACTTACCATCGATTTCTCTCAATTTCAATACGAAAATATCAAAACATGAGCTGCAATTTGAAATTTGACTATTTCTCCATAAATAAATTGGAAGTGCACGAATTTTTTTTTTCGAAAGTAACTGTCAATTTGAATAGTTTGATGCAAAATGATGTCAAAGTATACTAGTATTTCATTTCGAATTACTTGCTTCAGTATGTTTTTTGTGGTGCAAGATTCAGATATGTTTTTATTATATGCAGATTCGACTTAAATTTGTTGCTTAAAAATTTGAATTTGATAATTTTGTGAGTAACTTGAAATTCATGAGCTTCCTGAACTTTTATAAAGTAAAGTAAAGCAATCCCACGACAACCTTTGTACGGGTCTAGGGGTTGAAGCTGATAGAGAGCTTCATTACAATTTTTTTAATCATTGTGGATACGAGTGTGGAGTGATTAGTTCCACGACTCACTTTACCCCTGATTTAAATCAGGTACCTAATCAGAGCTAGGTGAGCTCAAAGCTTGGTGCGCGCCCCACACGCAAGAAGCCAGTGCTCTACCCACTAGGCTAGTCAAGCTTTTATAGTAGTTTATATTCATCTAACAATAGACATACAATAAATTGCTTGAGGATGGCGCTAGGCTTCATTTCCTCGTTAGTTTTGTTATTTTTTTATTTTATGTCATTTTTCTATTTATTATTGTTTTTTTTATTTCGAACCTGTTACATGCTATTTTATTAGCTAAAGCTTGTGTCTGTAATTCTGTTGCTGCTGCTGCTCTTGACTTCTAACGTTTTCGACTTCGCTTCTTCTATGGTATTCCAGTGATGCTCCTTCGAAGAGCTTTCGTTGGCCTCAGTCTGAAAGTAGAAAAGCAGATAATCTCGTTTTCATGAGGATTGCCTTTAGCCGCAACATTTATGTAGGCTTCGTACGGTGAAGCGTAGCTAAAGCTGGGGTTTGCCAAAGTACATTCGTAGAGACAAGATATTCGGGAATTTTAGTGGGAGCGTCATTTGGCTAAGATTTTTTCCCATGTAAAAATCCGTTCTTCTGAAATGAAGGCATGTTAATTTTCGAATCTAAAGTACTTTCCCGTGTAATATCAGAGGACTTATCTTGCGAATTTGGCCAGGTTTTAATATTTTGTATTATTTGTAAAGCTTGAAGTTTTTAGGGTCTGGTCTTCTTTTTGTTTTAAAATATAACCTTTGTTTTTGTTGGCACCTGTGCTGTAACTGAGTACTCCGCTATCTCTTTTCTTCTATGTTTTCTTTCCTTTGTTCCTTAGGGTTCAATTCTTTGCCCATTGTTATTTCTACTTTTTTATAGACGATCTATCTTTCTTTATTTGTTCTCCCTACCTCGTTGTTCGCTGATGAATTCAAGGTGTTCAGGGTATTTGCTTCAGCGTAAACTCAATAGCGTATTTTTCCAGAAAAGATATGAAATCCATTCACTTCAACGGTTCATTTAGAGTTTTTTTTATGGGCACGATGATAGTGGTAAGTACGTGCGATGTAAGGATGCAGATTTAGCCACCCCGATAAAGTAATAGATGTGAATGCGGACTGAGAAATTCTGCTTAAATGAGATATGTATGTGCGTATGCATATCGGGACAAGACTAATATGTCAATTGAGGGTTCAAGTTTGTTGAAATGTGCGCATTATTCTTACACGTAATGGGCCATTTAGACAAGCGTCCATGCGTCCAAGCGTCCAAGCGTTTTTCGATTACACGAGTCAAGTCAACTCAAATCCGGTTTTTTGAAGGCGGGGCTAAGGCGAAAGTGGTCGGCTACGGTGATTGATATACCATTGACTTAATTGTTTTACTTTCGCTCTTTGTCATTTCGAGATGATAAGTGGATGGATGGATTGATATGTACATAGTTTTGAGATACAGATTTATTTATATGGAAAAAGAAATTGCAAAACTAACGAATATGATAAATCACAATTAGAATTGTTTTAAGCTTGATGACGACGATATATTAATAATGTTTAGCCGTTCGGATGCACTGTCAACTTGAAAATGATGGTTTCGATTTATGTTAACTTGTCAAATGATGATATTTCCATGATTATGAAATTTCCACGAGCCATCTTGCTTACTGCTATATTCTATTTGGGCTTATTGGTATAGTAGTTTTTGTTATTATATCAGTGGCGTAATTTGCAAATTATAGTGTGCATCTGATGAAAGTGAACAAGGAACACACAATTTAAGATAAGTTTTGAAGTATTTCTGCGTGGCAAATCTATAATTCTTATGTTCCGGTAACTTCGAACTAAGTTATTAGATGTCAAATAGATTTGTATATTTACTTTATTTTTATTTAACACAGTTGTAATGGCATTTTATCGAAAGTTTCTTTCATTAAACGTTGCTTGCATCTCATAATTTAAATATTGCTTGTTTACTTTCACTGTATGGACACCATCGTTTGCTAATTGTATGGTTTCATGCACCCTTATATAATTAGAAAAACTGCCATACCAGGCAGCCCTAATATAATATCCAATATATTTTCAGTAAGCATTACGCCGCGTGTGTATTTCCTCATTATATAACGTCTACTTAACAAGTTATTATAAATCGAAGTTTTAAAATAAAATCATTTTCAAACAGCCAGGGCCCACAAACGGCTAAAAATTTAAAAAACATCGTCGTGATCAATGTTAAAACATTACTAATTCCCATTCCTCAATTTATCCCTATTTTTTTCTTCCTTCCAAACAAACAAATTGGTAGCAGACAATTGGATATATTTATCCATATGACTATATATACCTTCATATAAAATTGTTTGTGTCTAGCTATTCGTATGCAATTCAAATTTTTTCGTAATAGTCATGCACGTAAGGATGCAAAAAAAATATTATCCACTTCATCATATAATAAAATAATTATCCACAAAACATATATTAAAATGATCATCAACGAATCATCCACACATGCTACTGAGCGAAATAAATCATTTGAAAATCTATTGTACATGAATCAGCATACTCCACCTCCTTCGCTTTAGACCCGCCTATATAAACAAAATCAAATTGACTCGTGTAAGCAAAACACGCTAGATCGCTTGGACGCTTGGACGCATGGACGCATGTCTGAATGGCCCATAAGAATTCATTAGGTCAGGTTAGATTCATTGATACATAATTATTTTATTGACTGGAGTTCTTTGTGAGCTGCAATTTTGAAAATGTCGGTATAATTGGAAACAGGATTTACATATTAACTGTTCGCAAGAGTTTTTGAGCACCGCACAAGGTGAAAATGCTCTATTAATTTAGAAATAAGCAATAGAAATTTTTACCGGAAGTAAATCGATCGTGGGTGCGCAAAATTAATATAGTTAATAATAGTGGTTTAATATAGTCTTTTTTTGTTTTCCAACTGAAATAAGTGTTTGGCGGGTGTGGGTGGCAAAGTGTAGTAGAAACGACAATTTTAGCCTGAAGAGTAGTCGAGTTTTCTCAAATGGCAATATCGCTCCATTAACACCCCAAACGTCCTCCTTGAAGTTGCCCAATTTTATATTGGCTTAAAGGTAAATCACTCATGCAGAACAAACGCATTTTGGTATTCGAAATAGACTACCTTGTTTTCATTGTAGCATCTACAAAACGATCTTTGTCCTTGGCTCTTGCACTACTTACATATTCGGCACATGAGCTGTTGTTGATCTACTGCAATAGCTGGGTGTATAAATGGTTCACTTGGTGCCGAGGCTACAAAAATATCAAAAAGTATTCAATGTTTTTATCCGTATACAGCATTAGCTTTTTTTCACAGAAGTAAACACAACATTTTAAACTATGCATATAATTTTGGTAGTTTACACCAGTTATTTTTAGTTGCAACTCCGAGCTAGAAAAAGTTTACCAGTATTTGCGGAACAAAAATGCTTAAAAATTTACCTCTTCATATGAAAAGCGCTTTCACAACATCGAATATCCTTTAACTTTGTGGAACATATGTTGATGTAAATATAGAATTTTGATTTTGAGTGTACCTTTCTTACATTTTTTGTACTTTAAATCCAGTGTAAAGCATTATCTTGGCTTTTCCCCACAAATTCTTTTACTTTTTTAAGGTAGCCGACAACTTAAATATTTACTTACGATAGTTTAAATGTTTTTCCATTTTGAATATGCTTGCCATTTTTTCGAATAAATAGTGTCATCCTAATGATAGCCAAAATACAACCAAATTCGTCGCTATCCAGCCTAATGGAATATGTGAAGTGAACAAATTTGCCTTCCTACAGCGACTCTTTTAAACAAGCATCCTCAATGTTGAAGATACTCAAATTAAAAAAGCTTCAATCTAAATTTTCCTTGCATTTCCTTTTGGTTTTTTCCCTCGTTTATGCATTTTAAATTACTTGCAGTGCCTTTGCCTTAGCTTAAACTTAGAGCTGCTTTCCAGTGAGTTGAAAACAGCAAACGATCTATTGTTGCTCAACAAACGAAAAATACTAGTATAATTAATCACCTGCACGCTAGTAGAAATCGTACGTGAAACCGCTGGGTAAGCGATAGACGTGAGTTTGTAATTCATATTAAAATAATATATGCAAAAAAATTGTGGCCAATTAATTGTTGAACCTATAACATTTATATTTAACATGGTCATGACTAAAGGGGATTTTCCAAACAGGCTTAAACATGCAACTATTGTCCTGCTTTACAAAGAAGAAGAAGAAGATCCGAGCATCTACCGTCCGATTTCCCTTACTTCAAGCTTGAGTAAAATATTAGAAAGATACATCAAAGTTCGACTCATGTGGTATTTTGAGCAAAATAAAAACTTTTCGCTCCAAATCAATATGGTTTCAGATCAAAAATAGGTACCTCAGATGCTTTATACGAAGTTATTAAATTTGTTAATAATGTAGTCGATAATAACAGACAAGTTCTAGCTATTTTTTTTAGATCTCAAGATAGCTTTCGACACAGTTAACCATGATTTACTTTTATCCCGGCTTCGGAATGTAGTGTTGAGAGGTAATGTTCTTTTGTTAATAAAGTCTTATTTATCTGACAGGACTCAAAATGTTGGGATAGGTAGATCCATAAGTGATAATCTCGCAGTCATATGTGGAGTACCTCAAGGAACTGTTCTAGGTCCAATACTTTTCTTTATATATGTCAATGAGCTATGTAAATTTCAAGAAACCATGATTATAGGAAGAATTGTATCTTTCGCTGATGATATGGTACTTCTGTATAATGATAATTGCGAGAATAATCGTGTTTCAAATATCAATCGTGATTTGGAGCTTATTTATAGCTGACTGTGTAAGCATAAGCTAGCCCTGAATTTAGGAAAAACAAAATATATTTGCTTTGGGAAAATTTTCGTTCAACAACAGGTCACTCAATATTAGAATTAATAACATTAACTTGAGAGAAGCCAATGCCATAAAATACTTGGATATAACTATTGATTCCTTCTTGAAATGGGATATTCATGTCAAAAATTTGTGCAGGAGAATAAAAGAAACTTTGTACAAAATATATAGCCTTCGATATATACTTCCACCACAACAAATGAAAATGGTGTATTTTGCAATAATTCAATCATTATTGCAGTATGGAATATTGGTGTGGGGCTCAGCATATTCCGCGACGATTAATGTTCTCCAAAATTTGCAAAATAGAGTGGTAAAAATCTGTATTAAACAATCAAAGTTCTATTCTACCACTTTAGCTTTTTCTGAGTTTTATGTGCTTAATATACGTCAGTTGTTTGTTTATGAAATGCTTAAATACGTTTACTTGCATCTCAATAACTTCGAAATTCCGCACTCTTTTAAGCTGTGTTTAATGAGCTGCTCTAGGTTGAACTAGGTTGAGATATCTCAACAAAATGTGTTTAATGAGCGATTCGGCTGCTCTAACTTGCCCGAAGTTGCTCTGATTTGTGTTTCATGAGTCTGAACTAGAGCACTTTAGAGCACGATTTTTACTCTACTTTTTTTGGTAGAGCAAGTTCGGGCAAGCAACCAGCTGTTTTCCAACTGTCACGGAACCGACTTTCAACAAAAAATGGTTACCTGAAGTGCAGTTTTTTGTTAGTGAATTGACAGGTTCTGACAAGTAATGAATTTTGGGGGTAAAACTGGACTTGATGCCCCACACAGCTGTTGCATGAATCTCGCCGATAGGTGTCGGGCAAATATGTTTGTGTTTTTGTGGTTGTGCGTTTGCTTTTGGGGCTTCTTTTCTTTCTTTTTTTTCTTTTTCTTAATTGTTTTATCTTCTTTTTTATTTTTGTTGTATAATTTTGTCTGTTTTTCTTCATTTTTTCAACCTTTCTACCACCTTTTCGCCCTCTGGTGGCGGGATTTCCCGGGTGTGGGGCATCAAGTCCAGTTTACCCATTTTGGGAATTGCCTCTCAGCTGCTCTCATTTGCTCGATTTTTGTCTGCCTCTCAATTGCTCTGGTTTGCTCGACTTTTTTTTGACAGCCGCGCAACTATAACATGCCTTGAGATACTCTGCTTTTTTTTCGTGCTCATTAAACACAGCTAGTATCTTACTCGTTCACAACTCAAAAGATCTCTAGCTCTACACAGTTATAGAAAGACCAGAACGTCAAGGCATGCATATAATTTAGGTCCAAAATTATATAATCAAGTACCGACTTTAATTAAAGAATCAATCAATGTGTCAAATTACAGGAAAGTCCTTAAATAGTATATTGTTGATAGTCTTTGATCAGTCTTTATTATTCAAAAATTAAGATTCATTATGCAACTCATAAGCGTGAACTACACAACTACACTGAAAAAACTCCACATGGCGCCCAGAGCCATGTAACATACCTCATTATTTATAGCGCCATACGCTATGTACATAGTACTCTGAGCTATGCAATATGGCTCCCCGCGCCATAATGTCAGAATCTACATAGCGCGTGGTCCTATGTAACATGGCGCAGCATTTATGGTCCCACACGCTTTGTACATAGTACCCTGAGCCATGCAGTATGGCTCCCAGCGCCATAATTACATGGCGCAGAAATTATGGCTCCACACGCCATATTACATAGTACCATGAGCCATGTAATATGGCTTCAGTTGAAGAAGATAACTGCAATTATAGCTCGCAGCCATATTGTGTGAGGGAACTTATAAATGTGAGTATCAACAGTTGAAGCACTGTGGCCAGGTTTGGCTAATTGCCGCCAATTGTGCTACCTAAAAGTTGAATTGGCGGTGGGAAATTTGTTATTTCGCGGGTTGGTGGCCTTAGGGCTATGTAAGGTAATTGAAAAACTGAATTTGGGCTATATAATATTTATGAAAAACTAAATTTTGGCTGTATATTGTTTTGAAAAACAATGGTCCTCCACGCTATGTACGATAGTCCTCCACGCCATGTACTATGGTCCTCCACGCCATGTACTATGGTCCTCCACGCCATGTACTATAGTACTCCACGTCATGTACTATAGTACTCCACGCCATGCACTATAGCCCTCCACGTCATCTGCATGGCGTGGAGGACTATATTACATGGCGTGGAGGACTATAGTACATGGCGTAGAGGGCTATAAGCATAGCGCCTGCTCCTATGTACTTTTCGCCATGTATTATGGCGTGTGGCGCTATATTTTATCACAATCCCGTAATCGACTATGAACATGGCGCCAGAAGTCTATAAACTATGGCGTCTGGCGCTATGTGTTTTTTCAGTGTATACATGGAATAATTAGATAGTATGTATACATATTAATGATGGTAAATTGTATTATTATAAAGCTATAGCTATAACTGTTAAAGTAACGCCGCACCCACTCACAAGTTTTTCTTATGTGGGCTGTGAGCTTTATACTTTTAAAAGGAATTCTGTAATTTTAATTAAGATTAATTTGTAAGCTATAGAAATAAAAATAAATAAAAATAAATAAATATACCTCTAGTCCCGATCCCAAACTTTTCTCATCACCAAAATTAATTCTTCAACAAATTATAAAATATTTTACAACCCCACAATTTCCGAAAAAACCTAATAAATGCTCACAGTTTATAAAAGTGTCTGCATTGAAAATGCTGATAACCATTTGCATGGCTGGAAAGTTTCCTTCGCTTTCCTTTTAAGCTTTCGGTCATACTTACGAGTATTCGTATCTTTATACTTTAAATAAAAGATCACTTGAGTTTTACACGAGCACTAAGCACAGTATTAGCCTAGCATTCAAAAGTTCAAAATCACAAATCGATTTCATGTTCAAAGACCAAATCATTTTCCTTATAATCGAAGAGATTTCTGCTAACCTTCTTTCAATGTCTTTCTACATGCGTACGTGGAAAAATTGATGAAAATATAATCGATTGCATGTTAATATTTGGCAGCGAGCTGATTTCCTTTCAATTTCACACATTTCGGGTAGCAATGGTGTATGATTTTACTCGAACCGAGTCATACAGTTATGCTTTTATCCAAAAACAAGTATGCATGAATTTAGGTATATTTGCATGTACGATATCGTACCCATCCACAAACCCGACCAAAGTCTCAGATCGAATTATCGAAGCGTTCTCTATTGAATTCCGTGCTGTGTACCAATTTTGAAAATTCATAGAAATATGCCTATAAAAATGCCGGATGGCAATCGGGTATGATGTTATATGCTTTTTGATATTAAAGGGATGCTATCAAGGAGTAATGTTGAAAATCTGTCTGCATCAATTTTTATGATGTCTGAAAATTGAGGCAATTTATTTTTGATCTTCTAACCAGGTTGGGGTAAGTTGAAATGTTTGAGGAATAACGAAGATGAGGGTGAATATGGAAGTTGTGTGGGTATTTGGTTAATGATGTGAATTCTAAGAAGCAAAATA
Organism: Nemotelus pantherinus; assembly: GCA_963978885.1. NCBI lineage: Eukaryota > Metazoa > Arthropoda > Insecta > Diptera > Stratiomyidae > Nemotelus > Nemotelus pantherinus. Next base: position 40,921,701 of record OZ022263.1, read on the forward strand.
GGCACATATTTTTGTCCTGAAATGTAAGCGTTTATGATGTGGCTTAGAGTGATCTCTATGACTAGAAACACAAACATAGCCATTCTAAACCTTAGAAGAAACGGTGTTAGACAATCTTCCCGTGATTATTTAATTCTGTACATCAAGGGTGAGCAACCTTTTTAATCAAGGGGCCAATTTAAATTGTAAATTTTTTTGGCGGGCCGCAAATAAAGTAACACTTATTAATAATTTACAAAACTTTATTTATAATAAACAGAATAAAAAAATATAAAATTCAAAAAAAGTAAAGATTTCATATACAAATTTTGATGCAAAATAATAACAAACAAGAAAAGAACAGAAAAATGAATTTACTTGAAATTTTCAATGAGAAATTTGGCACTGTTTTTTCGATACAAGCTGATCAATATCAGCCGGAATAATGAGGTAGCTACACGTACGCAGCTTTCTAATCGTGCATCACTCAGTCTTGATCGGTGATCATTTTTGATTAATTTCATGGTTGAAAATTATTGTTCGCAAACCTACGTACTTCCGAACAGATACATCATTTGCTTTGCATTTTTCGTCAAAAGCGGAAATTTCTCAGGGCTCACATACGATTTATAAAAATTTTCGATGTTTACTGAGAAAAATACATTTTTTAAATCGGTATTATTCTGCATGGCAATCACTTCCATTTGAAAGTCTTCGGGAACTGTATCCACATCAATGTTAAATGGCGAGGAAAACATTTTCATGGAAACTGCTATCTTCTCAGTTTTGAACATTTGGAATCGTATTTGAAATTCGTCAATTAAAATGTCTATATATTGTGTGTAGTTTTGACATGTAGTAACGTTTTCTTTTTCTAAATGTGGAAAGTGAGACACATTATTCTGCAAAAGATGCTGCTTCCACAATTTTAGTTTGCCCTCAAAGCCCTGAATTTTATCATACAAATTGTTAATAAACTGTCCCTTGCCTTGAAGTTCCACATTAAGATCATTGAGATGCTGAGTCATGTCGATAAGAAACCCAAAATCGCACATCCATTCTTTATAACCAAAATGAGGAAAGGCATATCCCTTCATATCCAAGAACAATTGCATTTCGCTTTTTAAGTTATATACTCTTTTTAGCATTGCACCTCTACTAAGCTAACGTACTTCGGTATTAAAAACCACGTCGCCATATTCAGTTTCTAAATCTTTCAGAAATTCTTTGAATTCACGTTAATTTAACGCGCGCGACTTTGTAAAGTTGATTAGCAATTATTGGCAATGTGACATTTGGCAAACTCAATCTTTTCGCACACAATTTTCCACAATGCAGTGGTTAACGAATATTTCCCTACCTGTGGTCTTCTTAATGTTTTGAAATAGCCTTCCCGATACTCCTACCTCCATGCTTGACATTGCTCGTGCTCCATCTGTCGATATACCAATAATCTTTTCTAATGAAATAGAAAAATTTTCCAACACAGACTTTAGTTCATCGTACAGGTCTTTGCCGGTTGTAGTCCCTTGCATTGGAATCAGTGAACACAATTCTTCGGTAATATTAAATTTGGTGTCAACACCACGTAAAAATATAGCCAGTTGTGCTGTATCGCTAATATCGCAACTCTCATCAAGTGCCAAAGAACAGTATTCGAATTTTGCAATGCGTTCACGAAACGTTGTTGCTATGTTCTCGGACAAGTCTTCAATTCAACTTGCAATGGTGAATCTTGATAAACTAATGTTTGAAATAATATTTATTTTATCAGGAAATGCTATTTCTGCAACAGCAGTCAGACATTCTTTTATTATCTCTCCATCCGCAAAGGGTTTCATTTTTTTTGCTAGTATTTGACTGACAACGAAACTAGCCTTTACTGCTGTATTTGATAAAATAGCTTGATTTTTAAAAATAGCCCGTTGTTTTTCCAAGGTTTTCTCCATTTGATTAAACTTATCTATCCAGAGTTGTCCCGTTAAGTTTTTATATTTTTGTTCATGTTTTGTATCGTAATGCCTTTTCATGTTATATTCTTTCAATGTCGACACAGTCTCTGAGCACATTAAGCATACAGCTTTATCTTTGACGAAAGTGAAAAAATAATCAAATTTCCACTTTTCTTGGAAATGCCTGTGCTCATCCGCAACCTTCAGTTTTTTTGTTTGCTTTCCCGACATGCTATTATGGGTTAAAAATATGACAGTAATATTGCAGTCACGCCTTTCCACAAACACAAGGACTGCTAAAATTGCTAGTTAACAGCTTACAAGTCTGACTGATTGTGTAACAGCCCAACGGGAATCGCGGTAATGTATGCTGGCGTAATGCATGAATCAAACAATGCTGGTAATGCACATTTCCGATTTCCAAAGCTATTTTCCAGCAATTATAAGATATACTCGTACACATGACTTGGAGCATGGAAAATGCTGCAAGAGAGAAAGCTCATATGTTATAAGTCCAAGACTGGCCAATGAAATTCACTCGCAGAAACAAGGGGAAAAGAACTTGCGAGCATACATCGGTTATGGGTAGTCTGCTATATAAAGCGGAAAGATGAAAATTTCGAAGCATTTCAAATCATCACGCACGGGTAAGTAAAATGTATGAAGACAATTCCCCCTAGTAGCAAAGAGCATGCGCTATTGGAATTTCCTATGAGCGTCAGCATGCAAAAACCACACATGCAGCATTCATATTGAGGCGTATAAATGCGAGAATACGATGTCGTACTTTCCAAAAAGCTCTTATACATAAAGCTATAGAGCTAAAAGCATGAGTTTCCCCTTGTATAAATCTTCCCAGCCTAGGACATGCAATGTTAAAAAGAAACAACGCGTAATGGTCCGGTAATGCTTACACGCATTACGCGAAATGCTTACCGAATATATCCGTAAGCATTACTTTTCCCGTTGGGAGAAGCAAACACAAACAAGCACAGAGGCGGCGCGTTCGTATTGCATGTTTGAACAAGTCGCCGACAAGTGAGTCACAAAAAACTGTTTCGGTTTAGTATGTACTACCATTTTATTATAATTAATTTTATAACAATATATTGATGGGAGAAAATCGATAAATTAAATTTTAGAAATGCTTGGCGGGCCGCATAAACATGTTTAACGGGTCGCAAGTGGCCTGCGGGCCGCGTGTTGCTCATCCCTGTTGTACATAATTACTTCTAAAATGTGCAATTATATGATTATATAATAGTTGGAGGATTAATGTTGAGATTCTGGGACTTTCGTTTGTAAAGCCACATGGTTATTGTAATTAAACCAGTAGCATTAAATCCATGTGCATAAAAAATGTTCGGCTGTTTACTACTTACATATACATATACGTCCACACCATTAATCCGATTGTGATAACATTTTGGGAAATTGTTGTTAATTTTTAACTAGATGGTGGAAAATAAATAAGGACTGGTTGTAAAAACCAATTAAATGCAATTATACGATAAGTGGCCTAATAACAATGGCTGGGTCAACGAAGAGAAACCAAAACCGATAGAAACGGGAAGAAGATATGTTCACAAAGTAGAGGAATCTACAATGAAACTGCTGTGGCTGGAGAGCTACTACCCAACAACAAAGTCGAATTGAACACACATATTATTTCTTTTCAAGCATAATTAAAAGTTTAGTAACCTTGTTGTCTAAAAGAATAGATACATAGCGTCAAATCCTGTAGCTCTGAAATTTCGCGGACTTGTTTACGATGTTGCTCCAATGAATAAACCGAGTTCGCGATCTCAAAAGTATAATCAAACATAGATAATATTACACTGAAAAAAATCCAGATGGCGCCCAAAGCCATGTAACATAGCGCATTATTTATGGTCCCATACGCCATGTACATAGTACTCTGAGCCATGCAATATGGCTCCCAGCGCTATAGTGTCAGAATCTACATAGCGTGTGGTCCCATGTAACATGGCGCAGCATTTATGGTCCCACACGCTATGCACATAGTACCCTGAGCCATGCAGTATGGCTCTCAGCGCCATAATTGCTTGGCGCAGAAATTATGGCCCCACACGCCATATTACATAGTACCATGAGCCATGTAATATGGCTTCAGTTATGTCTTCTATTATAACTCGCAGCCATACTATGGGAGGGGACGTATAAATTTCAGCAAGTGACATTTGAGTAACATCAATAGAAGTGAGAATTGAAAAAGAAAAAGTTATTTAGATTGCCATAATAGTTCAAACAATAACTTCGAATTCAAGACACTACAATGAAAAAACACATAGAGCCAGACGCCATAATTTGTAGACTTCTGGTACCTTTCGGGATTGTGATAAAATATGGTGATAAAAATAGTACATGGCGAAAAGTTTATAGGTGCAGACGCTATGCTTATAGCCCTCCACGCCATGTACTATAGTCCCCCACGCCATGTACTGTAGTCCTCCACGTCCGGTTGAATTTGTTAGTTCTAATGATACATCGCTTTTGGAAACCTCGGCAATCATGCTACCAGATCAACTCATTTTGAAGAAGCAGTCGTTTTGGCAGTTTACTTTAGAGCACGTTGGGAGGGCTGGAAACCTTTCAAGCCATGGTAGGTATACAGGTAGTGATTTCTCAGCACTCCGTATGTCCTGAGAAACCAATAGCTCGTCTAACGAAGCACACTGCTGCTGACCTTGTACAATGGAATCTCCCTACTTAGCTCGAAACCTTCCAACAAGAGACGTCCAATCAAGTTTTGTCAACAATTAATTTTTTAATACAGACAATATTCATCCGCTACCTGTAAAAGTGGTGCCATTCCCTTCACATATCTTAAGATATAACCATTCCGGGCTGGAATGGGTTCATGGAAGAAGGAACAGCAAAGAAACACTTTCAAAATTCAAAAATTATGTGTCTGCTATTCATCAACCATCCCCCATCAAGTTGCGACACAATTCTCACATCTGTTTGATCCGCCAAAGAGAAATGCCAAATCCACACTCAGAAAAATATGTTTCCGAGAATCAAAGAAAATATTTACTTGTTTACGAGATGTGAAATCATCCCCAAATCAAATAAACTTTTATTTGATATCAGTAATTTGTATAAATATCATGAAAAAATTTCTTACATTCAACGGAACACAATTTTTACTTTACCTGTTTTCAAGTAAGTAATTTTCCTCAAATCTTGTAAATTATGTCTATGAATTTAGTAAATTATATCTACAAGGCGAACATGTTTTTCCATGTTTCAACAACAACCACGCTTCAATATTCGACGAAAAAATTGATAATTTTTATGACTTCTATCAACATTTCCTCTACACAAATAAGGAGTCGATAGCTTAGCTCGCTAACGTGTCAATCGAAAGCAGCGATCTACCGCTCGCGGTTTCGAATTCCGCCGGGTTGATGGTTGACTTTGTTCGTCTTCAGTTGTCCTAACTCCACTGATTAAGTGTCACATTATAGTTTTAAGCGGCGACTAGGCATAAATAATACTAGCGCTTCAGAAGAAAAAATCTGGCCCCCCCAAAAAAAGAAAAATTGATATTGACTCTATTTTTTTTAAATAGTTTTTATTTTTTCATTCCCTTCAAAGTAAGCCACTCTTATGATATGAAGGGAGGGAGAATTTTTGCGAATTTTTAAGCGGTCCCCCATCTGAATAGTTAACCGCGCCCAGCACAGCTTAACTTCGGTGATCGTACGTGAACCGATTTATGCCCCATGCCACATTTCCATGAAACTATATCAAATTTTACTCAGGGCAAGTTCAATATCAGCTCTTTAAAATGAATAAATTCCTTTCTTTGGATTGAGTAAATATTTTTTATTTTTTTTTTTATTTTTTTTGGGAATCATTACCAATTTTCTTTGATAATGTGTTCATTTTTCTTCAAATAATAGAAGTATTTTCCTGAGTGCATGAACAGAAAACCTGCATTGTTACTTATGACCAACCCTTATACCTTAAAGCCAGAGAGATTGTCGAAAACTGTAAGTACACCGATTTGAGCAACGTTGCGGTGAGGCTGGGGGGTTTTCACCTACTGGTGTCCTTCATGCAAACAAAAGGTATGATTATAGGTGGAAGTGGGCTAAAAGAACTGCTGTCGACAATTAATGCAAAAAATAGTATTGATAAGATGTTGAGTGGCCATGATTATTCTGGAGCAGTGAGAGCACACCAGTTGGTCAACCTTGTTTGTCAAGTGAAATTATGAAAACTATTCACTTGAATGAAGATGATAAAAACATTATTAAAGACACTCTTTCAAACTTTGATAGATCTGCATTTCTGGCAACAGACGACAAATGCATTTAGAACAAAATATTGCTAAAAATTTCAAAGTTTAAAAAAATCGCTGGCTTTGAAAAACTGTATCTTGGTAACTATCGGGCCTAAAGAGGCAGTTCTGGATTCAAATTGTAGCAAATTTAATATAATTTGAAAATTTATTGGGTAGATTTTATCATAAAAGAAGTCATTTATGGTATAAGTTGGCAAAAACTAAAAAAAAAGTCGAAAAAGTCGTTCGGCGCTCGAGGTAGTTAATTTGGGTTATTCATAAGGGCAACATAACAAACAAGCCAGAAAAAAATTAGAACTACCGGATTTAACGCAAGGTGTCATGCAGAAGGTTACTGGACTACTGGGACTACTATACGTCACCCCATGACTTGAGAAAAGCACTATTTTATTTTGTTGCTGTTGTCTCTTTCTATCAGTCGGTCTATTTTTTAAGTAGAATTACTATAATTAGTCAGGTAAGCCAATTTGTCGCGGCAGGCCGCTGTTTAAATTATATTTGCAATTCTGGGGTGACTCAAAACCGCTGTTGATATTTACGAGTGAAAAATGTGTTGCCTTCCGAAGGTTAAATTGAGGATATTGACAACAGCACATAAATAGCCAGTGAGACCGTCACCACAACCACAAAGTCATAAGCTTTAAAGAAATCGTAGATGATGAATAAGGAAGAGAAACTACCACAGTAAAGAAAAACCTAGGAGTTTTTTTCCTTAATAATTCCTAAACAGTATCAAAAATAACACATAATTAAAGGGAACGCTAGCCAAGTTCACTAGGAATTCCTCCAATTCACCAGTTTTTTTTAAACAAAGTTTCAATTTCAGAGTCATTTAGATTTCCCATGAACAGCGCACATTTCCTAACTCACAAAGACTTGTTAAGAAACGCCAGCAAGCCGATTAATTATCTTCGAAAGACTCAATTATTATGCAAATACTGTAACGAGGGCTGGTTGTTGTTTCGCGTTCAAGAAGCACCAGTAAATATGAAATTGTAAGCGTCGTAACGTGATGAGAAGTAAATTACTTAATTATTCTGGAAGATGAGAAAACTTGTTTGGCAAGTGTTTGTGTGTCTAGAAAAATTATGTAGAATCGATTAAAATGCTAAAAATTATACATCTCGGTTTCTGGTGTGGGTGTATTTTGATTATAAACAAGAATACCATGCCGATGGTATTTTGATTAGATTTTTTGAAGAAAACAAATCAAGCCTTGCTTAGTGTGATGCTCCCTAAATATCCAGGGATGAGTGCAATCATGTCTTGTCGTGTCCGTAATAAATGACTTCAAATATTTATAGCTCTTAATAAGTAAACAACTCCTTTGGCATTGGTTGGCGAGCAGCTGTCCTATTTGATAAAATATTAATCAATATTTGAACATTACTGTAATAACTGTTTACCGCAATTTGTTCTGGAAAGGAAGGGACAAGTTTGAAGTAATATTGTGAGTACGGCACCAGAAGATCTAATCAACCCGGAATAGAAGAGATGGCTGATAGAAAAGTGGGCAATTTTATTCATTATCACTTCGAATGTCAATCTAAAATTATTTACATTAATATTCAATTTTTCAGTGTGAAATTGCATTTTCTTTCGAGCCAGTATCCTTGATTAGATTATACATATGGTAAAACTGATTTTATCAATACACGTGTTTCAACAAAATATTCCAAATGATTTTGCTAACTTATTTGACTTAATTTACTTGACCTTAAAATTTATCAATACGATTTATCATTAAGATAAAAGTATCAACTTCCACGTCAACAATTTGGAAAATATTTAGTTACAACATTTCCACTTGTTGTGTGTGCAACTCAACACAACAAATTTAAGCTCATCTAATCATACCTAATTAATAATCCTGTAAATTAAAATAAATACTAAAAGTATGTACACTTTTCGAGCTCAACAGCATCTTTCTCCGAGCAAACAACAAATAAATCCTAATTAATATTTACCATCGTGCAATTACCATCACCCAAGTCAATTTCATCGATTGTGTCTATAGGAAAGCGAAGAATCGTAAATTGAGCATAAGTCTTCTGACGGCCGTAGTAATTGCGTCTAGGACTTATACTAAATATGCTGTCGCATTGATTTCCCTGTTCACTTAATCCCCTGCCACGAATCTTTATAGCACTTCTATCTCAGAGACGACACACAAACAAAGTTTTGCTGTGAAAACCAAAAGTCTGTCCGATTCACACCAGCACTTCCGTCGAGCTAAGTTTATAGTCACATTGTATACCTGTAGCGATCTCTGAAATATCCACTAGATACCAGATTGAATTTACTGAGTGACTTCCGGGTAATTAAAATGTTCTCCATTGACTTTTGTAGATTTCGCATCACTGAACTCTGGAAATGAACTAAGCACCGACTACATCGATGCTTCTTCGAGAAGAACAGACGTCCTTCAGGACCGGAACGTAAGCGAAGAGAGCAGTGCAACGGGAGTGGAGCAGGGAAGGTAAGAGTAGATTTAAAAATATATGGCAGTGAATAATTTGCCTCATATAGATTAGTTACGGAACGGAACGATGAGGGAAGCATTCGGGTGGAATGAGAAAACTGACTTAACGAGATTTCATTACGAATAATTACGTAACTTGTATTAATAAGTTTTGTTCAACGTTCAGCTCTATTGCTTTGCATATTTTGAAAATCGCTGTAGAAGTAGAAATATTTTGTTGATGGTATTAGGTATGAAAGTCCACTGATTATGTGACAAGCCAGGAAAAGTGGAGAACAACTTTAAAATGAAATATAAACTATTTCAAAGCGCATAATTTATACGACAAGGAATAAGCTTTTAGATTAATAAATATTATAAAAGAAGAATAGCAGTAAACTGTGGTATTTAAGCTAATCCGAAGATTTCTTATTCATTAGTTCCACGCTCGGATACTAATTTTCTCTTGAGTCGGCAGCGGCTTCATAGTAGTTGGTAATACTGGAAGCTTCCCCGACCTCGACAAGAAAGAGATTCCTGCATATCCATCACAATTCAGCCGTCGCTGCTTTCTACATGCCTTTAGTCTGCCACTGATGACTCAAATGGTTCTGCTGGTTTTATTATTTTCTTATAATTATGTTCAGTTGACTGAGTCAGGGATACTGTTAATTTTCTTTTTAATTCTATGTTTTAGTTTTTTTTCTTTCTTCTTCCGGTGTGCACATCAACGAGCTCCTTATTTTCCTTTTCCTCATCATTTAGAAAACTCTGCTTAGATTTCAGTTGATTGCCTACAGACGCCACTCATATATTCGTTTAATTGTCTGACCTGATTTAGAAGTTCTCTCATTTGCCTATCGCTTCTGTGAAACCGCCTCTTCGTCTAAATTTGAGCCTAGTCTCATTCTTCTTTTATGGTTGACAAAAGACCAAATAATTTATTAAATTTTTAAATAGTTTTTTGCTGAAATACTCAATATTTAGTAAACTCCAAACAAATATTAATGGAATGTAATAAAGGTAAGTGAATTCACAAGAAATTGCTCAGCTGACTGAAAGGTTCCCTTGATTAAGCGAATTTTCTTGAGAAAAGGTGAGTTAAATTTTTGTCTAGACAGTTACAGTTTAGTCTTTAGTTTAGTGTTATAGCCAATGGCATTCCTGTTACAGGCTCACACTATCAGTATATCGATTAGTGTGCGATTGAGAATGATCACGATGATAATCATGATGTAAATTTTATAAAAAATCAACTAGCTAGGGAAGTCAAACCTCGGTGGGTGGTCCCTAGCGAATCCGGATCCGGGATCCCGGGATCCCGGTCAATTTCTGGTCCCGAAAATCCCGGGATTGATGAGTTCTAATCCCGGGATTTTCGGGATCAGAAATTGGCTGGGATTTCGGGGCCTGGAGTCAAGCATTATCGGCAATCAAGTTACAGCAAGACTCGAAAAGTGCAAATAGAATCCATATTTATCAGAAAACAATTAGCTCACATCAAAATGCGTAAAGAATAGAGCAAAATAAACCGATGTAACAGTTAACAAGAGAATACAAAGGTGTTTGTAAATAAATAAGTATGGACTGTTTCGCATTTAGTGCATTCGTTACATCGAATGATTTGAGGAAATTAATACTAGCGAATGCATACACAGATTTACCAAAATCCTTAACAACAATCAAAAAAGGTTGTTGGCTATGCAAGCAGGATAAAGAAAATAATAAAAAATAAGATATAACAGGCTAGTATCTCAGGTGAACGGTTCAGTTTGATGTTTGATGAAAGAACCTTGACTGCAAATAGGCGCTATATAAATATAAACATCTACTTAGTAAATTCTTACTGGAGCTTGGTGGGAGTAAGAATATCAATGACAGCTGGAAACTACCTAGATATGAGTTTAATGTTTCTCTAGGAAAAAACATTGTTACCAACGTAACTGATGGGTCAAACGAAATGCGAAAAGAAAGCAGACTAGTTGGTACAGAGCAACATATTTGTTTGGCGCATAGCATCCACTTGGCAGTTTGCGATGTTCGCTATAATATGAGGTCCATTCCAGATTAAAGTGATTTCCCGATAGTCTGAACGACGACCACGAAGATTTGGATGGTCCTGAATCAGCTAACTACGTTGAAACCGGTCGCCTGCAAGACACGCTAGATCAGACGAAGGACATCAGCGCATGCATAAAGAAAGATTGTTAGGTAGTTTTATATTTTAAAAAAGCTCCAACGAAAAATAATAACGATCTTTAAAACTATGTCGGATCCGAGCAAGGCATTTAACTGTCTCCTTTAAATGGACTGTAAAACAAGATGAAATAGTCTCTTGACAATGCTCGAATAGTTTCCCATTTTGAAAAATAGTATACATTAATAGGCCTGCAATATTCAGAGCAATTAGAAGCATCAGAGTTTGATTCGATTCAGAAAATTATTGAAGTTTTACTCCCTGTAAAGTTGGCTGTGACGGCCTTTAGTCGCAGACTTGCAAATTTATGCACTGCTAATACTTCATCAAGATTTGTATTTAGGCTGTTAGGAGAAAAACGGTCTATTCTTCTGAATGCTATGAAAATTGCAATATTGGACCGAATAAAAGAGCGTCAGTGTACCGAGCTATCTGGTATGCTAAGCTATCTCCAGAATCCACATTGTACCAGCAAAAATTTACCAAGTGAAATAAAATCTCTATTTTTGAAACCAAGCAACGCAAATATTAAAAAAAAAATACTTCAATGTTCTAGATGCTGAACCCTTTGCTTACTAGCCAAAGAAATGAGGAGAACCTAGTAGATACCCATATTGAATCAGAACAAGGTAGTCGTCAATTGATGCTACAAGAAGAGCTCCAAAAGTGTGAAAATAATCAATCATGAAATGCCGCAAGAAACTAATCTAATTAAAACCATTGCAAAAGAAATGAATCTTTTCGAAAGTGGTGGCATTTGCATAGTTTGGAGCAGGCGTACCAATATTTCTCGACCGTTTCCGCGTCGTCCGAAATCGGGAACAAATTTAGAAGCAGGCTTGGAGACGATACCTTAGATGCTTTGCTATTGCTTCAATGTTACTTCCGAAAAACCGAATGAGCTTTGGCCGAAATTTTTATGTGTTACTTTATTATGTATCTCAATTCTAAGAGTTGTGTTTTGTTGTTGTGGTTTTTGGTCGTGATTTTTTGTTGCAATTTGTAATAAATGTAATTCTTAATATCTGTCTTCATACTGTCAACGTTTTGGATAATTAAAATTATTGTTTTTATTTGCATCAATAATATAAATTAGTAATAATGCAATTTTTTATACAGTGTTGAGCTCACTTATTGTTGTAGTTTTGAAATGATGGCAAATTATATAATCTGTTTACTAGAAACTTGACTTATTTTGTTGTGTTGTATTATGAATTTCAAATCCCGGGATCCCGGGATCCCGGGATTTGAGGTTTTTTAATCCCGTAATCCCGGGATTGAAAATATGGTTCGGGATTGGAATCCCTAGTGGTCCCTCTTTCCTGCCTGGATTCGAACCATGGATAACATACACTAGGAACTAGCGCTCTACTACGCTCTACTTTACCTCGCTATACACACGTGTTAATAAATCGGCTTAAGGTTGTTTCATCAAGTTGATGAAACAAAATTCTTTTTTTCAAAATTCTTTTTCCCCCAAAAAGCGTTTAGCTTAGATATATGTTTTCTCCTGATACCTCCAAAAGGAAGTTTCTTTTGTCTATTGAAAATGTAATCATCAAGTTAGACCAACTAGAGCAAGTTAGACCAACTGAGAGGGGAAAAAAGTCGAGCAAAAGAGGCAATTTTCAAAGTTGATTGGTTGTCAGAAGTTGAACCTATCAGTTCACTAATAAAAGGCTCTACTTCAGATACAATTGTTTTCTAAAAGCCGGTTCCGTGGCAGCTGACAAACAGCTGGTTGTTTTCCCGAATTTTCTCAACTAAAAAAGGTAGAGCAAAACTCGTGCTCTAACTTGCTCCAGTTCAACTTAGAGCAGGCTCAAGAAACATAAATCAAAGCAACTTCGGGGGAGTTTGGAGCATCCAAATTGCTCATTAAACATAGCTAGTATCTGGTTTTTTTAATTTTGGTAAATTAAATCTGTACAACTTCTATTCCAGTTACTAATTCTGATATCTAAAAGCATTTTAGGCAAAATAAATGAAGCAAAACACTCTCAAAATACAGTTTCAATAGAATTGTAAATAGGATAAATATATGTAAATAGGATAAATATGTAAATAAGATAAATATGTATTTATGTATGTAAATTATTTCAATTAAACATGAATTTTTTCATTGATTTTTTCAGGTGGCAAAATATCGATAGTCACAATAGAAAAGACGGCATTTCAATAGACTCAAAAATATCCGGATCGAGAAATGTTTTCGGTAAACGACCTGCATTCCGTTCGAAACGACGTCGTAGTCGATGCAAAAACAAACCGCACTGTAAACAAAATACGGTCATTGACAACGTTGAGTCAGTTACAAATCTTACAGCAACGGCCACCGTCATCGACCACTCGACAGGATCAATCCGTAACGAAATCACCACATTGGCATTGTCCGGGCGTAACAGTAATACCTCTGAGATTCGGCATGAAAGCTTTGTGGAAACCGCAAACTTTCCACAAATCGTTGAATACAAATCAATGAAGCACGACGACAAAGCTGACAACGATAAAAACATTCCATCGAAAGGATCCGGCTTCGAAATTCAAATGAAGCGTAGAACGAAAGGACCGCGAGGTGGTAAACGAAGGGGTGGAAATGGCATTGGCCCCGACCGGAAAATCCGTTTCCGAGATAATCCGGAAAACAAAGTCAGGAACAAGTTGTCAAAGGAAGAACGACGGAAAAAATTAAAAGAAAGACGAGAAAAGCGAAAACGTTTACGACTCGAACGAATAGAACAACGAAGGCGGAAAAAGATCTGGAATCCAGGTTAGGACTGTTTTTTGTATTCTTTTGCATTACAGTGCTTAGACATAAGGGTCTAAGACAATACGACTGTTGGACGACAAAATATTCTCGCAGAATGTCTTTAATCTTTGGCCTTGGTCGTCCTCATTACGAGTGCTTAAAGTACCTTTAGATATACTCATGTGCATGTTTAACAGGATTCGTGAAAAAGATTTACTAGCTATCACCACATGTGGGTAATGTTTATTTAATGCATGATCTTAGTTTCATGATACGAATGAAATGGCAGCTGACATTTCTTTGTACTTTCTATACAGGTTTTCATGAAAGTGTCAGTGAAATGACTGTTGAGTAGATTTATAATACTGCCGTGTATTATACTTTCTTATATAGAAACAGCTAGTCCAAACTAGTCCATCCTGTGCATTAATATCGATGTTGACGAAATTATAGGACATAACTTTTAAAGCACTTTGCGAAGTAACGCATCTAATTTTAAGTGCAGAACTGTATGTACGGTAGCCAGAAGTGTTACTGAAACCATCAATAGATGTAAACGTATTAGTGGCCACATTCTTCTCCGTGACGCATTAAGATGTCCTCAGCAATGAGTATCTCTATGATTACCTGACCACAAGCCCGATCATATCTCCATCGCTACTTCTTTATGTTTTGCGATCACTTTCCCAATCAATAACTTATACTATCACTACATATATTTTCTATTAATATATCACAAATTACTATTAATATTTTCAATGTAAAAAATAATTTTCAGTGCGAAAAAAAAATTAAAAAAAAATCACTCAATAGCAGTTGCTTTAACCTTAAAGTCATGAAATTAATGTTTACTAGTTCGGAGTTTGGCCTATTGTTTGCTCTTAATATTGTGAGAGGACCGCTTTGAATTGAATCTGCACATTTTCTCACCAGGCTCAGCATTCGCATCAATATCCAACTCAGTGTGGGAGCGAATTTTTATGCGGACATATTTCTAAAACAAAAACCATGCATAAACACGGAAATCACATTATCCATTATACTTTAGGTTGCGAAATTATTATTGTATCAATATATGTTGAAATATTAGCAATATTTTTTTCAGTTGTTTGTTGGTACGACCTTTTTAACTATGAGCTTGAAATACGTTAGATGATACAAAGTTGTAATAGTAAGTAATTGCTTTTTACTCATAGAATGTGTGTTATTCTGTTACTTTCAAAGAATATATAAAAAAATATAAACAATTTTCCCGAAGAGAAGGTGAATATAACATCTCAAATTATCATTAAGTAATTTATTTGTGAATATGTTTCGGAAAAAAACCACAAGTGGTTTTTGGGGTCTGTATCACAGACCCCAAAATGACGGGCGGTGTTTCTGTACCCGAGCTGATGTACTGCTGACATGATGTACTGCTGCCGAGCTGATGACGACCAGTAAAAACTTGCAGATTTGCTCTTGTCTTTATAAATTCCGCCATCTTCTTTACCTAAATGGATGTAACGGTACATGCACCAAAATTCACTGACATCGTATTCCCCCATCTGCTTCTAGCACCAAAACACTTGTCCAACAAATATAAAAACCCATTTTCTCCTTCTTTCCTGCATTGAAGTGATATTTGCTGATGTTTAATGTGTGTGGTGTGGTTTTTATTGAATTACCTTATTAAAAAAGGAAAAGTCGATATTATTTTATTTATTGAAGAATCTTACCATAAACTAGTTATGAACAAATACAAATAAATTTTGATACAAATTTGCAGAAACTCCACCTCAACAAAGTCTAAAATAAAATTCCAAGGCTGATCATAATACATACAGTCTGTTACGTAAGAGCGCGGTCACTGTTAAATTATAACAGCAATAGATTTTATAAAAAAATTCGCACATTTATTGTTTAATTGATAGTCAATACTCAATGCAAATACCTTAGTAGCAACTCCGATTTCCTCCACCATCAATTATGGCCTGACACCGTCGGGGCATGCTTTTCACGAGGTTTCCGGCATATTCTTTTGGAAAAGGCCTCCAAATTTTCCGAATTCGTCGAGAAAGTTGATCTTAATTACATGGTCTGCGTTTGCGAAGTTGCGTTTTTATTAGAGCCCATACATTTTTTATTGGATTTGCATCCGGTGATTGAGATGGCCAATCTAGTGACAACCCCATTTTGCGCTTTCCAATCGCTACACGCTCGACTCCGATGTTTTGGATCGTTGTCCTCTTGATGGATCCAGCTCTCACTTTTTCTGATGGACCAGTGCTTCGCAGATGGTTACAAAGCCTTTTGATAGATTTTGTTCATTTGTTCCGCATTCAAATTATCTGTAAATAAGAACAAAGTTCCGAAACCCTTTTTTGAGAAGCACCCCCAAACATGGACCTTGACGGGGTGTTTACCAGTCCGTTTGAGCAGTGTACTAGTGGAGGTTGTCCAGGCGTGTTTGGTGCTTGGAAATGCCCAAAAGGAAGATTCATCAGAAAAGATCACGTTGCTCCAATCGCGGTCCAAGTTTTCCTTCGCCCATGCCACACGTTTTTCAACTTATTTTCCACTTAACATTGGCTTTTCCAAAGTACTCCGATAATTCACTTTATTTGCAAACAAGTGCCTACGAATCATTCCGTATGATATGGCGACAACTTTTACTTTCAATTTGACACCACCTTTACCTAGAGTCAAAGTTGGATCCTTTGAAAATACTGCGAGAATCTTTTTTCGTCTTTTTTTGTCACTTTGCTTGCACTTCCGAAAATGATCGACATTACCGACCTTTTTATAGCAATTCACCCACTTGCTTACGAACTGCTTCGACTTCCCTATGTATTTCGCAGCAGCTGCTTGGGTTAATTTAGGTCCTTTTTCATGCGAACATAAAAAATTGCCTCGAAGCGCGACGCGTAAGCAGCACTCATTTCGAAAAACGATTCAAAGAACGACTGAATTCGACTAACAGCTGATTCCTTCCATATAGCGTGAACGACTGAGGTACCCTCTATGTCATAGAACAAGAAATAGATCGCTACGATTTTTTCTACATGTAACAGCGACCACGCTCTTACGTAACAGACTGTACATACAACATATTTCTTTGATTTATGGAACACAAAACTAATAAAATATTCAAATTACGCTTATTTTTGACAACAAGGATCTTTTTTCAATTCAATTTTTACCATGGAAATGTCGTTTCCTTAATAATCTTTCACTATTTACTTTAAATTCTATATTAAGTTGTAATGTAACAAAAACAAATCATATTTTTTATCTTTTCTTTCTTGAATAGAAAATGCATCTGAGATGATTACGAAGAGCCCGGAAAATATGAGTAATAAATTGACCATGATAAAACCACCATCCATTGATTACATTGCTGAGAAAGTTCCCTTGAGCATAGCAAACGATTTGAACGGCATCGTGAACGACACTCTCTCCGAGGGGAGTATTGATGTCGCCCTGGAGAATGTAGCCGGCAACATGATGACATCGTCTGAATTGGAACCGGAAAGCTCCCGGGGAATCCCTGCGAGTACGAACGTGCAAACTATAGATCGAAGCCGTGTTGCGAGCGAAAAAAGGAACGAAGCGTATTCCGGTGATTTCAGCAGCAATCAAATCGATATCTTTCAAGGCGGTGATTTATCTTGCTTGAACGACAACTTCCAACCTGCACCCGAGGTCCAACACGCAGACATGAAGTATCTGAGGTAATGTACTGTTCCTAGAATGTAAGTAAATGATTTGGATTCTTTTGTCCTTGCCAGTACACAATCAGAGCTCTTGAAACTTAAGTGTCGTAACTTTATTGGCTAGATAAGATAATGCTCTTTTATGGATGTGCCGTCCCATTGCATTGCCACGGGGTACATTAGTATTTTAGAAGTTTGGTAGACTTGTTAGAGCCTGATGGATAAGAAGTTGCTTGATTGTTGAAACGAAGACAGTACATTAAGAATCAAATATAATTTGCCGTAGCTAAGAAATAGAGGTTATTTTCATGGCATCCACCACCTACAAATATTCTAAAATATTCCATACGGAGCAAATCAATTTGATTTCAGACTGCTTCGACAAGGATTGAATGCATCAACTATTCGTCAGTCAAGCAGCGATCACGTATAATTGAGGGCTTCGAAAACCTTTCTTTGAAGGAAAATAAATAGAAAAAATAGAAAAAAAAATAGAAAATAGCAATTTGTCAATCCTTGTCATCGTGCATGTGTGTATGAATTCGACTCCCACCACAATTTAAGAATTATTTTCTGAAAATGATTCAGATGTAGGCTGATACTCCTACGTTTAAATGGTTTTGAAATTCTCTAACTCCGTCTTCGTGAAATTCGCTAATATTTGTGGCAGTTTTGAGCATATTTTCCCGTAAGACAGTAATTTAAATAAAATACATACATCAGGGATCTTTCACTGTGACATGACTGTTTCATATTGAAACGGAAAATTTTTCCAGTCGAATTGGGGATAATAATGTAACTTTTCGCATCTGAATCTCGTTTGGCTGCTATCTATAGGAAAAAACATGTTTTTGTTCGTTTTGAAAAGCATTTTATCGAGGAACATGTGTGAATCGAAATTGGGGTTGTTACCTTGCATTTTCGCACCTGGTTTAACCGTATACTTATGCATGTAAAATTTTGATGAGCGTTCATAAAAATTGTTATACCGAAACCAGATTCATCCCCCTATCTTTACAGTTTCATAGAGTTCGATATGAAATGTAAGGTGGATTTCTAAGGATTCATACCTCAACTTAGCAATGAACGCTGAAAATGCGTGCCTGTACTTTGCGTTTTTGGAGGTACTGATGTGCCTTTTTGACGTAAATTTTTTTTTTTCATTCTTGCCGATGTTTTTCTTGTCGATCTCTGTGCCCACTGACATGTATACGTACATGCATAGGGAGCTCTCAACGCCTTTTGATGTTCAAATCGAAAAGAAATCGTGTAAAGGAAGGCAGCTTTCATAATCAGTTTTGATCTCGATAAAAACCTGAAGGGAAAACGTTCGAGGAAAATGAAATTTACAAATAACGGAAAACATTTTGTAAATAGGATTCGTTTTTTTTCTCTCTTCTGTACTCTTGTATATTGTATGAACACGCAAGCTGTAGGTTCAAAGGAGCACGGCTCTCATTCCTATATACATGTACATACTTACACTTGACTTATGCATATATCCGTGGTTCACCGGGCAAAGGTAACGAATTCGTTGTTACCATATGTAACACGGCTTTGCGATAGACGAAAGGAAGTACAAAAGGAAACCCGCAAATGTTAATAAATTGCTTTTATAGCTCGCAAAAGGACCAAAGAAATCCATTTCAGTGTGGAATACAAATTTTTTGTGGGAAGAAAATGGTTACATCGCTTCGCAACCCCCAGCCATCGACCCAAACCGCCCAACATCGAACGGAAAGCAGAAAGATAAATAAATTTACAATGAGCTGCGAAAGGTGAAAGAAAGTTCCTTTTCCTAGTTTTTAAAGCGCTAAAGCTGCAAACTTCGCACACTCTCGGCCAACTTTCAAAACGTTCTTCATTCGTGCCAGGCATGTTCAGAATGCAGAGAAATACACCAGCAGCACCTCTATTGCTGCCACAGCATCATAGCAAATGGCATCTTTATTCAAAATGCCCTATTTCAGTTAGTTCTCGTACCCTTTGTCCGACACGGTAGCCATTAATTTTTTTTAAAACAAATCCACGAGAGCTCTTGAAGCGTCCACTTTTGCTACACTGTTTTTCTTGGTGTGAAAATAAAATCAACACATTCCATGCGATACGAAAAATTCTAGAAAAGTTTTTGCATTTTTATTGCTTTAGCGGTAGAAATTGTGTTAGGTAAATTGATGAAATGAACTTGATTCGAACGCTGTTACTAGAGTTATATTGAAGCAAAAACATCGGGTTTGATGAAAATATAGAATAAACTGAAATAATAAAAGCAATAATTTGGGAAAGCGTTGAATGTGAAAATAATATCAAATTAATTATAAGGAGAATCCGGGCATGGCTTAGTCGATTGAAATATTAAATTATACATTACTCATTATTATAATTTAAGCATTGGACTTAAAAAATGCATTATTTTTTGAATGTATTGTCTTGCTATTATTTTTAAATCAGTGTCAAATAGATGCTGTCAATTCTGAAAGGTTAAAAAAACAGGTTACGGACACCATTTCCAAAGTGCTGTACTGAAGATAAAAATTAAGCATTCGGTTGGGTGGCGATTTAAAATAACTCTTTGCTGTTTGAATGAACATGAAATTGATACATTAGAGCAAGTGAGGGAGGTAGAGAAAATATTCGGTTTTCTCGATATCTTCTATACGGCTAGACCCGATGGTAGTGGTTCCTTGTACTAAAGTGCTGCACCCTTGCTTCTACATTAGCGAAACCTTTGCGCAAAATATTTTACTTGTCATTTACGATGGTAGTGGTTCCTTGTACTAAAGTGCTGCACCCTTGCTTCTACATTAGCGAAACCTTTGCGCAAAATATTTTACTTGTCATATTCGACCGCATAAAAGCTCACTTACGTTCAGCCCATAGTTAGAAAAGAGGAAATTTGTGATTCCTCCTCCAACCACTGAACATTTGGTCTCGTTTCGCTTCCATCTAAGCTCTTGTTGCGGAACAGCTGTGCACAACCGTTAGCACAACAGAATTTTACATCGCGTGACAAAAAGGTGCTGGTGTTGAGCCCTAGCTGCGTCACGCATCTAAGAAACACTGACACAACAAAATAACTATTATAGAAAGATGGGATAGGAGGCACACCAGTTCATACTCCATTGAACCTATGTTTTTAGGGATTTAGAACCCCATCATTTGCTCACCGCAAAAAATAATAAATTAGAAGAAAACAAATCATCCACAAACAAAATAAACACAAAAGCTTCAACTTTCGAAAAAAATCTATTTTTATGAGAATAAAAACAAATATTCAATACAAACTAACCGCTTGAGGCTGGTACTGAGTTAATCGTGAAGACAAATTTTGACAACTCTCCATTATTTGGTCATTATTTCGAGGGAAAATTGTGATAATGGAGAAAGGCTGAGACACTGTTCATTTCTGACGGATGAAATGTCAAGAATTTCAATTTTCGATCGATTTCGTTATTGAAAATACATTTACACAACTCAATTTTCGAATTCAAACAATAAATGTCACTTTTTAGCTCGAAATAAGCAATTGCACAAACATAATAAATTGGTGTGAACCGATTGGAGACATGTGTCAATGCCATCTGCATTTTGAAAGCGAAAGCAACTTCAAAGCAACTTTTCATGCTAAGAGCAGAGTACAACTCTTGTTTATTTTCAAGCTAAATTTTCGCCAAAGCAAATTTCACGTGAAATTTTGTATGAAAGTTTCACCTCAAATCGAAGATATCACTAAGCTTTAAATATAATTAAAAATCTAATATACACAAAAATACTCACCAAATCCGGATGACAGTCGACCGCGGTGGATGGTGCAGTGAAAGCCTTCCGCGCTCTTTCTGCTATATTGTAGCTCCATAGTAACTTCGAGTCGAGAATGAGCACTATATATTTAGCTCTCTGGTTCAGATCAATGGAGACCCCGTTTAATTTCGGTAAATCAAAACGAGGAACTTTGTACTTCCTTGTAAACAAAACTAGTTCCGTTTTACTAAGATTCATATTCAAGCCGCACTCACAGCTCTAACGTGAGAGTATCAACTATGATTGCATAAGCTATGTTTGTGTGGGTGTGTGTGAGAGAGAGAGATTTAATCTGGCGGCGAGGCTGTTCCGCAACACTCGGAAACACTAGTAAATTCAAAATTACTAAGCTATCGTGAGTTGATTCATCTTATTAATAACTACGGATACGGCTTTCATTCTGGGCGCTCCGATTGGGACTTACTTATATTTTTCACTGGATGTTGGTGAAGCAGTAATCGTATTTCTAAATATTTCGAACGCTTTTGATAAATTCTGGTACCCAGCCCTATAAGAAAAACTTCGTGCTTGTGGTGCTTACTCCGTCTTTGACAAGTGGATTAAAAGTTGTCTTGTAGACAATTCCTTTCCTATCTATATTTTCAAAGCGAAAGCAACTTCGAAGCAACTTTTCATGCTAAGAACAGAGTACAACTCTTGCTTATTTTCAAGCTAAATTTTCGCCGAAACAAATTTCACGTGAAATTTTGTATGAAAATTTCACGTGAAATCGAACTCAGTACTATGCTTTAGACGGCAAAACCACAGCAAAAAGATATTATCTTTTCTTTAGTGGTAAGTTCCCACGAATTAAATTTTGCTGGTTTGATCACTTGCTATTTTTTACTTCCGTACTTTGCTACGTCCACCTAAAGCGCTATTATGTATCCCTCTTCACTTCAGCATATTGCTCTACTGCCCCTTAAATAAAAATGAATTCCTATAAGTTTTTTTTAAAAAACAATTAGCCTTCGCAAAATATCAATAATTTTCCCTCTTCACCAACATTTTTTCCGCTTTTCAGTTTTTTTTTTAGGTCATGCATGTTTGAGTACATAGGGTTTACGCATTATCGCATACATTTAAATATTACCTTAATATAAATTTACATATCATCATTTCAAAGAAGCTATCATAACGATTCTCGTGACTACTCATGGATGCACAGTATTAACTAAAATGTTGCTCTCCTTTCCATCAACTGATGTTAACATGACCATATTAGGTCATGTTCACTTTGATTCACTGGATGTAATTAGTTTCACGACGAGTAGTGTGTACTTTGAAAAGCGAAGTCATGGAGTTAAGTTCGAGTTGTTGAGCAGTGTTTTCGCAGTGTAAGTCGTTCACATAAAGATTGCGTTTTTGAATTTAAATTTAAAAGCTCATGTGGTAACGTTTAATTCATTTAGTAACGTTGTGAAAACATTCCGCCAGTGCTTTGACCTAACGCCACGGAATGTAATGATAGGGAACCTAATTGTCATTCATTGTTTAGCTACATATGTACATAAAGAGTTGATTGATCTAAACCCTTTCAAATATAATGAAATTTTTATGTTACTTCCGGAATTTTGGTTTTGGTTATTGTTGGATTTCCGATTTCAATGTTTCCATTTAGACCTGATTCAAAGGATTCAAAGTAAACAGATTTAAGTAAGGCTACAGTTAACTCAGTAAAATGAAATGTATTTTTAGCTTATGAAATTATTTTTATTCAAATTGATAAGCTCTCAGCTTAACCCCATCTTTTCTAAAAATTCTAAGAACCCATTAAATGTGTCTGGAAAGTTTGAAAATGATATAATACGTTACAAGGTCATCTCTTCTTTCGTTCTATTGCCCTTTACTTGCTAAATTTTCCTTTCTTAGTAATTGAACAACGTTTAAAAAAAGCTTGTCTATTTTTATCGCCAGCATAAAGGCTTAAGGTATTTCAAAGTCTGGTATTAATTAAATCGAAACTCGCTAAAATGAGTCTAGACTGCGACCTGACGGCTGATGATTTTGAGATAGTCCCTGTTTGTCGGCATCAAATTATTATTCGTCCATTGTTGATTGGAAACTGCACACCCAACAAAAAGTAGAGCTAATTACTGGTTTCTACGACAGCATCATGTCGTTTTCAGAGCTTTCTGCAGTTTTTTCCTTGTCTCCCTAATAATTTGTAGTAGCAAAAATGAAAAACCTCTGGGAATGGGATGAAGTGAGATGGTAATTGCCAATCAAGTTTTTCTAAGAATATTGTACAGATAGGAAGCAGTCATAATATTGAGCACTTGTGCTTACTCAAAGATTGTTTCAAACAGTTATTGCACTAGTTAATTGCTCTTGGGCTTTCTGATGTTATGTAAATATTACGTTGCATCCCAGATTACATTTAAAGATTAAAAAGTGTGCTCAATTCTTGGGAAAACTAAATTAAAAAAGATATAAAATAGCAGCTGTATATTCGTTTCCAATTACCATTTGCTGGTTCATTGCAGTATAGTTGACATGGTTACAACATTCATATTCGCTACCTTGACAACGCTCTGTTTTCATCCTACATATTTCTCGTTGCAGGAATGATTTACGGGGATTGGACAATGCTTTCCTGGAGGTCGAGTACATATGCCATCATGGCTACACATTGAATACTAACGACGTGACCGTAAACGGGAAACCGAACGTACGGAACGTGAATGTCAACAGCGCCAGCATCAACGGACCATCTGGGCGAAGAAAAAACTCATCCAGTGTCTTCTGCAAGAATGGACAGTGGCATGGTGTCCCACCAACATGTGTACCGGCTAAGAATTTGACAAATGCCAACGAGACATGCAATTATCCTAGCCGATGCGACCAGATATGCTATAGGATAGACGGTATAGATAAGTGTGCTTGCCATAAAGGATTCCGGATGCGGAACCATCGATGTGAAGGTACGAATTTATGCATTGGGCTTTGACGATTTCGTATTTAGGTTTGATATTTCGTTCAAATCTTGTTTACTTTGGAAATTAAAGAAGATAACTGAAACTGTAGAAGAAACTGTTGTCGTGCAGTAAATATTAGAGCCTGGACGATTGGAAAAATATTGTTTGTGGCCATAGTGAGGATACATTTGTTTTGAAGTGTGAATTTGTATTTAGTTTCAAAAGGAATACAAGTTCGCTGCACTGTGAAATTCTCTCGCAAATAGAAAGTCCAGGCTCACCGTTAATTTTAAATGAGCAAATATTAGCTTATTGAAAATTTATAACCTATGACGTAAAAGCTTTTACGAAACCCCAATCCATTCTTTCACGATTTATCTACATACCATTTACATATCTACATTTAACTCAGACTGGTTTTATATTTATCAATTTTGACGAATCCTTGTTAAGAATTTCAGACAATTCAATATTTCGTGCGATCGTGATATAAATTTTTTGGTATGGTTTTTTAGCTTAAAACAAATGCTAGCTCTATTTTAAACGAGAGTAAATGAGACTTAATTTTTGTAAATTCGTCGTTTAGCAGCACTATGATTACGGTGTTTCATTTTATAGCTGCCCTTGTATATTACAAAAACTGTTATAAAATAATAAATATAAAACAAAAACTGTACGTAAATTATCTTTATTGATGTTAAGAACTATAATCCACATATCTAATCAGAGAAGTACCAAAATCGCTAATAATTTAGTATGAGAAATTTTGGAAATTTCATTTTCAGAATACACATTTTTTCCAACCATAAATATACTCGTACATATTACTTAATAATAATATAACTACCATTTCATTACTTATTTTTCGCGAACAATTTGTTTCCACAGATATATAGGGCGACCGAACGGGGGAGTGAAAATTGAGCTCTACCAACTCCGAACCTCAAGACCCTAAATGTAAAAATTTATTAAATTATATCAACATTACTCGTGCTAATTTACCAGCATCTTTTAATTGCAAACCTGAACTAAATAAGCAAGCATAAACATCTTACATACTTATTCCGTATTAACATTGACATAAGGTCAATGGCTCTATGCTCTTTCCAGTTCCCATTAACGATATGAAAATTAGCGATGTCTTAATGAATCCATAATTTAAATATAATATTTAAAGCAATCTCCATTTCATTCTTTCGAAAACCATCGCATTTTCATGTTCGACACGTTCAGTCACAAAAACATGCTATCGTTTACTATCTCTAAACACTCTCCTTGGCTTAGTAAAAATACAAAAACTGACAATATTGGCGGTCACTCTGAAATTGGAATCTTTATAGCCCCTTCACAGTGAATTTGTAATCAGGTCTACGAACTTGTCGTATTTTACGAACAGTCAGTGTCTTATTATCAGAGGTGTAAAACCCTATTGGCTATAAAGTTTTTATAGTCTCGTTTTCATTAGGATTGTTTTTTTTTTGCGGAAAAAAAACAGTTTACACAAGCGACTCTAAAGCTCCCAGGCAATTTCTCTCTATTCAAAAGACTGTTGGGATAAGGTAGAGAAACCGACTATAACGAAAATAAGTGTTGTGCACCTTGTACCGGAACCTAACGAAGAGTTTTGTAGTTGGAGGGAATGGAAGATTTTTGAGTGTTGTTTCAAAATAATCTTGTGTTTATATACCTGAAATGGCATTCTACGAAGAGTAACGTATTTTCGGTTTTAAATTTACAACTCAAAAGCTGTATGCTTTGGGGGAAAGTTCATAAACATTTACGATGTTTACGTTCCTTGAAAGCTATAATAATGAATTCTGAATACTGCTAAGATATCTTTTCGTATTTAAAGGCAATAATAAGTATATCTGCAAAAATAGCATTTTAGGCATTCTGTGATGACAAATTTTAAACCGTGCTTTGTAATTGCTCTCTGAAGTGAAACCTCAGAAGAGAGAGACGTAAGAAAATGAAAACAGCAGTGAGAGTTGAAGCAATTTGCTTGAATCTAAGCGTTAGTAGCAGTGAAGGAAAACTATGGGCACTATGGGCAAATTTGACAGTCTTCTCCTCCGCCAACAGAAAGACAGAGATAGTAACAACGTAAAACTTAGGCAGCGGAGGAACTAAACGGAATATCTGAGGTAGTAATTCTCTCGATTTGTTCTTTTTATAGATTTTATGTTTGTAGTGAAATTGCTTCACAAAATTTCTTATATGTATACGCTTGTTTCATTTCCTTAAATATCTCTGTTCTGAGAGTAAAACACATACTCAACCCGTGAGAGAGAAAGTCAGCTAACGCATTGTTCTCATTGAATACTGTGAAAAATGTGTTGATTTCCATGACAATTAGGACTTGAAAAGTTTTTGCTAAATAACTGCTTTAATATTAGCTCATTTAACTGTTTTACACTTTGTGAAACTCCAGTTCATGGTAATTGCTAGAAAGATTTATTTTCGAACAAAAGCAGACGAAATATGATAGTTTAGTTTCAAATTTGATATGATTAAAATGTTTATCAAACCATATTTTGTACTCACGACCGGGTTTCAGGTCGGAGATTTAGCATATGAAAATTTTAGGCTAGTATATTTCAGAGCGAAACTGGTCAAATTGCCACCATAATCAAAAATCTATTAGACCAGCTCCATTTTTAAACCAACCTATTCATTGAATTTTGTTTCGTTTCGTAAAAAGGTTTTAATTTTCCTAAAGGTGTTGATATGAAAATTTCATTGCACCGTACCTTGGTACAAAAATGAAGAAAGTGCTCGATGCTGGCAGCTCTCTGCCTAGCATTGCAATCAAAAGTCTATCAGATTTGTCTCACAAAGATGCCAACTTGCTGTTTGAATTTCGTTTCAATACAATGACAGTGTTTTAAGCTACATGAGGAATAAAAGGTCAAGGGGTTGGAGCCCTCCATAGAAATTGAAACATTTATTAATTTTTTTGAATTTTGGAGTATTTGAAACATTGTCGGATGTTTTTCATTCATAAATCTTAGTACGACAATTATCAACATGTCCGGTGGTAGTAACCCTTTGCTAGCACCGTATTAAAAGGCCTATGAGGTTTGTTTTACGTTAAGGTCAACCTATTCTGTGAATTTCGTTATAATCCAATGACTGTGTCGAAAGTCATAGGGGGGATTATAATTTTACTCGTAGCAGTTTTAGTACAAAAATTACTGAAATTAATGATGTTGGAGCAATATCCTAATTTCGCAACCTTGAATTTGGCTTACAGTCAATACCAATCTACTGCCGCTCGTACGACTGAGCATACATATATCGTGGCAATGGTAGAAACGGTTTTAAAGTCATGAGCTAGCTGTCTAGCATGACCGTCCAATTTGAACCTGGTAGACCTCAGAGCCCGATAGAAGCACTGAGTTGGTGATGTAAGTTCGGTTGACATTGTTCTCGATAGACGCTGAGTATCTTAGGCCAATGACAGACACGGCGGTTCCAGCGAAGCGTTTCCCGAGAGGAAAACCGAGACGGTTTAGCCGTGCATGTATTTAGCATTGTGATGACACACACCACGGTAAGACCGCCTCTCGGTTTTGGAACCGAGTCGGTAGACGAGAGAAATGACCCACCGACTCGGTTCTTCGAGCGTTTTTCGATTTGTTCATAGCTGCGAAAGCCGATCGAGCTGAAATTTTTAGGATGCATTGATGAATGCACCGGCAGTGCTGCCATTTTAGCATTTTGAATGCTAGATCTGGCATTATTTTTTACAAAACTGCATTCGAAAGTTGTAGATAGCATCTAGCATAATTTTTAGCATTTTAATTTTGGAATAGTGTGGCACTCACCTATTTAATACTGATCCATTCGAACAGATATGCGCTTTAGCCAAGAGTATTCTGAAAACTCCTACTGCAAACTAGCTCGCACCAGACGAAACCGCTGTCGATCATTCAATCCTTGAATGAATTTGCAAAAGTGCATTAATACTAGTACTATACTTTTGTTCTTTCAAGATAACAAACGATATTTAGTCGATCTTCTACTCTTTGTCTACAAATTCCAGAATATTCCATTGACAAGTTTCCTTATTAACGTCGCAGGAAATGTGAAAAAATTAAAAGTTTCCTACATTAAACCAGCTTTGGATTGTATGAAATAAGGAAAATGGGGTTTCTCGTTCCATTAAATTGTGCTGATGCTAATAATAGCGATGTGCTCTCATTCACTTCAAACTCCCAGGAGCCTAGGACATCTACTACTAATTACATTTTTATCCCGATAAATGTGAAATAATTCTTTTGTTAAAGCTCTAAATGCAAACTGTCGCACAGATATTGAGAAGGAAAAATTTTCGTCATGCGACACCAATACTTTTTCTGATCCATAACCTATACGGCAAGTTTCCGATATCGTGATTTAAATTGTGTTTTTTAATTTAAGAACTCGTTTCTAGAAAGAAAACATATTCATAAGCCACAAAGGACAGCCTATTTAAAAATTGGATGTTGATCCAATCCAGTGAAATATGTATCATGCCAGTTTTGTTTTAAGAAAATTACGGGGAAACCTACCGTTCCGCAGCAACATGCGAAATCGAAGTAAAGAATGATTTTGGAATGAAGTTCAAATCATCGTCAATTTCCAAGGCGTGTACATATCTTTGCGGACATTGCTTATCTCCAAAGCTGAGATGGAGCGTCTATTTAACGTAATTAATAACTTAAAAACAAAAAAAGGAAACTTTTCTAAACTGAAATGTTAAATAGTTAAATTGCAGTACGATATTACTTAAAAATAAATAATTCTTGCTGTTTTAACTGTGAAATTCCAAGTGATATTTGAAAAATATTGGTCAAAATGAGCTTTGCACAATAAAAGAAGATTTAGTTGTAGCTGACGTATCTGTAATATATGTAGAATGATCTGGAGATGCACATTTTAAGTTTCTAATTTGTTTTTTTTTTTTTACAATTATCTACATATGTTATTGCCATATCGAATTATGTTTATTTCAGTTATATAAAACAGCATTATTTAGCATTATATTTTTTTTACATCTATCATTTTTGGAAAAAATAAAATGGCAGCAATGCCATTGAATGAAATGCCATGAGAATGAAAATCTAATAAGAAAATTGATTTTTGAAGAATAGCTAGCATACAGTATTGGAAAATGAAACATTTGTGGGCACTTCGTTTCTAAAAGTAGACAATAACAGATTTTCAAAGAAAATTAGTATTAGAATCACTTTGCCCAAAATGCATATGCATATATATATAAATATATATGTACATATATATGTGTGTATATACAGATGTATACATATGTATGTAAACACGACTACGTTTTTCACAAGAATCTACATATACATATGGTACTCCAATGTAATTTGTAAGGGAACCGACTCGATAAACGCTTTTGAAAACCGCTGTGTTTGTGAAGCGTTAAACGCTTCGGTGGAACCGCCGAGTGTGCCGTTGGCCTTACCAATATCATAGCGATTCAATGATCCGGTTGTCAGTCCGCGCAAACACAAATTTCGGATGCTTAAGTCAAAGTTAATTTATTAAGAGGAACTTCGAAAATTTCGAAGGGCCTGTATGGAGAAAGCACCAAATTTATTAGTCATTTTCATTCTCTCAAATAACAAAAGCTTTTCAAGAGAGTCGATTGTTTTAAGTTACGTAACGTAACTTGGAGGTCGATGGCACGCGCATCGAACAACACAAAGATATAATTTTTTCATGAAATATCAACAAGTCCTAGATGACAGACGCTATCGCATCCTGAAAGTTAACAAATTTTCGTAGCCTACTTTCAGGCTTTCTACGTCCACTCCACGTAGGGTCGAAAATTTCCAAACTATTATCATATCCAGGTCAAAAACAAGTCCGAATTTGATTCCATAGTGTTGTTTTTTGATTCTCCCATAAAATTTCTCATTGATTTATAAAAAAAAACGTCCACGCGCTTTAAAAAGATATATTCAATTATCATTTATAAAAAGAATATTTTGTTTCTTTTGAATCTAAGCGTCCAGAGTGATAGTTTTGGTGTCAGAGTAAAGTTTTGCAGAGTGTTGTGTATTGTGTGCAATGATGGACCTATTTTATATCATCATCAGGGCACTACAGCCCGAATCGAGCCTTAGCCTCCTTAATTCTTCGCCTACATTCGTCTCGGTTCAGTGACCGCGTCCTCCAGTTCGGTGCTCCCAGAAGTGACCTGCTGTCAGCAGCTATCGAATCCTCCCAGCGCTTGCGTGGCTTACCGACTGGCCTGGTTCCGCTCGCTCGCCCCTTGAGAGACCGTTTGGGGATTCGATTGTCGCTCATTCGTTCGACGTGGCCAGCCCATTGTAATTTTTGTAGTCGTATGACGGTAGAGACTTCCGGCTCGTCATATATGGTATACAGCTCGTTGTTGTATCGGATTCGCCATCCATCTTCTTCCCATATTGGACCGAGGATCCTTCGCAATACCCTTCTCTGGAACGTATTCAAGGCTTTTTCAAACGCCCGGGTCAGTGTCCAGGTTTCGCCTCCGTAGCATAGCACAGGTCTGATAATTGTTTTATAGATGCGAAGTTTCGTATTCCTGTGTACGCTTCGAGATTTCAAAGTGGGAAGCACCGAAAAGAATGTCTTATTGGCTAATTGAATCCGTCGTTTCATTTCGTCAAGCTCATTCCCATCCTTCGAGAGGTTCGTCCCTAGGTACACGAAGTTGTCTACGTTTTCAAGGTTATAGTCCCCTATCGTTATGTTTTGTCTTATTGGCGTCCTTTTCCTTGATTGAGTCATAACTTTTGTTTTTTGTTCGTTAATTTGAAGACCAACTTCCTTGGCGGTTTCGTCTAGAGCTACAAATACTTCCTTGACGTGACATAGTGTTGATGTCATCAGCGTAAGCTACTAGCTGTGTCGACTTAAATAATAGAGTTCCTCTCGTGTCAACGGGGATTTTTCTGATGACATACTCAAGCGCTAAGTTAAAGAGTACCGGAGCTCGTCCATCCCCTTGTTTTAGCCCTGTATTCGTCGAAAACGAGTTGGTCATATTATTCTGAATCAGCACTTGTGACGTGGAGTCGGTCATGGTCATTTTCACCAGTCGTACCAACTTTGCTGGGATTCCGCACTGCAGTTCGGTTGATGCTGTCGTACGCTTGCTTGAAATCGACGAATATTTGATGGACATCAATGTTGAATTCCCAGTATTTTTCCAAAATTTGTTTGACCGTAAATATTTGGTCAGTGGTCGATCTTCCACGTCTGAAACCACCTTGATATTCACCAAGAATTTTCTCAGCGTGATAGGAAATCCTTAACTCTAAAATCTTTGTCAAGAGCTTGTACGACGTACAAAGTAGTGATATGCCCCTGTAGTTTTCGCATAGCAGTTTATCTCCTTACTTGTGAATCGGACATATAACACTTTTTCGCCACTCATCCGGCATCTTTTTTTGTTGCCATATGCCTGTCACCAATCCATGGATTGCCCGTAAGACGGAAATCCTGCCTGTTTTCAGGAGCTCCGCGGAGATCCCATCGATGCTCGGTGCTTTGTTGGGTTTCAAGCGGTCCATGTCCTGTCGGACTTCATCTAGTGTAGGAGGGTGAGATGAGGCGCTGTCAAGGTATGTACCAATTAGTGATGGCGATTCGCCGGGTGCGGGGACATTTCCGTTCATTAATTGCTGGAAATAGGACGCCCATCTTTCCTTCACCTGTTCTGAGCCACTTATGATGCTTCCATCGGCAGCCCTACATAGACTAGTTCGTTGTTTTAAGTCTTGTTTTAAGTGCCTCACTACTTTGTACGCTTATTGAGTTTTGTTATATGTATATATATATATATATATATATATATATATATATATATATATACATATATATATATATATATATATATATATATATATATATATATATATATATATATACATATATATATATATATATATGCGGAAAAAATTCATCGACTTTAAATTTATAAGCAAAGTGATTCAAATACTAATTTTCTTCGAAAACCATTAAAAAAGACACTATATCAATAGGATACTTTTTGCCACATTTAATTAGATGTGAATTTAACCTATTGCTTAAGATATTCTTCCTTGTAAATTTAACCTATATCACAATATATTCCTTCCTTGCTGCATATGAGTTCGAAAATATCCAGATTCCAATTATCAATGCAGAAAATGTTTATAACAGAAAGCGCTCAGGTACTTAGAAAAGGCTCAGGTACTTAGAAAAACGTTCTGTGAAATTCATTTTATTCAGTTGTTCAGATTATATTCTCTACTTGAAAGCGACATGACATTATTAATAAATGCGTACTTGTTGAAAGCGCCGGTTTATTTAAGTTGAACTCATCATAAATAAGTAAAACACTGCTAATAAACCTTCATGAGCTTCTTAATGTGTACATAAACACATTTTACTCGATAAATCCCAAGCACTCAAGCTATATTATTCTATTTAATGTGTATCTTTCATAAAGTATCAATAATAATTTTAGCCATAAACTATTGGAGTACACTTGGAGCACACTAGACTCTTATCATGAATATTCTTCCAGACATAAACGAGTGTGCGGAAAATACATCAGTATGTGAATATGGCTGTATAAACACTATCGGATCATATCATTGCAAATGTCCTAAGGGATTACGAGCTAGTGAAGCGAATAGCTGCATCGGTAAGATACGTTATTGAAGTTTATATAAATAGGAGTGCGGTACCAACTACATACTTCCAAAGGATAATTCAGTCGAGTTTAGTTTGTGCTTGAAAGCTTTTGCGGTTTGTTTCGAACCGAACTAAATGTATTGTGCACGTACAGCTAATTTGGATGACATTTTCTTACCCCATTCAATATCTTGCGAACAAAGTTAAACGTTTGAATTTGAGAAGAGGATACGTTAACCTATGAATGTGAAGCACATTCAAGGTCGAAACATTCTAGCATATGTTCCGAATTAAAATAAAGTAGATCCTTAGACTCCTGTAATTCGATTCTAAATAATATCATCCCTGATTTGATTCTGGCAATTAACCTTAACATCATCGCCCCATTGTAATTCAATTTTCA
This sequence comes from Nemotelus pantherinus, assembly GCA_963978885.1. Lineage (NCBI taxonomy): Eukaryota > Metazoa > Arthropoda > Insecta > Diptera > Stratiomyidae > Nemotelus > Nemotelus pantherinus. Next base: position 40,954,868 of record OZ022263.1, read on the forward strand.
CTTCAGATATCAACGAATGTCTTCTTCGCAACGGACACGGGCCGTGCCAGGACACATGTATTAATACGTGGGGAAGCTATAAGTGCTCTTGCGAAAGCCTGCCGGGCACTCAGCTTAGCAACGACGGGCGTAGCTGCCTCGACTTGGATGAGTGTTCAGATAATAACGGTGGATGCTCGCATACATGCCTCAACACAATGGGTAAGAATCGACAGTAGGAGAAAAATTACCTCTATTTAAAAATGGACAGCTCGACTGTTCCGTTTGTTTTCGCATTGAAATTTTTCCAAATGGATTTCTCTGGAAATTTAGGTCGTGCTTTTTGCCTGTGTCCGGAAGGATGGATCCTGGACAGTGACTGGAAGACGTGTGTTGACATCGACGAATGTGCAGACCAGAGGTCGACAGAAATGAAGTGTGAATTTGGTTGTATTAACACTCCCGGGTCGTACAGTTGTTTGGTTGACATAGGAGCTGACCAGCCGATTGATGACGATGAACCCGAATGTCCAGATGGTTACTATAGGAACTACACCACGGAAGACTGCCAAGGTACGATTGATGGCTTTCGTATTGAATTAGGATCGTTGAATAAATTCTGTTGTTCTTCCAGATAAAAACGAGTGTTTAGATGATAACGGTGGATGCTTTCACCAATGTGTAAATACGTATGGCAGCTACCACTGTGTTTGCCGGACTGGTTTCATTTTCGCAGAAGACAAATACACATGCATTGGTATGTATTAATTTACAATAGATTTGGGGTGAATGTAATTGAAGCGGGTGAATAATACTGACTGGGTTCGAAGACAGAAATTGACTTTGCTATGGAGACATTTGTTTGTATTACATGTTGTATTACAACAACAAAAATCGAGGTTCTGGATTTCATTCATATTGTGCATAATGGTACTTCTAGAGAATATAAACGTGAATACACAAGTTTTTGTTTCTATGAGGTTTAGTTGCCGAGCTATGGGCTTCTGAATAATTGACGAAATTGATGAAAGGTTTTTTTGGAAGCAGATTTTGAGATTCAAATAAAAGTTTTAAAAACATTCAACATGTCGATTGATATAGAAAATCAACTGTTATACCAATATTAAAATTAGATTTAAAAAAAATTAAACTTTTTTCTGTGTAAAACCGGAAGTAACCATTTCAACTCGTTATTTGAATAACTCGGACCACGTTAATTTTGTTTTATTTTAACAAAACAAAACTTAAGGTATACTACTTATTTTATCATAAAAGTTTTAGAATGGGATGTGCAGTAGTTTAGGAGGTAGGTGAATTTCAATACATAAGGCGTTGTATAGGGAGCTTGATTATGATAGCTAGTGCGTGTGAAAGCAAAACATTTGTGGTAAAACTATTATATATCACTTGTCTCACTTACATATAAAAGAAAAAATATTAAAAGTTGCTAAAAACTACTTGTGAATGGTAAAATGAATTTATTTTACAATTTTTACAATTGGACTTTCGTTTTTTAAGCTAGTTATTTTTTTAATTACTGGAGGCATTTCTACGATCAGTTTTTTTCCTGTAGCTTCCACATACGTTCACATTCGATTAATATCACCGCTTTTCTGCTTATATTCTTGGAATTTTTCTTAGGTCTTTAACGTTCTGATCAAATTTCAAATCGAAAGGACTGAAACATCAATATCCGTACGAAGACATAATACACACAATTAAAACTATTTAACTTATCAAAGAAAGTAATAGACAGAAAGTATAAGACTCTGCAAAATGACTTGGCGTCATGTATAGTATATATATATATTAAATAGGTTTATATATTAAATAGGTTTATATGAGAAAATATATACTAAATAGGTTTATATGAGAAAATAAAACCTTTTGCAGCTAAGAGATGGCGCTACTAATCGCACTTCGATATCATTTGTTGTTTTTGGGCCAACTAGCTGTCCTAAGGACCTATCTACCAAACTACTGGCCATCATAGGCGCGCCGTAGGGGGGGCCAGGGGGGCCGGGACCCCCCCAGACCCTACGTTGGCCCCTCCCAGAAAAATAAATGTTTCCAACAACAGGCACTGAAGTTTTCGCCTCTTAGGTTTTTGTGTTTACAGCAAGAGTTGTGTAGTGCAGTAGTGTAAGCCTATACCAAAGCATACACACTACTTATAACATAGAGATTGGCTATTTGCGGTATTAATTACGATGTTATGGGATTTATCTCGGGAAATGGACGGCAATATTTGATTTCGACAAGTTATACGTTCAGAAAAAGACGAAAAGCGCCTCACCAATCATCCTTTTTTTATTAAGATTATCTGTTCATTCCTACTTGGCAATATACAGGTATTTAGATGAAAACACTTTTATAAACTAGAGTTTTATGCAATTATGGCTTTCACAAAACATAGTCTGATTATTAAAATAGTAGGCAATAAGGTAATTAACGTAGGATACAATTTTCGAAGTCATTTGGAGAATAAAAATTGGCATCCCTGCCACTTTTAAGCTATCTATGAACTACTTGGTCTATACTCATGTTAAATGTGTGTGAATTTCATTATAATTTCATAACTGAATCGGAAGTTAAAAGGCCTAGCACTTCAATTTCACTGAGCGTTTTTTCATAGTGGCACAACTGCCACATGGTTTTTATCATATTCATTAAACTTTTGTCAGACCTGTATCTACTCAAGATCAGTATAGCCTATGAATTTTATCCGGTTGCGAGATACCGTAATCGCAAGTTCCAGGTGCTAAAAATAAAAATAATTCGGTGCGATTTTTGTGCGATTGGGAATTTTGTAGGTTTAGATTTGACTGTATAAATATAGTATCAAATTCATCAATCATTTGCATTTTATTCTAAAAGCCGAAAAAAATACTAGAGAGTCAATGGTGTGAAAGATTTGTGTTTACGTACTTATGGTAGCTACAAGGTTGACCAGACATTATTTAAAAACGACAGAAACTTATTTTTTATGCCCATTGATGAGTCTTGTAAATTTTGTGATGATCTGATGATTCAATGTGAAGTTATCACAATGCGAAATTTTCCATAGAATGTCCATTGTCGCCAAAAATACACCAAAATTTCAGCTCGACTAAACTTCGCAATCCGAATAAATTATCCGGATAGTAAAATTCATGCACAATGTGTTAGTGGCAAAACACAAAATGAATCAATAAAAATAATTGCTGCAATCGTTCGCCATCGAATCTCTTTACCTACACTTTTCGAAGCCATCGCAACACGAATTGTTGAAGCTGTCTGAAGAGGCAGTTGGTTTAAATACAAGGCGTGGAATGAGAAGTTTAAACTCGACTCGTTAGTCAATGAGATTTCACAATTGCAACTATGTGATCTATAGCTATGGGACTATGAAAGAGGCTTCAGAGAAAGAAATGAAGGAGGGAAAATACAACAACTCAGTTTATTCATTGGGGATTTTTCATTCAATCAGTAATCTTAAGTTTGTAGTAAATCTTTTCATCTTTCACTATGTTCTTTCTATAACGAACATGTTAAGCACATATTTCCAAACTGAAAATGCAACTCTTAGGGATGGGATAGATCTTGTGAATAGAACAGTTAAAACACTACTAAGTGAGCGAGAAAACTTGTATGTAGTTTGAGAAAAAATTAAATCATTTGCAGAGAAGTACTGTCTGGATCTCACATTTCCCAGAGGATCACGAAAACAAAAAACAGCAAAAAGCACTAGTTTCAAAGGTTTCGCTGTTTCATCCAGCTTCGGACACGCAGTTAGGGCTACAAATATATACCTGCAAACCAAATGGCTCAAAAAGAGTAAGTTACAGCACTCTTCATCTTGGCAAATTATTTTTGCTTTTTCTAGTTTACAAAAGTTTGAGGCAAGAGATCAATTTCTTCCTTCTATGCCTAATATATTTCAATTTCTTCAAAGATATTTTGAAACTAAGCTATCCTCTTCTTCAAGTATAAATTGAAATATATTTAGCTTCTAAACGAAAAAAATAGTCTTATATTTTTAATTATTTCCAATCTTATCCCGTATAATTCATACAAGCGTTCTTTCTTAGCGGTCATAGATGATTCATGTGTAGTTCATACTAACCATTCACATTATAAGCATGTGGTAGTAGCTCATACGTATTCACATACACGAAGTTTATTTGATATTGCATTATGCATTAGCAAATAATAAATAATAAACTAATAAACATATAATGGATTTGTAAAATTATATAAGTTGTATGAACAGTACGTATTCCTTACGGAAGATAAAATCATCGCATGTTTTGAACCTTTCGGTCCCTGGTCCCTGGCCCCTGCCAGATTTTAGGCCACGGCACGCCTATGCTGGCCATCTCATTCTAAAACTTTTATGATACAATAAGTATACTTTAAGCTTTGTTTTGTTGAAAAATAAACAAATTTAACCTGGTCTAAGTTATTCAAATAAAGAGTTGAAATGGTTAATTCCGGTTTTGCAGAAGAAAAAATTTTAATTTTCCACATTTAATTTTAAAATTGAAAAGAACAGTTGATTTTCCACATCAATCAATATGTTGAATGTTTATTAAGTTTTTTACTGAATCTCAAAATCGATTTCCAAAACGACCGTTCATCAGCTTCTTCAATTCTTCAGAAGCCCATAGCTCAGCAACTAAACCTCATAGAAACAAAAAATTATGTGTTTACGTTCATATCTTCTAGAAGTACCATTATGCACAATGTGAATGAAATCCAGAACCTCAATTTTTTTTTGTTATGCGCTTCACGTGAAATGCCCCATAAGTTAATTTGTTTGCTTTGAAATTAAATTTTCCCGATTGCAAGTTAGACGAGTTCTATTTCAAAAGCAGTTTATTAAAAGATTAATCCATAGGAAATTTTGGAAACGAACACCGAAATATTACAGCTGTAAGCAAGCAAGGTGCTATTTAGCAAGGTGCTTTCGGTTTTAAATACGTCTCTCACATATCTTAACTTAAGAAAGTTTGTTATATAAAGCATACAGCTATGATTCGAAAATGATTTTGATGTTTTTCTTCCAATCTTATATTATTTGAAATCTAGGGTCTTTAGACAAATTATAGACTACGTGCTTTCCTCATCCCAAAATTTTCATACTGATTCCACTACATGTCCTTGTAGACAAGATAGATTAGAAAATCTAGCAAATGGCAATTCTCAATATCTGTTCATCCTTATCATCCCAACAAATCAAAAATCAAACATGAGATATGATCTAAATTATTTTTCTCTCAAACGAATTTACATTAAAGTGAAGTAGCAATGAAAATCAATCCACCATTTCATATTTGAGATAATAGTTACTTTCAATTCTACATATTAAAGCAAGTTATTTGTGATAGCATTAATTTGACTATTTTAAGTGAAGATATTAGCTTGCTTTCTTTCCAAATCAATCCGCTATCAAACTCAATACATTTCTCAGAATTGCGTTCATGGAATTATTTTACTCTTCTCTCTTTTACGTTATTCTAGTTGCCAGTGGCTTGGAATTAATAACATAGTAGAACGAAAAAAATTCTTATCGATGAATGCTTGCCACTGAAAACAGTAAAGTAAATGTTTCCTGTATCATAAATATGACTTCGCTGCAAAATGCTTTTCATCATGTTCCCTATACTTTAAATTTTTGACCCTAGTCCAGTCTTGACTGTGAGTATATCATTGTTGAAATGAATGCTTGCCTTTATCCTTTGATAGGATTAAAACTGTTCCTATGAAATAATTTTCCATCTAGAGCCAAATCACATTGTACTCATTTCAAAGAAATGGGTAGAAAATGTTAACTTTTCATATCTCTACATATTTATTATTCTATGAATTCACTCCTTCTTTAACAAGCCAGTTATTCGCATGAATCGTTGCAAACCAAAAGACTTTATTCTTCTTTAAATACATATTAATTAAACTCAACATACTTTCAATACCGAATCATGTACTCAGGTTTCTCGACCACAAAAGGTCTTCCTTTTTAGATTAAGTTTCCTTTTGTATCAGTTTCGCGATCCAACCCGATTTATGTGCACAGTATTGAAATATTAATGAAATGGCTGCAGGCGATTCTTGGCATTCCAATAATTGAAATTGCTTCGTGGGTAAAGTCAGATGAATTTTCATTCCTTTTTGAAAATATTTAAAATTAAAAAAATGTTTTTAATCTTTGGAAACCCGTTGCTGATGTGCTTATTGCCTTGAAGTTTAGAAAAAAAGGTTGCTTCTAAAATAGTTCGCAAATATCTATAAATCAATGTTTATTATACAAGAAACAAAATGAATTTAGATATTTGGACGAAATTGGCTTTCGTATTGGTTGGTATATGTTGGCTTTTCGTATTGGTGGGTATATGTTGAGAAAACCATCCGTTTATTTTTTACTTCAATGACAGATAAAAATATAATTGCAGATCGCACAAAAGACATTAGTTTGCACATTTGAGAAGGAAAGTTTTGGAATAAATTAGTATATTGCAGTGATTTGTTTTGCATTTTAATTGCTGAAATGGCAGCATCTAAACCTATTTTATTCTCTTTCAAGCAAATGAGTCTTTCGTCTCGAGTCAAACAACAAACATGTAAACACCATATATTGCAATGTGTTAATAAATTTCGTCAATCCATGCTTAAAGTTATACTTAATAATGTACGTCGCAATAGCAAAAAAACAAGAAATTCAGAAGGACCGCAAGCATTTCGCTAAAAAGCACAATCAAAAGTTGAATAAATTTTACCGCAAATAAAAGAGACGGCTATTAGTTTACCAGAAAATGTTGAAGATACCTTACTTAATTATAATGCATCGTCCAACTCTCACCAGGTATCGCTGCTAAGCTATTTCTAAGCATTAAATATTTTCTGTATCAAAAAATCCAGTGGTATCGCTTGTAGAAAAAAACACACGCAGTGCTCCAACTACTAGCGTTTTAGGCATACGACCTTAAATTGTGAACATGGCTCATAATGTGTCGAATGTAACAAAACTCACGCCGGAAAGAGTAATTCACCACAAAATATTCTGATGCTTTTTTCTGCGTTCTCAAAGCGGCTATGCAATGGCTAAAATGGTAGAAAAGTGTGGCAGGGCCGTTAAACTAGAAAAACAGAGTAAAATGGAGATTATGGCTGCACTAAAAAAAACACTGCTTAGACTTGTATTTTCTATACCAGTCACTTACTGCAAAAGGTGAAAACCCCACTACTAAAAATCCACATCATTCACAAGCACAACTGTCCTTCAATTCAGTAACCTTTGGAGAATGTCGCAATCCCCTTGACTTCGATCTTTTTGCCAGGGTTAACCAGATCAAGGATTTTACCCGTACCTACATTAGCTTTCAAATAAGTCGCATTTGTAGGCATCCAGACATTCTAAATTGATTTAGAAACAGCGAAGTTCAAATTCTAGCGACAGCATCCTTACTTGGTCAAATCATCCCAACGAGTAATGTGTAATGTCGTGGGGGAGAGGTGTTTCAATCGTGAAGATAAACGTCGCTTCAATTTTCTTAGACCTGGACCTCCTCATTTCTTGCGAAAGAGCTAACTATAAGTAACTTTACACCGTTGTTGAAGCTCAAAACTATAATTTTAAACTAATATAATTCAAAAATATAACAAAAACCTCAATCGTATTCTCTCTTCTATCATTAATGAACTAGTTATACCAAAGAGACCAAGGAGTTTCGGTTTTTGTGATCCTTCTTACTATGTTACAAAATAGGTGAAAATGTTGAAGTCAACGTTTTACCTGCATTACCATAAATTTCTTATCATGGATAACAACAAATATACTGAGAGAAATATATGCCAATACAGGCAAACACTTTTATGACTTCTGCTGAGTTGTGCGTTTCTAATCTCTTGCATAGTTAGTCAGAATAATAACGTTGGAACAAGTAAAGTAGACTTTAAAAACCCGAAAAATATGAAATAATCAGTGTACAATTCCTCCAAGATAAAATAAATACATTTTAGTTTTAAAGTAACCGCGGTGTTAATTATTTACATATACTTCTTCGTTGCCAAAGACATTAATCATATTATCATGATGCTTTGGTCTTGAGCTCATGTTAATAGGAAATTCTAAGAACGAATTGAAAAAGGTACATCTTTTAATAGGATGAAGCTTCAGCAGCCTAATGGGAAGAGCACTGGCTTCTTTTGTGTGGGGTTTCTGATTCGACGAGGGCCCGCGCACCAAACTTTGAGTTCACCTAGCTCTGAATAAGTACCTAAATTAATCACGGGTAAAGTGAGTCGTAGAACTAATCATTCCACACTAGTATTCACATTGGTTGTAAATTTATGATGAAAATCTCTACAAGCTTCAACCCATAGGCTCAACAAAGGTTGTCATGGAATTACTTTACTTTTATTACTTATATGTATTACGATAGTGAATAGTGATCGTGAAAGATAAAAAAGCAATTTTACTTTTAACGCTGGCATAATCCCTGATGATAAATCTACTGCAACTGTTATCGCCGCAACTTTTTCTGCGACTCTTTGATACGAGAAACATAGCACTGACACCAATATCCTAATTTTTCAACTTGAATCCTACCAAACTTGGTTCACAATAAGGTTCATCTACTGCATTATCAAAGCCAAGCATAAAACATTATCAGTATTCATTTCTCATATATGTATGTTTTTCCCAAAATTATTTTTCCCATAGAAATAAAAGAGTCTCTGAAAATTCACTAAAATGCCCACCGCCGAAGTGCTAAAGACATCTTAATTTTAATTTCAAATTCCATGTATACATCTCAAAAAATTCAAATCTCAAAAAAATTCAGATAGATCGGATTAATTTTCTTCAAACATCAGAAAAAATAAGAATTATTAAAAGGTCATAATTTCAATTATATTTATAAGAAAAATCAATTTAACGTTGCTAAATGTAAATACTGCTGATACCTAACTGGAACATGCTCATTAAAATTTCAAAAATACAAATATACACATATCCAATCACCAATTGAAATACTTTGTTATGTTCAATGTTTTGTCAGGTTTAATGTATGTACTTTCTTCTAAATAGCTTTAACCCTTAACATATTAGATAATAACCGCCAGTCAAAGTTCCATAATATTACCTTTGTGCAACATGATTTTGCTTTTCATTGAAAGTGCAGTCACTACCACTCCTTATTCTTCAAATATTTGCGTTTCAAATTACCGCGGTCTTCTAAGAAATTGAATTCTAGTACTACCAGAGAGAAACTACCCTGGTGTGGACATGGGTTTTAATGTTATAGCACTTGCTCTCTCGATTGTGTCTTTCCCATCCGTGTACGGAAGGCTATAGTGCTGAAACCCCGGCAACGAGGATAGTTTCGAGGCCAGTATGAAACACATTAGACCTTATCGTCGTTCTTTTTGATGTGGAAGTCACATAGGGGATAGAAATTAAGTGGCAACATTTAAACAATATAAGCTTATAGGATTTTCTGGTTTTATCAGCAGCACACAAGGTAGATGGGCTGTAAATTTTGAGCATTTAATTTTGCATTTTAACTTTTTTTTTAAAGTTTCGAAAATAATATGATTATATTCGTAAATAATAATATGAATGTACTGCAGGAAAAAGCTTTGTCCAAATCGTTCTTATTATTGATGTCGATACAAAAACATATTGCGCTAAAAAAAAACAACCAACAAATTGAGATGAATTCGATTCGTGTTTCGCTAATAGCACCAGTTCTGCTCAGAGATTTTACATTGTGAGCTCTAATACTGTATCTGCAGTGTGTTTGTGGCTAAACGTCAAAGTTTTTTCAGTGTAGCTAAAATTTAGCTTAAAACCCGATTGCGATTTGAAAAACTCATGTTCTTTTGATCTAACTTAGTAAGCAAAAGAAATTAAATAATTGACTTTCACTCAACAGCTGCTGTATTTTTCTTAGGAAGGTGTCAATTTTTAGTCGGTTGGATCCTGGGGATGAAGCTGGAAGCTGACATATTTAAATTCAATATATACGAGTATGGAGTGATTAGGTCCACGACTCACTTTAACCCTGATTTCATAACTAGGTTAACTCAAAACTCGGTGTGTTGTCCCCTGTCCGAACTTGGATTCGAATAATGGCCACCAAAAACTAGAAGCTAGTGTTCTACATCGTCATAAACATACCATTCACACAAATCTTCCATTTTTCCGCCCCTGATTTCAAATAAAAACTAATCTATCATGTTAATTCATGCTCTAATTTAAGACAGTATTAGATAACTGGCTTTCAGATATCAACCAGAGGGTTTATTTCCTATTTCATCAAGTAATATATTTACAAAAATCACTTGCGATCATTACTGCAAGATGCGTTGCCCCGATTGCCCATCGGTGGCTTTTAGCGTCATTCAGTATATTTATTTGTTGCCGATTTTTTTAATATCCACCCAGCAAAATATGTTTAGAACTTCAGCTCACTTCAACCGCCTTTTTCTATCTCATATCAAACCCAAAACTCTTCCAGATGTCCTTAGCTTCAAACAAATTGCCACATCGTACATCCTTACAGGATTCCGGAAATGCAATAATAATATTTCGGGGTTAACGTCAATTTTTCTTCGATAGAAAAGAGAGCATATGATAAGTGTAAGGAATTTATCAAACGCCTTTTCCAAGCTCCACATCACCTCCTCCTCAGCTGTTCCGAATCTATTTAATATCAAGGGCAAAGGCCACTTGAATAATTCGTTGTGTCGCGCACGACAGATGGTTGCTACGAAATACAAGGGTCTGCACGACACGACGGTCGATGCCTGTCGTAATATTTGACCCGATTCGTTCGAAACGACTGATTTGTCCACTTCTGACAGACTATCTGACAAATTAATTTAATTTGGATAAATGTCTTTGTACGAGCCGGTATTTGGTTTTTGGATGTTGACTGGCACTTGGCGTATTCTTGCGCTAGAAGATGAATCAATTGGCTTATCATATTGAATATGAAAGCCATATAAGATAAGAATATGGTGCTGGGATTTATCGGTCTCATGTTCGATTGTCTGACGAATAATTTAGTTGGCCTTACATGCATGTATACATGCTGTATGTTTAGGTTTGGTTCACGAATGAAAAGAGCTGCACGAAAAGTTCATGGTAACTCAAAATGAGCTAATAGAATTAATGATATACTTATGGAATATTATTTTCCCTCAAGAATGATAAAAATACATATATTCCATAATTGTATATGTTGATATGCATTGTATAACAGGAGACGTTGCAAATAGAATCAAAAGCATCAGTTGATTGCATAATGAATTGCCAAAATTTTAAATTTCGATTTTTGCTGACGCTAAATATTTTGAGTGTAGTTAAAAACAAATCTATGAAGCTAAAATAGAAGACAATCTTCCAATAAATATACTGCAAATTCAAAACTACCCTCTTCTTGACTAATTTCAGGCATATTCCTCCTCAATCAAAACATTTTAACGGAATGCGAAAACATAAATCACATAAAAAATAAGCCGTTTAAGATTCCCAGTTCATTTCTTTACAATTTATGTGTTCACACAAAGCTCGGAGGCTGTGTATTTTATGTAAATCAAGTGGCGCCCAACGTGGGCTACTTAACATCATATGTCTAAAGTTCGCTTTCGATGAAAGTCTTATGCTTTATATATCTCAGCATGCTTTTAATTCTTACATTTACGGTTATTAAGCATTTTACATTAATCATTAAGGAAAAATATACTCCTGAGTCAGGATAAAAATGGTAAAATGTTCAGGTAAATATAATAATAGAATAAAATGTTCAAGGCAAACACTAAAATCAGTAAAATTTTCATAAATATTACTTGCTTTTTTCCTTTAAATGTTATATTAATGACAGTTCGTTATGTTGTATAAATGTTATATTAATGACAAACATTGATTTATAAAACGTGATTTATTCTCTTAAGTGTAAATAAAAAAAAAATCTTAATGAAATTACAATTTTCCTCACATTCCATATTTAATTTCAATGTCCGGGGACAAAATGTTCGAGTTCCCAATTCGATATAATTGAAACCAAACGGTTCGACATAATTTGATTTTCACAGCTATGGGCCTAAACAAGCCACAATTTCTTTTTTCCAACTAGGTACAGCTTCTTTCCGGTGATATTTAAAAATGTTAAATACGGTTGCAGAGAATTAATTCAACATTCAGTTCCTATTATAACTTTCGCAACATGGTACTTCATGTTGAAAATATAGTTCATGGATTAGAAGTTTTATTGTAAACTTAAACTCAAGTTAGAAAAATTAAGCTTTGATAAAGTGTTCATCTTGGATTGCTATTGTATGGGTATTTTTCAATTGCATAATTCCGTGAAGGGTTAACTAAAAACATGTTTTCGAATATTTCGCCCGTTTGTTTTGTTGAATTATTAAAGCAACCGAGATTTTTTCATGAAAATAATAAGTTTCATCAGGGTTGATTCAATTTCATTTTTTTCGTTAGAGAACAAGTTTTTCTATCCGAGGCAAGGTTTAAGGTATATACGATAATTTTCAGAAGAGTTTTCATAGATTTAGGGCTTCAAGATGTTATCTTGTAGTTGGGAAATGAGTCATAAGTCATAGAAAAAAATCCAAAATATAAGCTTTCTTAATATAAAGAATCGTATCAATGATTGATATATAAAATAAAATTAAATTAAATTGGAGCTCAGCAGTTCAACCAAATCCTATACAAAGCAGTACATGAAAACAAGTTTTGAAGTAGTTTTGTGTGTTTTACAGAAAACACCCTTCAAAAGCAAATAACCATTTAAATTTGGATTTTCCTCAATCAACCGATTTTTAATTAATCGAAAAAAAACCAAGCCACAAAACCCTGTGACGTTGAGAGTTGTTAAGCTAAAATATTCAGTAAAAACTTTCATTACTGAGTAAACGGCGTAGCATATGGGGAAATATTACTATTTCAACAAGAAAACACCCTTAGGACGCCATCGCGGATTGATACACATCTCTTGATTTGCCAGACAGGTCACGAAAATTACCGGGAATGTCAAATAAAGACTTATCAAAGAAAATAAATGTACAACATTTATTTGTATTAAATATTCATCCCATGAATACTTGTTATTGCAATAGAGAATACCTTTTGTAATTATCAAGTCTGTAACTCTAACAAAATTATTACAAAATTAACACTCGAAACAAAGCATAATTTTTGTTACAATTATTCGACTACTAGTGCTTCGATTGTCCGCTACCAATATTCGAGATCAATAAACTTTCAACATTTTAGATCGACTCTCAATCAAAAAAAAAAAACTTAATTCAATCGAAACCAATCAACCCATTTCACAATCTTTAAATGGCAGTGACATTTTCAAATCAAGATTTATAGAATTATTTCAATTAGCCAATTCTATGACTTCCATCGCAAAATCACATCGTTAAAAAACCAACAATCAAGTCAATAACATCCTGAATGAAAATTCAATTAAGTTATCTACATCAAATATTAAAGCGCTCTGGGAAAGATAAAACTGTTTTGCATGCTTTTCGATTGATTCAACGGGACGATGAATTAATGAACGGGTTTCTTAATTGAAACTTTGATTTTCGATAACAAAGACAAAAGTAAAATATTTTTTTTCGCTTCGAAATCGTTTTATGAAGTGCTTTGTGAGGAAGACCATAAAAATCAGAGGTCAATGGATTTTCATGATGATGCTGCCGTTTCAATCAACTGATGTGGATTTAAATGGCACAGTTTTACTCATGCGTTCGAAAAACTGAAAGCCTGGATAGAAGAAGTGCTTGTGATATGACAAAATCGATTGAATAAAGTATTATAATTGCTTTCAATTGAATATGTTTTTTAAAAGCAAAATTTATTTGAAATTATGGCTTGTTGTTGGCTGATCGTATTATTAGTGGCCTTTATTTGTCGAGATTCGTAAAGATATATGGAACTTGCTCTCAAAATCGCCACATGATTAAATTATACAAAGGATTGGCCACGGTTCAGAGTATTGGTTTTCAAATATTCAAAACATCTATTTAAGTCTACTGTTATTTCATGACATTTTATTGCTCATTATGTATTTTTTTATTTCGTGGTCAGACTTTTTGGATCGGCATTCTATCGGCAGGAAGCAGGGAAAAGCCACTGTATACATATGTTATGCACCTTAGTTCGTTAAAACATTTATATTGTTTTTTTTTTTGAATTTAAAACCAATCTTTTCCTTTTGAAGCTGAATAATTTGATATCTTGACAGATATCGATATTTTGAAGGTAAGCTACTCTCTTCTTCAGTGTCTACAGTAGTGATGAGCGATTGCGAGATGTTTTAACAATCGAGATAATCGCAATCAGCGCCACCAAACAATCAAGATAATCGCAACCGAGAGAATCGCAATCGATGCGCCAAAACAATCGAGAGAACAATCGAGGCAATCGAGAGAATCGAATAAACATCTCGCCATCGTAGCAATCGAACTAAACATCTAGCAATCGATCATTCGGTCGGTCAAGTCATCGACAATCGGTTGACGGCAATTGAGTCAGCCATAAAGCACAATTCGTTGGCGCAGCCAATAAAAAAATGTTCAAATATTTCAGCAAAAATATTAAGTGTTATTATTTGATCAAAGTGCAATTTTTTGGAAATATTGATGTATAAAAGGATATGTTTACCTTAAGTTAAAATCAAGAAATCTTTAACTCTTTGGTGGCGGTAGGTAAGTTAGTGTATAAGCACACCAGTATACACAGTACGCTTGTAGAACCGCTTGTGAAGAATAGATTTGAATGGATTGGATATACTATTCAGCAGATTTTTTTACGTGTGCATACATATGGAATGTAATGTTCAGATATGCATGGGAATTTGTATGGCCAGCATCTATCATGCATAAATGGCTGCTTGTTTTGCTAAAACCATTAACTCTGATCAAAGTGTATGATCAAATATGAAGTTGAGTTTTGTCATGCTTTCAAGTATGTTAAAATAAAATCTGCTTTTAGATAATGCAGTTTGAAAGCATATCAAGTATCGAGTATTTTCGTACTTGCGAGTATTTTAATCTAATATTCAAAAAAAATTTAGGGCAAAAGTAGCTGAAATCGGCCAATTTTGGGTTAGAGTGGTTTCGGACATAACGGGCCAAACATTTCGGTTTTGTAGGGGAGTAAGGGGTTTTTTGACCATAGTTTGGAAAAAACTGCCTTTACGGCGCTTTCGATGATTGAAAATGGTCGGGTGTACAATAGTGATATTTTAAGTACGAAAAACATTTTTGATAGGAGAAATTGGGCAAAACCGTCCAATTTTCTCAAATTTTTTTTTGTCTAGCATGAATTCGGGGACCTTTCTGAGTTGTTTCAGGCGAAATTTTCATACAAATCTGGGAAAAAGTGGTCTAGTTTCGAAGATATGGAGACAACAATTTCAATACAGGTTTAAATGTCAGTAAAGATATATGAAAAACGCAAGACAAAGCCAGCAATGATAGAAGCCCTGGGCGTGATATTCATGACATAAACATCAAACTTCCGTTTAGAAGAAGTATTGGTCCGCCTTGGCTAACTGTTGACGCGATACGTGCTCTTAAAACGAAAGGCGTGGCGCGTCGTAGATTTAGAAGCTCCGGCTTAAAAGTTGATTTACTTAGATACAAAAATTTACGCTCGTAAGCTAAAAAGATGATTAAAGATACGATGAGTGCTTATCATGCCCACATTGAAGCCTCCGTATCATCCTGTCAGCAGAAACCCTTCTGGTCCTACATCCGTTCCCTTCTCTATCATCCCTTCTCTGATGCACCTAAACGAGTTGTCTGCTGCCTCGCCTTAAGAAATATGTGAGCTGTTTGCTCATTTCTTTTCTTCTGCCACCTCTCAACCTAATCCATCTTTCTCCGCTAATATTCCCTCCTCTGATGTTAATAGTTTTTGTTTGTCTTTAACGAACCCGTTGGAGGTCGATGGTTTGCTTGCTAACCTAGATAGTAGCACCAGCTGCGGACCCGACAGCTTACCTAACATATTTGCAAAGTCTCTATGATCAATTTTGTGTGTTCCTTTATCTGTCCTCTTTAACCTAAGTATTTCTTCCTGCACGTATCCTTCTTCCTGGAAGTCCGCAAATATTTTTTCCATCCTTAAAACCGGATATTCATCCTTCGTCTCCAATTATCGTCCCATATCATTTCTATCTTGCTTCAGTAAGCTACTTGAAAGAGTTGTTTACAATAAGGTTTATCCTCTAATTGAACCTCTTCTCGCTTCTGAGCAACATTGTTTCGTCAAGGGAAGGTCAACAATTTCCAATTTACATTCGTTCACCAATACTTTTGCCTCCGCCATCGACCACCAAAAGCAATTGGATGTAGTATATACAGACTTTGTCAAGGCTTTTGACTTCGTGAATCACGAAATCCTTCTCTCAAAGCTCGCTGGTTTCAATATTTCGGGTCAGCTGCGTTGCTGATTCTCCTCATACCTTCGTGATCGTGCTTGTTTTGTAACGTTTCACTCTTGTACTTCTTCTCCCTTTTATCCTACTTGTGCTGTCCCGCAAGGGTCGATTCTTGGTCCTCTCCTTTTCCTCCTCTTTATAAATGATCTTCCTTCCCCATGCCTCTTGTACGCTGACGATCTGAAAATTTTCAGGGTGATTGAGTCAGTGGGTGACTGCTCCCAGCTGCAGGATGACCTGACTGCTCTGTGTAACTGGTGCTCCTCCAATTGTATTGCTAAATGTTTCCAGATGTGCTTCACATGTAAATGATCCCATATCATGTTTTCCGATTATATCCTTGGCTCCTTCCTCAATCCAATTGATAATTTCATGGACCTTGGTGTTGTGTTTGACACCAAATTAAAATTTGATGTTCACATTTTGCGTGTCGGAGCGTCCAGACCTTTTACTGATATTCCCTCGTGTGTACATCTGTGCATCTCCTTCGTGCGCAGTTACCTCGAATATTGTTGCCAAATATGGTGTCCTCATTACCGTTTCTTAATTGATGCTGTTGAATTGGTACAACGTAAATTTACTCGCTCATTATTCCTCAAGTTCCGTATTCACTACTGCGAGTATAGCATGCGTCTTGCCATCCTTGAGATCCCTATCCTCCTTTCACGCAGAGTCTATTTCGATGAATGTCTCCTTTTCAAAATGATTACTGGTTCTATTACATATATCCCCAGAGCGCAGTTTTCTGTTCGTGACCCAGTACGTCTTAACAGGTCTTCATTTACCCTCAATGTACCTTTTGCTCGCACTAATGTATATTTTTACTCTCCACTTTTACGCTTGCCTTGGCAGCATAATTGTTTAAATATTGGTCCTCTTCCGCCTTGGTTTCACACTTTTAAAGATAAGTTAAGAGAAAGCGTTTTACCTTATGAAATGAACTAGTTTTCTGCATTGTTGATTTCTTATCTGTGTTGAATTTTGATTAGATTTCACCGCCTTTTTATATTTTGTTTAGTTTTAATTTATAGTCTCTTTTCTTTTACTTTTTTTTTACATATATAAGTTTGCTCCTTGTCCAGTCTTTAATTGGATCTGTATCTGTTGATTTTAGACAATACATAAATAAATAAATGAATAAATAACACCACACCAAGGTCTTTAAAATAGTGGACAACTGATAGGGAAACACCAGGCAAGGAATAAGAGAACATATGTGAAGGATTTTTATATGAAAATGACATCTGATTACATTTCAAAATATTTAGTGGTAAAAAGTTGTTTTGGCACCAGTGATTAATGGCAAACAAATCATCTTACAATTGGTGATAATCGTTCGCAGAAAAGATTGCCCTGTATAATTTTAAGTCATCCGTATATAAAAGACAGGAGGAGTTGATAGCAGAAGGAAGGTCATTGGCAAACAGTATAAAAAGTAAGGGACCTAACGAAGATCCTTGATTAGCTCCGGATGTGAGATATAAAGGGAAAGGAAGGAAACCATTTTTAAGGTGACTCTATAAGGACGACTATGAAGTTAGGAGAAAAGCCAGGAGAGGAGGGAGCCAATAACACCAAACCCATTAAGTTTATTGAACGACAGACTATGGTTCACTGAATCAAAAGCCTTCGCAAAGCCCGTTTAAATCACATTAACTTGATATTGATAATCGAAGACAGAAAGAACAAAATTAGTGAACACCAGAAGATTGGTTATAGTAGAGCGGCCCTCCACGAAACCATGCTGCTCAAGAGGTTGTAGAGGTTGTAGAGACGGAAAAACTCTATTATATCAAAACGTTCAAGGAGTTTACTAAAACAGCAGTGGAGGGATATAGGAAAATGATAAAAATATCACACAAATGCATTTCTTATGCCGATTATCGTGTCCTGCAAATTCTCTTTACTTCGTTCAAATATTTAACCCGACAGAAATATTAGTCTACATATAAATTTACTAAATGGTCCGCTGACGCCAAATAGTTAAAGATATTTTCTTGTTAATCAAAAAAAAAATTACAACTCATATCAACCAATTGCTTCTAACAATTCCAGTTCGATCAGATCATGTTATCTGGAGAAAATCCGCTGAAATTTTGTGTTCATATATACATATGCAGAAAAATGAATTTTCGGCATGAAATTTGCAGTGAAGCTTGACAATTATTATTCAGCATGTCTCATTATTTCTGTTGTCTCATACACATATATTTCTTAAAGACTTGTAATGCTAAGTAAACCAATGATGATTCAAACAAAAATAAAAAACAACAGCATTAGCTTAAATTTTTACGAATACTTCAAATTATTGTATCATCTTCTAATATAGAAATATATTTCATCCCCTTCGCATTAAACAGATTAGTTTTTTGAGGTATTTCGATCAAGTCACCGACGGAATCTTTCCAGCCCAACCTCGAATTCTTTTCTTGTATCGAACATAATAACTCGTCGTAAATGGCTTCCAAGTTGAAATAAATTGCCGCTACTAATGCCATAAAGCCGTCCTGCACGTTCGATTTCACTCATTCGCCATCGACTAATTGAATTTAGTTTGAAGGAAAGTCAATAAAAGTACTTTGTAAAATTGCTTGATAAAGTGTTATCTATTTTCGAAGGTGCACAGCCACGCGAACAGCTCGTTTATTTGTTGATTTTCCGAACAAGAGAAATTTAAGTGTTTCGGGATTATTTGATGCTCAGAGAGAGAGGGCGAAATAATTTTTAAACATGTTTCCAATTTTTGATTTGTTTTTTATGTTAAATTTTATCCATATCAAGATATTTTAGTAAAATAATCAAATTTGTCACTGAAAAACGTAACAAAATTTATTTGATAATGCAGCAATAAGCTTCAATTTGTTCTGGGTGAATGATTGCACGAGTAATTTTACTTGAGTCAAATAATATTGAAACCGAAACCAATACGTGTCCATTTGATATTCTACATTCAATAAATTGTTGATCCTTGTTTCTTTTCAGTGGCTAATAGCTCCACAGATATTTCATGCCCACCATTGTTCCCACCCAAGCATGGCTATCTGGAATGCAGTCGACCGGTTGCAAGTGATATTATTAGTACGAACAATGAACCGAGTGGCCACCGTAGGATAACAAATCGTCCTGGAAGTCAATGTATTCTTCGTTGCCCGACTGGGTTCCGCATCGATGGCAAATTTGCGAAACAATGTAGCGCAACTGGTATGTGGGTCGGCGATGGCGACGGCATATGCATACGTACGTATCACAAGCTAGAAAATCGTCGCTGAAATATAGTTTTTAGAACACTTTGCCGACATGTACTCGGTCCTGACATCACACTACTTATACATAAATGTGTACATAACTATCTTTCCACCGGTCAGTTGTATGCGAAGTGAAGTTTCATGGGAGTGAATGGTTATTGCAATGGTGCCGTCACGCTTAAACATCTATTGATTTTCTCACATGCGCCAAAGCTAACCTGAAGCTCCCTGGACCTGAGATTTATCGCATGCAGTCATACGAATGACCAAATAACAAACACATTCATGCTATTTGTTTTGCTAATTAAATTCGAAATTGAAAATTTCCAGGCTATCCGAAGCCGAAACTAATCTGCCCGGCAAACATTGTCATAGAGACTCCGCCGAACGAGAGTATGGCCAAATTAAGGATCCCCAGACCGAAAACCGATGTTAATTACGACAGAGATGTAACTATCAGTCCGGAATGGCTCCGGAACTCTGAAATTGCCTTGGAGATTGGTGACCGGAATATTACTTATACAGCTCGGCATCCAGTCTCCAAATTAACGGTCTCCTGTACGTTTGCAATTACCGTATTAGGTAAGTGTCATTGACTTGTGGCGATTTCATGAAAATCCAGTGAACCATAACGTATGAGTTTTGAATACTTGAAACATATAGCTATGGATTTACTTCCTTACAGAGGGTCATCCACCTGTTGTGAAATATTGTCCGCCTACAAAGAAGTACACGCTCGACGAGCAAGATGATAGCATGACGATTTCCTGGAAGGAACCAATTTTCGTCGACAATATCAATGTAACCGAGATATCAAGGACAAATGTAAGTTCGAGAAATTTTGGCTGTGCATTTTTTTACTCAATTTTATGGAGTTAAGCCAAGTACGAAGTTTCGGTAAAAAAAATTGAATCGAACTCTCCCAATGTTTCGCGTTGTCTACTATGCTCACAAATTGAGTGCAAATGTACATATATCTGCCCTTTCTGTAGATGAACAAAGAAATGTTGTGCACATCATATCCCGGCTAAAGAAGCTGGTAATGAACGAAATCGTATGGAAGTTGATAGGAGTTAAGCTTTTCAGTCAACATATTGACGACCATTCAATTAAAAAGAAACGTTTTTACAAAGCATCCGCAGAAAGAATATGCTATAATTTAAAAGAAACTTACCGAGTTATAAAGAAGGCTCGGAGAGTGTGAGCTGCACCTACATAGCGAAAAATTTGATATCTTAAATATTCCAGAAACATTCGAAGAAGACGTATATGATATTGTGAAAAAGGTAGGCGATGCTCACGATTAGAAGTAATCGATGGATTGCCATATAGATTAAGCAGTCAGTTGGTCGCAAAAATTTAAACAAAACTTGGTTTTCAAATTCGAATTGTTTATCGTATATGCATATGTTGTGAACATTTTAAGTCATTCGACATGATTACCATAACAGTAAAAGTGAAAAAAAAATGAATTTGAATACAAAAGGTAAATAAAAAAAACTGTCTCCCTTGGCTGCCTCCCCTTCCAACTTTCTTTTTACCTAACTTCTTTTATTATTAGTATCTACAATCGCATTTTTTGAAACGAATTTGGTCTTTAAATTCAAATACTTAGTTTAAAATGACAAACCCTCAAAAAAGGTACCTTTTTCTCAAAAGTGGTTTGAAAAAAGTTGATGAACCTTATTTTCTGTGTTCTAAAGTAAATTAACTAAAATTCTATTCTTGGGTTTTTAGAAAAGAAAAAAATTTCATAAACTAAAAACTTCATAATAATTTTAAAAAAAATATTTTTTTAATTCCGAACGGTAAAGTTTCAGTGGGCTGTGTGATAAACCAAATGTATAATGAAAAAAATATTCAGCTTGAGCTGAGAAAAAGGTAAACAAACATTACTAGTTTTGTATGGGATTTGGAGCGACCAGCCGACCCCTTAAAGAGGAATAAATTTTTCAATCGACCAGCTAGCATCGTTGCTAGAGTCTGTAGAGAATTTGTTGCATTTTCTGTAGAGAATTTAAATTGAAACTTCTTGAGAGAAGGTGAGTGAAACAAATTCTCAATACGAAAAACCTTGAAAACAAGCAAGAAGCAGTGTCTGTTTCCATTTATGAGAGCTTATATCCTAATCGAAGAAAGCTTCTTGCTGCGGCCCATATAGTTAAGAACGGGAAACAATATGCATATTTATCGACACGCTATGGAAAAACGTTCATAAGAATGCGGCAAGGATATCCTGTAATCGTCATTTCAAAAGAAGTTATCAGAAATCTCCACTAAACAATTTCTTCTGCGTTCAGACTTTCTTTTTCGTAGAGGCAGAGATTATCTTTATGATATCTTTCTAAATGGTAATAAATGAGCATGAACTCTTTTTGTGATAGTATTAAAAAAAATTGCTGTTTTGCATCCAAACATTAGGTGCCTAAAATTTCACTGCAATCACAGTCCATCTGGAACAAATAATTAACAAGCCAGAAATGATTGTGTTAACTCCAATCTAGGTCCATACGTGTAAAATTCAAGTCTACCGAAAAACGGGTATCACTGTATTAACGCATATAAATCTGACTGTTCGGTAGTTTTTGTCTCTCAACTATGCGGGCAGCCAGTTCGAACATAGTACAAAATTGGGACCATTGACATTTTTCCAAACTAGAACGCTGCCCGCCATTTGCAATTTTTGCTGTATTTGGATTACACGGTCACCGAATATTTGGCTTCCTTCGTTAACTAATTTTTATCATCTGATTACTTAAATGTAAAAACATCCTTCTCGTGAGTGAAAACAACCATTGTTTGCTCATACCGTCACCTAACTTTTTTCAATTATTGCTTTGTCCAACCTGTCAGTTAACAAATTTTTTATATTCGCGTAGTTTCAGAATGGTTGTCCTTCACAAAACTAACGTATAGTTTTTGTATAGAAACAGATCTGATTGAAGCTATTTAAAAATTTGGGCAACCCTGTGGCTGTTGCGCCCTTTTTCAAATATCTTCAATCAAAAAAACATGTTCATTCACTTTTACTTTCAACGCAGTCATCATACTAAATCGAAATTCATACCAAGTTTTGGTCGCACATTTAGGACGATCCATTTTCATACTAATGCCCGTTTATAGTATTTCATTGACACAATTTTCAGTAGCATCCAATACACTTTCATACATATTATGTGTTTTGCCACACTAAATTCCAAGGGGGATGCAATTTTCGATTTCGGTCCAAAAATGGCTTCATCTCTGCTTACATGCATCTTTGTTTGTTGGACTTTTCATTGTGTAGAGAGTCCCTTTTCACTCTGAAAGACACACAAATATGATTTGTTGCCCATGCAGGAATCAATTTACAACTTTTTTCAATAGTTTCTTGCATATTACCATATGATAAATTACATTTTTGTGGGAGTAGATATAGCCTGCGTCATAATCCCATCATGACAGAAGCCTCCGCACCACCACCGTATTTGATAGATTTAGAACATGGCCGGTGCCGCCTCTCTGCCATCATGGCAACTTACCTACAATGATGTGCCTGAAATCTCATATAAATACCATACTTACATACATCTTAATATACACCGCATCTGAGATACGTATTAACATGAAAAGATTTCATTATTTTGTTCAATTTCATCTAGTTTTTGAAAGCGCCATACCAGTGCACATCTTTCTCTTTTAACCTACACCGATTTTGCTCACATTTACAGTAAATGATGCTACTAATCAGCTTTCAAGCTGTAATTACGCTGCAATGAATGTTAGTCAAATATATTAAAATTTTGTATATGGTCTATTTTTCCGAAAAGTTCTATTTTTTATAAGCTCTATAACAAAAATCTGCCCGTCTTTCCAACTTCCGATGTAGTCATCAAATTGAAATTAAGTTGACAGAGTGAGTTAATCCAAACATGAAGTACAGGGTTGCCTGCGCGAAACATTTATATCATTTTCAGACCAAGAGATGCTTTAAGAGTATTTTCAAATGATAAGCACTTTACGATAGAAATAAGCCCCAAAGTGCAATTTTTATCGACTTTCGAACAGTTTCGGATAGCAGCCCTCAAAATCTTATAGCATTTCGATCAAACCAGCAAATCAAAACCAATTTCTCTAAGTAAGCGAACTATTTAAACTGGTTGTTGTTTTACAAAACAAAACGCAAAGAACATATTTAACATAAACGAAAATATATTTCTTATGATTGAAATCCAAATATTGGCGCACAAAGCTATTCCAAATAAATACTAAAATAAAAATGGTTTTTCATAATTAAAAACTATGCAAGCAAAAAAGCTTAAGTCATCGTTAAAAAAAAATTGAAAAAATTCACAGGCCAAAAACAGAAAATTACTTCCCCACGTTGGGCGCCTATCAAGTGGCTCACCATATGGGTCGGAACAGCAATTTGCGATATACTTGGCTTTTACAAATCATTTGGAAAGCCAAATAATGCATCTGTTTTGTATATTTGACAGATTCGATGAATTGTTCTGCGGCATTTTCTCGTTTGCATCCAGAAAGCGCTTCTAAACGTTTACTTTTCGTTTACCTGAAATAAAAACTTAATCCTGAAATCCTTGGCTTATTGCAAGATTTATAACTGCACCAAATGTTATGCATATCTAAAATTCACTTGTAGATAGTAATTCCAACGTTGAAGGTTGAGACCACACATAAAGTGAAAGTCGTTTTTTCTTAATATCATTTAAAATTAAATAGTGGTTATACGGTTTATTTTTCCTAAAAATCAAGCACTCAATGCAATATCATAATCCAATTATCTGCATTCGCAGCACTCTTTTGCAGATAATACGTTCTGCTGTTCATAACGAAACACTTTGCAACGATTATTGTCTCGTTACAGGTTCCCGGCAATAGTTTCGCCGTTGGAAGCCATCAGATTGTTTATGTTGCTCGTGACCAAGCCGGATATACAACACGATGTGTTTTCAAACTCCTCGTAAACGTACCATATCGACAGACACTAAATCACCCTCTGCCCATATATCATATGTTCTATCGAAAATAGAGGGAAACAAACACAATATTCGTTTATAAATAACTAGGGAATAAATGTTTGCTATCAGATTAGTATCATTGTGCTGTACATATTGAACTTGACTGTAAGTAACAGTTTATAAATAACTGACATATTGTATTACTCCTACGTTAAGTGATAGTGTTATGAACAACGATTTTAAATTTGTAAAGCGTACGAATGCACTATTGCAGTGTGCTAGCTGATACGATTTTAACGTGTTCGTCATTTTTATTGATTTTAATTTAGCTCTTGATTACATTATTTTTCGTTTATACTGTGCATATAAATCAACAAATTTTATCGGTATTTGTACTACGAATTATATGATAAGCTGAGACTATTTTAAGCTTTTTTCGTGTATCGCTTCAAAAATGAAACGAGATTGAACAATAATAATGAAACACGTTTAACTTTTTTAAATGCAAAATCTTTAGATAAAAAACTTTTATTCCACAATTTTTACAGTAAATCTATTTTACAAAATTTTATAATTGAAAGACTTCGAAAAATGCAATAAGATGCCATTACCATGGTTACCCATTTTCACGATCAAAATTGTTGAAATCAAATTTATATTGATTGATGGTTTAAATGACGACATGCAGCGTAATAAATTCGCAAATTAGGATTAGCTACGCTAAGCAATCTTCCGCGCTGCAACAATTACTTTGTTATCGTTTTCAACCGAATTGTCTGGCTCTGAGTATTCGCGCTAGATGGTTGTTGGCAGCATGCATGCTCGGATTGTTCCATGTTGAGTAGTGACGGAGCATGTTGTCTGAAATAAATTGAGTGGTTCGTTTACAAACATGTGAAGTATATTGGAAAAGTTTTCAGTGAAAATTACTTAAGCTTAATTGTTGCAATACATATTGGGAAAGTTTTGATTACTTTCTATTGAACTTCAGGTGCTTTTTATTCCTGACAAAGTCAGGTTTAAGTAGCACTTAACGGAGTTGGTAAGGACAGGTTACAGTTTCGAGACTGAAAGGACCTTCTTGTGTGACTGACTTTATTCGAGAAACATTTTCAAAACCTGCAGTACATAACAGAATTACATAACAGTCTTCAAAGTGAACGGTGAGGATTATGTATTGGAAGGCTTTCTAATACGGTGGACTTATTTTCATAAATTTTTCCGCCACGGTTGTTTTTTTATGTTCGTGAATGCAACTAAATTCGAAATAGATATTAAGCATCAATTTTCCAAAAAAAATTTCACTCAAATTTTCAGTTTGTCATTGATTTGTTTTCAATATGGTCAACTTTTCAAAATCATATCACGATTGAATTGGATAATTAAAGTTCTGCGTACACACAACTTTCAGCAACTTTAAAAGTGTTTTTTCAATGATGAACGTTTTCCTTTTCAAAGGGTTTTAAAATATTGAAATGTATATCCACATCAAATCACAGCTTTATTTTACTAAAATTTACATTACGAAAAATACTACAAAAAAAACGAATTGAAAATCATTTATATAATAAATAATTCTACAAAAACACTTTTGAAAATCATGCTAACACAGCTCCATAATAGTGTTGTATGAAAATATATGTAAATAATAGAATTAATGTAAAACTCCAAACAAACATTCAAAGAATCTTACGTATGCTGTAAGAAATCAAAGAAGAAAACCAATAGAAGCTTCAATATGAATCCCAAATGCTAGCAAATAATTGTATGTGTGTAAGTATCACTAGATAGAAAGTAAGCATTTGTAAGGATAAATATGTAAAAGATATATAAACGAAATGGAACATATTAATGAAATTGATGACAATATCCAATTGAAATATAAGCAAACTGTCGGATTGAATAAAAACAAAATAAAATATAAATTGAAACAGTATCCAGTTTTAAAGCAAATTTCTGCATATCTCTGTTTATCGCTGTACTCGATATTTCCTTTTTTCGATTCTAAGATGATTATTTGAACCGCAATCGCAGTTTATCTAAGACAACCCAAATACTATTTATAAGTGTCAATTTAATGTAAGCAGAAATACAAACAGTGAAATTGTCTAATTGATTGCTTTATTTCCTGCATCCTGTTATTGCTGCTGCAATGGAGCTTCTGCGTTCCTAATCTATATACCAGTTCTCTGAGACAAAACCAAAGAAATTAAAACTTTACACTTTAACAAAGTATTTTAAACTAAGCTGTGAAAGTCGTTGCAAGTACGACACCTACAGGTAAGTATGGCTCTGTGCTCTTGGGCTATTCTGTAGGGCAAACTATGTAAATTTGTTTTTGTGATTTCTGAATGGACGGCTTTTGTAAGGTCCAAGTGAACTTAATGGAGTCGGAAATACTCGGACTGGTTAACTGTTGGCCTGATTGAGAGAATAAATGGGAACAGCTTGCGAGTGACAAGAACAAATGTTGTTCTCGTTACCTTGGTGGAAAATTGTAGCTTTCGCTAACGATAAATTTCGTGGAAACGGAATTTTCACTTCATTGTCACAGAAAAGTTGTTGGTTGCTTTAAAACAATGTATTCATTGTATGTATAACAGCTGGAAAATATGATGCGAAGAGCCGAACAGCGCTAGTCTCTATGGAAACTTTTTTATATCGTTTGACTGTGGGATTTTGCTCTGGCTCTGTTAACCACAGTAAAGCTTGTACATATTGAAATATGATATTTCAATGAAAAATATGAAAATACTTGGATTTTAGGAGAAGTAAACAACTAGGAAGCAATCACTGTTAACGACGAAATTTGATAGTATGTTGAAGTTGCGAAGAAAAAAGATACCCCAAATCCCACGTTAACAAAGTAAGTAGGAGGATAGTCAATGTCACGTTAATGGTTTATACAAAAACAGTTGAGGCGTGTTTCAATAACACAGCATCCGAATATTTTGTAACAATCAATTGCCTGACTTGAATGAAGGTTCGATTTCGGATCTTTGTTTAAGGGATCATTTCTCTTGTTTAACGAATTATAAAAAATCTAATCAAATTATTTTACTTAAAAAAGAATTTACGTTGCGAGTAAGTAAAACAGTAAAAAGTTAAATTGTATGATTATTTGTAAAAATAATAAATAAAAATAAATAATCGACAACGATGAAAAAGGGAATTCAATTAAAAGTGGGAAACTGATAAGTTATTCAAGCCATATATTGATTTCCCTTAACAAATTAGGTGCCATGCGTATTAGGTACCTTAGCAAATAAGGTACCTTATGTAGGGTCCCTGGTTCGAATTCAGGTTCAAACGAGGTACCGTATACCAAGCTTTAAATCCACCTAGCTCTGATAGGTGCCTAAATTAAGCAGGGGTAAAGTGATGAAGTTCTTTACCATCTTCAACCCCTAGACCCATTCGCGGGTTGTCGTGCGATAACTTTACTTTCAATAATTGGCTACTACAAAAAAGTAAGACAGATTTTAAAATTTCGCAGTTATAGAATTTTCTCTGCATCGTAAAATGTAACAAATAGTGTGGATTCTTGAAATAAAACGTTTGAAGACAGTTTCAGTAAGTTTTTAGGCAACGAAAAAATCTTACAGAAGAAATGTGAAAATTAAAAAAAATTTGAGAAAAAAAAATTTAAAAATCGCAGAAATTATTCAAAAAAGTCGATGTGCAGTGATGAATCTTCTCATATATCTTGAAAATCATGGGCAAAAAGGGGAGCCCCAGCCTACCATACACTCTAAGTCAGCGGGAAGAATGCAAAATTGTAAGCTTGGCATCCAATTGAACGAACATTACAAGGCAAATCGATGCGAAACCTAAAATTTGTAACGTACAAAAAGAATTATGTAAAGTACCGTACGCCTACAATTCAAGAAAATAAGTTTTTTTATGCCGCTCTCTGCAACACTCAGAGAATAAAGAATCTGGTTTGCCCGTCGACACAATAAATGAAAAAGACAAAAAGTAATTATGACCGACGACAAACATTTTAGTTTGCATGGACTTGACGGCTGGTTGCACTATTTGTGAAAATATTCTTTGATATTTGGATTTTCCAGGTGGCAAATTCAAATTATGGCGGGGCCAAATATGTGGTGGTGGAATCATGGTTTAAGCCACTATTGATAATGAAAATAAAACCAAAACTAGGTTAAAATGAAAAGCAGGAATTAAATGAAAAACAAGGGTCGTATTAAAATTATAGATGATGAGATCCATCAAATTAGAGTGTAAATTTACCGTAAACATGGGAGAGGAATATTTCACTGAGCATAAAATTAACGAGCAGCAATGGCCATCGTGATCGCCAGATCTTAGATATAATTGAAAATGTCGGGTGACAATTATCGCTTACCGTTTAACGTGGCAGAGAGCAATACCAGACGATGAAAGAAGTAAAGGATGCAATGCAAGCTGCATGGATCTCTCGTCAGCGAAAATATATGAAGCATACTTGTAAAACTCAACAAAATAGAAGGTAAGAAAAAATCAATTCATTATTTATTGTTAAAAAAAATAACTGTGCTACAAAACATCCATTCCTTTTTTTTAATATTCCAATGTCATATTTTTTAGCAGCCAATTATCTAGCATTATAAAAAAAACTTATTAAGTAGTAATTCTGAAGTCTTTTTTTGTCGGTTTGAATTTCAATAACCTTTTATTAGTTCAATAATGCAGGTACATGGGCTTATCCGTATTTTACAGTTTCTGGAAACAGAAAAATTGAGGGGCGTCTTATCATTTAGCAGTGGAATAGGTTATTGGTTGGTCGAGCGAAATAAGGCTAGGTTTGTAGCAAAATGCTGGGAACAAAAATGTGGAATAAACTATGACGATTTATTCGCACCAGCTACAAGGTACGAAACCGTTCTAGCTTTGTTCGCGGAATGTATGGAAACTAACATGATAGTTCATCAAATGGAGGTAATAGCAGCGTTTGTGTAAGGCGATTTGAATGAAAAACTATAAAAGGTTTTGCTGAAATTTCTTTGTCATGCGATGACATTTCTGTCAAATTTTTTTAACGTTTATATAGTTGAAATTTTGTCATTTTCAATCATGGATAGATGTACGCTTCAACAACGTTTGAAGATGTAGCAAACTTATTATCCAAATTCGCGTTTTGTTAAATCAACTTTACGCACATTACGTCGAATTTGCGGTCGCCATAATCGCCTAGATAAACGAACAATTGAACGTTTAGTGCAAAAATTTGAATAAGCATTTACACTTCATAATATTGTCGTACTAGTGAGACAAAAAAGTGCGCGAATTGAACAAAATATCGCGGCCGTACCTTAAAGTGTGAGATGAAACCAGAACTTGTCAATTCCTCGCCGTTGCCAGGAATAAAGCATTGCTCAATCCAGTTTGTCGTGCATTTTACGTAAAGATTTCGGTTCACGTGTCTACAAGATCGCACTGACACAAGAGTGTAAGCCGTAAGATCACCAACAGCAACGTGACTTCAGTAAATGGGCACGAAACTGATTTTTATCGCTAAATCAACCTGAGCGACGAGACACATTTCTGACTTAACGGATGCGTCAAGCAAAATTGCCAAATTTGGTCAAGTGAGCATCTTAAAGAAATTCACGAAATGTCATTCATTACATCCACGTAAATTGACTTTTAGGTGCGGTTTTCATGCTGGCGGTGTCATTGTTCCGTGCTTTTTTTTAATGATCTTGGCAACCCAGTCACGGACCATGATGAGAAC
Source organism: Nemotelus pantherinus (assembly GCA_963978885.1). NCBI lineage: Eukaryota > Metazoa > Arthropoda > Insecta > Diptera > Stratiomyidae > Nemotelus > Nemotelus pantherinus. The sequence continues at coordinate 40,985,250 of OZ022263.1, forward strand.
TACCGTGCCATCTTAACCGGTTATTATTCATTGAAATTAGAAGAAAATAACCTGGTTTATATGTGGTTTCAATAAGATGGCACCACATGTCACATAGCTGGCCAAACAGTCGACTTACTGAAGTCGAAATTTGAGAATCAAATCATTTCAAGAAATGGTCCTGTCAACTGGCGGCCTCGCTCATGTGGTTTGACCCCATTAAATTTTTTTTTGTTTGAGTTTGCGTCAAAACATTGACATTGTACCAACTATCCGCAATCTTTAGAGATGCTTAGATCCCATATCGGACATGAATTAATGGGTCACTCTTAATGGAAAACCCAGTATAGATGGATTATCTAGAGATGTTCGAAGCAAAGAATCAAGAGCACATGTTATATGGTATGTTAACTACTAAATGTTAATATGTTAACTACTTGGTATGTTAACTACTAAAGTCACTAAAACAATCAGGCAGAGCTTGGTATCACACACAAATTTGATAGTAGCTTGACTGAAATCGAAACGAAAAGGTTAAATTTTCAAATGAAAAAAAAATAAACATCGTCGTATACGTAGACGATTTATTACTAGCATTAACTAAAATATTCAAAATAATGAAACTTAACAAGCTATTGCCATCAAAATTCCAAATGAATGACTTCGTTTTTTTTTTAAGACAATGGACTATGGTACTACTTTCACAAAACAAAGTAATTAACGAATTGCTTTTACTTATTTACATTAAACTGGTGATATAGATGATCGAAAACGGCACTAAAACTATCTTTATGCTGACTGGCAGACCTATAAGTTGGTATGCAAAAAAAGGTCCGTCAAATTATCAACACTCCAAGACCAATATATGATCATGCCTGAAACCACGATGAAAGTCATTTATCTTTGCCGACTTTTTCATGAAATGCGGTTTGGGGAATCCGTCACCGGAGGGACAACTATATTCCGACAACCAAAGTGCAATTCAACTAATCAATAGTCAACATTGAAAGAGCAAGCATATTGATAGCTAGTACCACGTCTTACATGAAGCCCAAAATAGGGGTAACATCACCGTAAAGTATATTACAACCAAGAAAATGGTTACAGCCAATTTAACAAAATTTCTGAATAGGATCAAACACCTGAATTGTATAAGAGCTTAGACAGACAGGCGATTAAATTACTAATTTGCTAATAATCATTCATAGCTAAATTAGTAATTTAAATGTTTCTTACACACAGCCGTTGCGTAAATGATGAATACTGTCAATGACTGTCTGTCACTCAAAGCAATTATTTTTTGAAAAATGGAAAAATTAAAAGGGTTTTAAGTGTTTATGTTGTCTCTTTTATGTTCTGATAAAAGAAGTTGGAGTACAAACCGAGAAAGAACTTTATTTAAATTTTTTAAATATTTTGAATTTAAATTGGACATCTCAAAAAAGTTATCTACATCTTTTTCAATGCAAAAAGCGACTTTGTACAAGGGGATTATATTTTATATCGGACAACTCTACATCATTTAAGAATAAATTACCGTAATTTATTGCTCATTAAGCGATATGCGAATGATTGATAATTTGGTCATTTAGTGGTAATTAGTCTAAATTATCATATGACACGCAGCAGTTAATTTATCATATATGGTAAATGATCATTTAAGCAGCGTGGTCTGTCGAGACTCTAAACTTGATTGGATTGAATTCTTGATAATTTCTGTATTGTATTATCTAACTAAATTGTCAAATTTAATTAAATTTTAAATAATGTACATAGTTCATCGTTAGAATTTAATTGACAGACTTGTCGATGTGCCATCTTAAAAATATTAGTCGAAGAAACCAGGGAAGGATCTTGTTTTTATTCACATTATCTCTTCGTTTCAGTACTTGAGAAATAAATCTGGGTGAAAATATCGTTCCAAGAGATGAATAAGACAAAAATATCGTTCCAAGGGATAATTCATTTTGTACTATATTATATAAATAAAAAATTAATGTACGTGATAGCCAAATTTACTTTTCAGAAGTTTTTCGTCATATATTTTGATAATTTGTTTTTCTTTACTTTTTTAATTTGAAATAATATTACTTAAAAGTATGAAGCAGTTTTAAACAAATTTATGGCCTCTACTGTGCTCACATGAATTTTTGTTATTAAAAATATTCAGTAAACACAATGACTACTTACTTCCATATAGTTTGCGGAATCTTTTTTGGTGATGATTGAAAGGATTCAATCGAACATTTTTGATGTAACATCCAACAGGCAATTTGAGCTGAAATATTCAAAATAATTTTATTTCAATGTTGTCATTTTATTCAAAGAAACCTATTTTAAGGTGTTTTAATTAAATAGCTAAAAAGATTGAATGAACATAATATTGTCTATAATAATGATTGCAGTCACAATATCCTCTAAGCAGATAATTGATAGGGTCACGAGATTTTCCATCCTAACCAGCTGATAAATGATAGAGTAATTTCGGGAACAGAACGACCAATTACAGACGTCACTTGCTCAACCAATTGACCTTTTTTTTCTTCCATGCATCACCATCGCAAGCATGAACGGCAGGCAGTTGCTAACGACCCATTCTCCTATGACGTCAACGACTTGATCTGAAGGAGCTGCGGTTGACCAGCACAGCCCAGCAGTATTTTAGTTTGTTCTTTTCACTAATCACAAACCACGACCACTTGCTGTGCAACCATTTTTCTGTCCCATAATATCCTAACCACGACCGTAATGAGTGCCTAAAGTGACAAACTAGCTATTGCTTACCGTACTCTGCACAGCTTGGCATGGTCATGTAGAATTAATTAAGTGCTGGTTCAGGGAAATCATAACAAATTATACATAACAATTCAGGGGTACACTTGTGACTACTGGAAGCATAGTAACAATGGACTTAGTGCACTGGGAGTGTAGTAAATGCCAATTGACTCTAACTAGAGAGCATTTGTACTTAAAAGTATGAATACAGTGCTGAGTACAATGTTATTGAACACTGAATGTTGAAGAAAGTAGCTGTACAGTATTAGCCAAAGGTTTATTATGTATATTCTAGATATTCATATGTTGACTTTTTAAAGGAACTTTAACGTTTTAATTTTTTTCATACCTTATGCCTTGATGTGCTTGGCTCATATCTTTTCTACCTTTAGCGCACTAGGACAATTTCGACAGTAGATTTTTTATGTGACAATAATATCTCTCAGTTCATAAATTTTTAGTCCTTGTTTATTATACCATACTTGTTTGAACACATTTCTCATTCATTCGACAAAAATACTAACTTCGATCATCAATCAGGTAAAACTCTACCAATAATTTATTCGATAGCGCCAGTGTTGATTTGAATTGACTCTATGGAACCAACTCAGAACACCCAGGGAGTGCCATTGAATCAATGTTCCATTTCAATGTAGATTTTGATCGAATCATTCATCTATCAGTATCAATGCAATCCAAGCCAGATATGTCAATATATTGTAAAAAAGTAATGCAAGCTGGTAGCCTTTGTGTCAATCTACCGACTATGTGCCATCATTATCAATTTCGACGTGAAACTGTATTTGGTGGTTACTTGATACCCTCCCTTTACAATTACTGGTCAGTTGAAGTGGATACACTTTGTAGTATTGATTACGCAAACATAAACAATGCGGCCAGGTCAGGCACTTCTAATGATGTTATACTACGGAATTCAATGTGGTAACATGGAATACGAGTAATACGGAGCCGGCATTCTGGATAGAATCAAGATTACTCGATGGATTCAAGGGAGTGTATAATTTCGATGAATGAACCGTTTATTGCTTTCGGTAGAATCGCTTTGAACTATCAGACACTGTATGCAATAGAAACTAGATAATGATATGAAAATATGCAAATAATATTTGATTTAAATATTGTATAATTGATAGTGTCAATGTTAGGATTATCTATCATCCTTAGTATATGAGATCATTAAAAATTAATCGAGAATAGATTTTGATTTTAGAAACTGGAAACTTTTTTGTTTTCGCAATTCAAAAATTCGTTAGATGGGTAACCCAAAATTAAATAGTAAATGACCACTTTCCGAAAAATGAGCTATTTTGAGCGAGGAGCTTTTTGGGTTAATGACATCTTAAGGGGGGAAATACATGTAAAATGGAAAAAAAATTGCTAATTTCAGATTGACTTAAAATATATATATTGTTTATTCAGAAAATATTTAATATTAAATCCTTAAAGTACATGTCTTATAGTAAATGAAAATATTTTTTTAATAATTTTTCAATATAAAATGGAGGCGATGCGAGCAAATGAAAAAAACACATCAAAAACAGCCTCGTACAACTTAACGCCTTTTCCGGGGAACTTGCAACGTTCAGAGAAAAAAATATATGCTAATGAGATTTATAATTCATAGGTGAACCAATAAAATTTAGAAAAAAAAATTAAATTTTTACATTACCTAATATTAGTTTAAAAAAAAACCGATTATTTTTCAAAAAAATCACGTTTTAAACATTGGTAAACTAATTATTTTTTCGAAATTACAAGAAAATGTAGGTTCAACGATTAGATAATACTCTTTTGTAGACGTGGTATAAATTTGAGCTGAATCGGTTCAATATTTTTTGAGATATCTTGCACGGAAATTTAAAAAGTACTACTTTGAGAAAAACGCCTTTAAAGTTTGCGGTAGATAAAAATCACTGATTATTAGTTTCTACTATAACTTACTCATTAATCAGCGATTCCAGGTAAATATAACAGCCCTTCAGCCTCTTCATGCATATCATTTTGGTGCATTAGAAGGTCACGGCGAGCATTTCGGGCTTCTTTTGAGCTGAAAAGAGTTCGACGGTTCTGCCGTTCTATCCTGTCTTTGTCGGCTCTCTTGGCATAATTAAATAAGCTGAGGCTAACTTCGATATCTAATTCATTTATTAGGTGCAGGAGGAATATATGGCCTTCGTTGAACATCCCAGCGGCTATGTAAGCTGATATTTCAAATATTTTCAAATATTTCAAATATTTTCAGGCATGAAGATGTTTTGGTGTCAAACGCCAGAGGGTGGAGTTGAAACTTTCGTTCGCGTTTTGAGTGTGTCCACCCAAACATCTTTCCAACAAGTCATCTCTCGACAGTTCTTGATAAATTGGCAAAATATGTTTTGCCACGTCAGGTTTTATTGGGTCGGGATGAGGAACACTCTTCACATTTGGATTAGCAGCTATTGCTTTCTGATAGAAGCACCAAGTATCTTCACCCACAGGGCAGTTGTCGTGCTGAGGTTTCTCTTCCGTAGAGCATATATGGTAATAAGTTGCCATAATAGCTTTTTTAATATCTGCGACACTATTAACATTCCTTCTGATGGCCAAACCGTAATACATCGAGAGCTTCTTGATGAGGTCTAAGGTCAGTTTGCCTTTTCCTTTACCGCCGAGTTTGTGCTGCTCCTGTGCATTGCGGAGTCGCGTGCCCATTCGTTTTTGCACATGACCAATGCACTCGCATTTTTTTACGACTAATTCTTCACCGTATGACTGATGTTCAAGAAGGGCTTTAAATGTTTTTGTATCGCCATCTCCGATATAATCTGAATATTTCACTCCAAATCGTTTTTCAGACCTTCAAAACATTTCCTTTACGCTTTCCACTTCCACGGCTCCAGCTGTACCTTCGTGATTTTTTGAGCAGACTTCTTCATGTTCTTGATACCACGCTTGATATTCTTCAGTATCTAGTTTGCTTTTCCAAGCTAAACAAACGTGGCAATAACTGCTTTTGACAACAAAGTCCACAACTTTTCCTATTTTTAATCCAAGGCCTCTTTCCAGTTTCCTTAAATTTTATATCTTTTTTGCATTTGCGGCATATAAGTGCTGCAGATAAAGCATTAAAGACGGTAAAAAATTCTATGAACCGGTATGCATGCGCTGGATTACAGCGTACGTCATCGTAATCGGCAGTAGAGAGTTTTTTTGAACTAGCACTCGTGCTGGCTTCTTCATCTGTACTTGAACTATATTGGTTGCCGCGAAAATGTCGTTTCCTTGGACGAGATGCGCGTCCTGCACCTTCGTCTGTGGATTTTGGATAAGACTGCATCTTGATTCAAATATATTTGAAGCACTGATATTTCTAGTTTCAAGTTCAAAACAAGACTAATCACTCCTTCAAAATCTAACGGTTTTTACTACAAGGTTCATAACTACAGGCCCTTTTGTATATTATAAAAATATACAAGTGTAAATGTACATCTGTATCTATATTTTCTTAGAATTTCAGATTTATAAAAATGTGGCAGGTATACACAATTAGAAAACCGCCCATATAGTCCGGGGAAATCTAACATGGTGCTTCGGAAAAATTAGGGGAAAGCTGAATTTTGGTGTGAATCTTGGTACTGGCGTGTTGAACAAAATGTCAAAAGTCCCCATCGATCCGAGTGCTGCGTCGCTTTTTATACGGGGTCAAAGGTCACCAAAAGTGACCTTTCCTAAATATCTCAGTAATGGTTACGTCTTCAGAAAAACAATGTATGATGAATTTGTAGCTTAGCAAATTTCCAACAAAAAAAATTATGTAGCTTTTTCCTGTAACCATAACCGTTTTTGAGATATATTGATCTAAAGATTTGCTACTAACAGCACCCTCATTCTCATCGGCATGTTGATATTATCCGATTTTGATTACGACTTGGCATGTTTGTGAGTTTGTTTTTCTATATTTAAGAGGCGCATGAAAAAAACATGTACACAAACTTATCTACCAGACTCCAGGGTAGGTGGAAAAGTGTGATCCGAAAAGTTCCCCCCTCCCCCTTTGCCATAAAACGGTATCTCTGAGCATCCATCCCAAATCTTCAGAAATGAGCTCGTTGCCTACTCTTTGCCCACTGTTAAACAAGGTAGGATCACTTTTTATCCTATTAATTGCCTATTCTTGACATCGCACGCCCAGCCCTACATCCACACCCTTCCCACACCCTCCCCACCCCCGCAAACGAACCACCCCGAAATACCCGGTTTTTTTAGTTTTTTTTTCCATACCATCTTATCCCATGAACGATCAGGGCAAGGTCACGTAACTTCAGGTGCAAATTGGTTTCGAGACGTGTCATATCCCTTTGACGTTATGCAGCCATCACAGGATTGGTAAAAAAAACTGATTATTCGGGGATAATCTGCATCGGATTGTAGTAACTTTTCGGAGTACACTTTTCCACCTACCCTGGAGTCTGGTAGATAAGTTTGTGTACATGTTTTTTTTATGCGCCTCCTAAACATAGAAAAACAAACTCACAAACATGTCAAGTCGTAATCAAAATCGGATAATATCAACATGCCGATGAGAATGAGGGTGCTATTAGTAGCAAATGTTTAGATCAATATATCTCAAAAACGGTTATGGTTACAGGAAAAAGCTATTTAATCTTTTTTGTTGGAAATTTGCTAAGCTACAAATTCATCATACATTGTTTTTCTGAAGACGTAACCGTTACTGAGATATTTAGGAAAGGTCACTTTTGGTGACCTTTGATCCCGTATAAAAAGTGACGCAGCACTCGGATCGATGGGGACTTTTGACATTTTGTTCAACACGCCAGTACCAAGATTCACACCAAAATTCAGCTTTCCCCTAATTTTTCCGAAGGTTCGCCTTTTTTATGTCGGATTTCACTGGGCTACATAGCCCCGAAAATAAAGTAGGCGTGAACGCGCGGCAGGTATGCTCGACTTGCTGGGGAACGCCGCGCTGCCTATAACTGGCTATAACTCGAGAACTAATACGAATATCGCTTCAAATCTTTTTTTTATTTCAAACATTTAGATGCAAGAAAAAAAATCGTTTTTTTTAGCAGTTACATGTATTTTCCCCCTTAATACGGCATTTCAAAGAAACGATTTTTACCAGAGAGTATGACATGCTATGTGCCAAAAGAAACAACTTGTCAATGAAATTAGCAAATTAATCGAAGATATTCCCAAACAATTGTTGATTTTGGCCACATGAGTCTTATGACCTTGATAAGAACAATTCATACCTTGAATCACTAAGAAGTTCAAGCTCTGTACTTAAGAATCACATTTTATTTAATTAATTTGAATTTCATTGAATTTTAATTTACATTTGATTTTCATACAAAATTTCACGTGAAATGTGTTTCGTCGAAAATGCATGCAAAATTACTTAGAAGTTACTTTCGCTTCGAAAATGCAGATGGTATTGGCAGATGTCTCCTATCATTTGATGCCAATTTAGTATATGCAGTTCATTCTTTCGAGCTAAAAAGTGACTTTTGGTGTTTCAATTTGAAAATTGAATTGTAAAAATGTCTTTTCAATAAGAAAATCGATCGAAAATTGAAATTCTCGACATTTTATCCGTCAAGAGTGAGCAGTGTCTCTGTTTTTCTCCATTGCCAAAATTGTCGCTCTAAATAATGACCAGATAATGGAGACATGTCTGAGTTTATTCTTCGTGAAGAAAACTCAAAGTGGAGGTTGTTTCGAAATTGGGTCCGCAGTTAAGAAGTGAGAAGTGAATTAAGAGGTTAAACGCACTTAAGTGGCTCAAAAAATATTGTTTTATTTTCGTAATATACATTTTTTTTAGTTTATACACAGAAAATTTAGTTTGAATCCGACAAATATTCTGATCCGAAACCGAAAATTTTACCACACCGAAAAACATATCCCATTTTATAAATAAGTTTAAGGCCAAATTTTTTCAAAGATAATTAAAATTTTAGTTTATTGAAAAGCGGCCATTTTGGCCTAAAATTTATACTTTGCTTATTCCTTCGGCTAATCACTAGATAATACTATATCTGAAAGACTTTTTTTGCTGTTTTTTCATTTGGGATGATTCAGTTCAGAGATATCGTGCTTATCGCAAGACACCTTGTTTAAGAGGAGTTCCCGGAGATAAGCTGTATCAGCTTTATGAACAATAATTTTTTGCAGATGAAAAGTATCAAAATAAAGTCGAAATATACTAAAGTATGTGGATACATTTTTATGTTAATGAATCGAAATGTCTTTCCAGCAAAAACTCTGGAAATTCGCTTTCTATCGGCTTTGTGACTGCTTACAATCCCTCAACAAGTGAGATGAGAAGATACATATATGCTAAACCATATACCCTAGATATGCTGCTAGTATGGCAATCATGGTGTTCTCTTCATTATTTATAATACTAAATAGTGTACTACAGTGAAAATGCACGGTATTGCTTGGCACCAGCTACTGAAATGACAAATGCTGTCAGAGTTGAAGAAGATTCTTTAAATCCTAAAAAGATTGCTAGATAAAATATTATAGTATCGTACATATCAGCAGTATATTATGCATAAATAAGCTTTTATACGATAAAATCTATAGCTACATTTCAAAAAATTCATAGATTTGAATAAGCTAGTTTCTTTACTGTGATCAAACTCCGTGCTCCTTCACAGTTCAAAGTTCCAGCTAAACTGGCCCGAATTTGTAGGAGTGAATTTCCTTCTCTTCGACGGAATAAGTATTTTATTTAATTATCTTTAATTAATTTACGATACTAATAAATCTAAGCTAAAATTTATTACAAGAGAAAACTTTAATCCTATTGCTTATTTTATATCAAGAATTGAATGATCGTACATCAAGAATTCATAACGAACTAATTTCAGTTAAAGTACAGAAAATATACTATCTTACAATATTTCTTTTATTCTTAGAGTTGCCTTATAAACCTAGCTCCTGAAGCGAACTATTACATTTTTTTATTTCCTCAATACCAGCTGCAGCATACAATATTTTATTTGAAAAGTATTTCCAGGGCAAAGCTTCAGGTTCTTAATGGCCCTAATTTTCCTGAAAAGCTGTTGACATGGTGGAGGCTAGCTTTTTCTTGTGTTGATAGCAGCAGCCCCTTTGGCTGAGTACCTGCACAGATTATCAACGTATCCCTGGACATTTTTGCTTTCTTTGGGTGTTAGCAGCCGTGCCAAGCCAAGAGGTAATCAGCATTAAAGTTTACCTTAGCTTCACAAGGGCTATTTAGATCGCGGATATCCCAAGCAAAGATATTTTTAAAATTGGGTTCAAGATTGGAACTCTGAGGGACAACAAAGCTAAGCCAAAGCCTGGAGTTCTCCCCATTGTGTGGCAAAAGCCCACCTGTTATAGGTAAAACTAGAAATTAATTAAACATCCTAAAACCACAGATCTAATAAAATCAGGAGCTATAATTTTTTTTAATTGATGCAAGCTAAACCGACATTCTTCACATCGACTAAACTCGCCATTACAAATTCGTCAATAACCTGGGAGCTGTCTTATGTCGCTGGTGAATGGCTGTAAGGGATCAATGGTGTCATAGTTTCTTTTGAGTAGGAATGATTTACGTACTATCAAATACTGTATGAAGTATCGGGAGTAGACAGATGGATCTCGTGTTGGCATCGACATTGCCAACAACTGGTAACTTAAGAAAATGATGTATTTTGGCTCATTTTCAAATACTATGAAAGAACTTAATATTTAGGCAGTTGTTAAAGACAATGATGAAAAAAATGACGAAGAAAACGATAGGTTTCTTCATCAAATAGTTGGATACATTGTCTTCACTCGCTGATATTTGGTCTAAGCTCAGGTGTTTCTACCTGGAGCTCTAAAATAGTGCTGCCACTAGAGCAATGGGAGCCGTTAGACAAAGAAAATTCACTCAGCCAAGTACCTTCTTCATTTTGTGAATCTATCTCTTTGCCTTACTTGATTAGCATGGTTGGAATTTTTACTAAAGAATTGCTCAAAGAAGTCGTTTGTGGCCGTGGTGATGGAAGCGTTGTCATTGGAGAAGGATATACCCTTAACCGTGAATGATGAAGCATACCCTTTTCTTCTGGTGATCATATTGTCACTGTTCAAACGATTTCTTGATGTGGGCTTCAATTTTAAACATGATGAGGAAGCTGATGACGAAACTGGTGGAATGGATTCAACTCATCGATACTTAGCATCAAAAATGCAAAGTCTTCATTTGTAGATACGTGGAAAGTGTAATATATTGGGTCTAGGCCTAGTATGTAAAGAGTTTTCATAGATCAAGCTCTTGGCTTTTCGAGGGCTAATGTTATTGCCAATCGAAGAGCGCAGTACACCACTCGTTTTGTTATCTTGCTAAGTGACTACGTTTTGTAATTGTTCTGAAACATTTTATTGAAAAGTTTTCGAATCGTTATTTTATAGAGGATGCTTGGAGGTCAGTTAACAGAAACTACTTGAAACATTCGATGATAATTCGGGTGGGAGTACGAAAAATCATTGTCATCATTCCTAATATTTCTGAAACGAAATCTACATATTTCGTCAACTTTTTTCGCAAAGCAAATTTCCCATATACTCAGTCCGTGGTGTATTTTGGCGATTTTGACCAACAACACAGTAAACTCTGTTTTTGCATCTCTTCATAAATATAATGAGCAATAAAAATGACTTAAATCTACCAACTCATTCAAACCCAACTCACTCAACTCATTCAAATGAGCGTATTTTTACCTTTCAATCTCATCAACATTAGGATGCATAATTAGCACAAACTATCCAAAGACGCTTTCATCTTAAGAATGCATCTACACCATGCCTTTGGAGTGTGCACCGGTTATAGGGCCCATACACGACGCATGCATGCATGCACAGTACATTGATTGTGCAGTATTGCGCCTGCCCTACACGATTCATGCAAAACTGTGCAGTTTTAAAAGAACTTGAAGTGGGTAAGGTGTACATTGGACAAAAACTTCTAAAATTTGAGCTTGAATGCACAATATTTAACATACACCTCTCATGCAAGCATGTGCAGTCGAGAAAATATCAAAAAGTTTTGTAATCATACAGTAAGCATGTGCATTCAGTCAATCATTGCCATACACGTTCAATCCGCATGTGCAGTCACGCGATTGTGCATGCATGCATGCGTCGTGTATGGGCCCTATTAGGTACACTTCTGAAATTTCTCCATAAATTCTCATTTTAGATATTCTTCTCAGGTTTCGCTTGCAATTTCACCGAACACGACATTCCTGCTAGCGAAAATTCCTTTGTCGCGACTCCATTTTGCCTTGAAGTCTTGAGAACGGAATAAACTTTAAGAATAGCTTAATGCAACGGTTCCATAATAGCTTTCACCTTCTTTCGAATATTATTATCTTTGCACTAAAGTTGGTGACGAAGTATGAGCCCTTACAACAGCGAGGAAATAGTTGTTTCGCTGTTGCACATTTTGCTTTCCTCCAGAGATTGTGCTATTTGATAAGGCCATCTGAAGGGTTGTCCCGATACTTGTGAATGATGCGTCGATTATTATGATCCCGAAATTGTTATAAGGAAGTGTCTTCGACGCAACAGCAAACTAGAGCAATGGGTATACATATAAAATAAATATGAGCAATTAATATATATTAATAAAATATCTCCTCTATCATTTGCTGTTTTTCTTAAAAAGACAGCACATCTGAAAAACAAGAGTATATTTAATTGTTTTTAATGTGTACCAATTTTTTTTTCTAGCTTGTAAAAACTCTTTTAAAACAAACCGATTTTTCCTTTCGAAGCTAGATATATTTAGTTTTTTGTGACAAATATCGATATTTCGCGGGTAAAACCATATTCAAGGGTTAGAGAGTACTTTCGTTATAATTTCAGGACTTGAAAAGTTCTCGATTCTGAACTGTGCGCCGGTAGTCCGAAGATATAGCTGGCGTGAAAAGCCGTACAAGACATCGGGGATTCAAAATACTTCTGTTAATACTCGTTGTGCTGAAACTAGAGCAACGCCGTTGAGATGAGATCTGGTTGCATGAAACAACGTCGCTACTTTATGTGAAAAATTGCATTGTATATAATTTCACGCCTCGAGCAAATACAATCCAATCTCGATGCGAGCTTGAGTTGCAGTTTCACTAACAGCATGAAAACGAATCGATTACTATGGAGATGGATGTTAAGTTGGCACCTTTTTCGTCGATTGCCTGTTGTAATGAAGTTTATGCTAACCTTTAAATTTAATGAGCATTCAACTTGCATTATACATGAAAGAAGTATTCAGTCGCCCTAAATATATGTAGCTTCGAAATTGAGCATTCAATACTAATCGGCTTACGAATTTCGTAAGTTCCCTTATGTTCAAAGAAAGCAAGTTTGTCAGCAATGCGTTCTTAAGATACTTTGCTTTAAGGGATAGGTATCGCATGAATTTGTCACGACTCTGAATATATACTTCTTTATCATCCATTAAGTCCCACAGATCACCCACGGAAAGCACACGATGGAAGTCACATCAGTTCAATATGCACCGAAACACTCGAGGAACATCTATCAAATTTTCGATCATTCATTTCAGCGCTACATCAATCGCCACAGCGTAAACATATATTTGAACAGATTTCAGTTGAAAAACAGATTTAAAAGTGCTTAGTTTAATGTCAGCATATCGTTTTGGTAACCAATTATTTGAGAGAGTGTGTTTAGAGCCACGTAAAAATATTTTCAATTGGTTCCGAAAAATATTTATATTATTTTCAAACATATTTTCTCTTCACATTAAGATTAGGTGGATCAGATATCGGTAGAGTATTTTATGGTGTGTACTTCCAGTGCTTACGATTGGTTTGCTATACATTAAGCTTGATAGCTATAACTTTGTAACAGCAATAACTAATCGAGGCTCGAGACTGCACTGTGGCCTGGACCACCGCGACTTGACTGCCGATAAGAAGGTTTGATTTAGAAGATTCTTCTACTGAAGGCGCTATCGTCAAGCAGAGTTTTGCCTGCAACCGAGGGTCCTACCGAGCAAGTGGGAGCTGCCTGCAACCGAAGGCTCTACAGACAAGGTTAAAGCTGACTACAACCGAAGGCCCTAACGACAAGGTGAGAGCTGACTGCAAAAGAAGGCCCTACCGACAGGGTGAGCTGACTCAAAAAAAAAAAAAAAAATTATATATATAACAGCAAAAGTATGAATTCTTATTATTCAAAATAACTAGGTACGTTTTTTCCTTGAAATACCTACCACAGTATCTGTTAGCAATAAGCTTATTCCGAGACACAAGTAAACATGCAAACTAGACAAAGCACATTTTGTCCCACTGCGGGTTGCTTCTTCATTCACTCGAACGTCAGTCTGTAAAACATTGAGGTACCATGTGAGTCACTTACCCAGTGACTGCGGCTAACTACACACACCCATAGCTATATACAAATTTTTATATCAACAACCGGTTTAATACGATAAGGGACGTCTAGACACAAGAGGACTACAGCGTAGTATACAAGCCGAATCAACTTGGCTTGAAACAGTTTGAAATAAGAATTCAAAGTGGGTTTTTGGGGCGACTGAATTGGCCGAATACAATTCAGCCAGTTCTACAATGGTTTATTATGTCACATCGCAATTTCACACATATGAACAGAACTCAACTCAACTTTTAACGCCACAGTCAATCCGATCCGGAAAATTTCTTGGTCGGATTTACTTATCCCAAATCAATCTGGTACGGGTATACAGCATGGATTGACTAATCTTAATCCACTTTGAAACTACATTATATACTAGGTTAATGACAAACACCTTCCGACGATCTATGACAAACACATATACTCGCTAGTTTACTACGATGAGGAACGTCGAGACACACTGGCACGAAGGTCACATTGACTATGACAAACATTGTCCGACCATCTATAACAAACGCTGATCCTCAACAGTTCCGCGACTCAGTCACCTGGCACTATTCATAGTTTCTAACTACCGCTATCGCAGCTTTTACACACTACAGCTCACCTTTTTTGTCCGCAATACTACGGAGATGTGATCAGACTAATTGAATATGTCTGATGCGTTTATCCTGCTGATCGTCTTCTGACCTGAGCACTACTACACTTACTTTTATTTTATACGCTGTAATTAACATTTAAGCGCTTGAGATAAATGCTTGAAAATAATGTTCTTGAAACTTCCAAGGAATTAAAAATATTTAAAGGCAGTTTAATGAAAGAATACAGTCAGTTTAGAATACAGTCAAGCATCCTTCCAAAGATGTTAGACTGTCGACTCAGATTGAAAGCATGAAAAGTTATTCATGCCGAAGAATTTAATACCCAAAAAAGGATATCTCCATTACAATTTAGGGAGAGTTGTACGATAGAGAGATCAAGCTCTATACCTCCCGGTATTTATTTGACATCTTCGTGGGTACCCTAACTTGGAACATTGATCGATGCATCTATGCAACAAAGCTCACTTTTCTCTTAATTCTTCTTTTCGCGTGACTGTCTTACAGTATTATTTCGCAAGCCAGTTCACAGTCAATGTTTTGTTCTAGCATTTCCCACTAAAAACGTTGATTTTCATTAATGATGCACCATTCGCCAGATCTCAATCATCAAGTAGAGAGATGATTCCAAAGGTCTGTCACCTTGCTCCTAAAGTTCGGCCTGTTATACCTTTTTTTTAGATTTTTTCTGGTCTGACAACGCTGATCAAGCTCTTTGCAAAAACATACAAATATTGCACTTTGGATTCCGTTTTGACGAGTCTGATTCTGGTTATGAATTAAAGAAATGTTGGGTGGCCAACTTTTGGAGCAGGCCGACATTAGGAACAATGCCTAAATTTTGCAATTATTAGTGGAAGTATCACAGCTCAGTCAGGAACAGGAACAAGTTGAAATTAAGGTCACCATTTTGCTTTTGCATCCAAAGAATATATTTCGGGATCAGATGTTTAACTCGAATCAAAGCGCACTTGCCATATGTTCATGCGGGGGCGACCCGTGACGAGTCGATCATATACTCGTTTCGTTTCAATATTGATGAGCGTCATTTTGGCTATACCGCAGGCAGTATCTACAGATATCGTGAGAAACCCGCTTAAGGTTCACCGCACGCTAAGCCTGTTCACTGATGTCAGATCCTGTGGAGGCCTTATATTCCCCATTACCATCTCTCACCAACACTTGCGTCTGCTGCAATTTCTACAACTTTCTTGGTTGCGTCGGTTTTTTTTTCTTGCTTTTCGAAAATCACATCGTCGCTTGGAGAGAGCGCTTTTTGCTTGCGCAGTTGGCAATAGACGATTGTAAATTATACGCTCCAGGACATTGCAAAAGAGTAGGTGCCATGTACTACAACCCTCAATACCATCAATACCTGATCAAAAGCAAATAAAAAATGGAAATTTCACCCGGTTTGGACAATTTTGAGATTTTGACAAATGTAGGTTATACAAATTCCTATTTACATTACTTTGTTTTCTAGTTTTTGAATCATCACAAATAAATTGTGCTCCAATTCTGCTCGAACTCTATTCTTCAAGAACCGACACTATAGCTACTAGGCTATACAAGCTTATTATATAGGTATTGTTATTTAGTCTGCCTTCATGATGTGTGCAAAAATTATGTTCATAGTAATTTTGACTATATTACATAGAAGTCTGGCCCATGGTATAGAAGTTTAGGACAATGTAAAAAACTTTATGAACGATATAATAAACTAATATCACTCCTTCTGCTCCTAAGATAAATCAGAACCACAATTGCCGCAAAGTTGCGGATTCTGAATCAAATTTGAAACATTGAACCTTATTTCACTTTTACACTCGAAGCTTTTTCACAATACTAGAATAACGATGCAACTATTATCACTTATTTAAAATTTATTACGCAAATATTCAACTTTCTTCCCATTGAATATTTTAAAAGTCTTTTCAATTCAGTACCAGAATATCGTATGTACCATATTTATGAAGATAAAATAAAAATTCTAATTCACTTCATAAATTTTTCCACCAACTTTCAGTACGTATGCATTTGATTTATAACCGTAACTTAGTGCCTAGATACGAGTATATTTCGCACATGCAGATGACAAGCACTAGTACCAGTGGTATTTGCAGTTTTCAAATAACTAACAGTATTGTACTTGCAGCAATTCGAATGTTGTCGGATAAATTTTCATGGAGTAATATTTTCTGGAAATGTGTTGAATAGTAACGAATAGTTTTTTGTTTGGAAAGTTCATATTTATATTTTAGACCAGTAGACACTGAGTTATTAGAAACCTGCTCTCGAGATTTTAAAATATAACAAGGAATTGAATGAAGTGTATCAAACATTTGAAATCAAAATTGCGTTATTAAATTAAAACTTTGCATTGGAGAGTTAGACAAAAGTGACTTTCAAAGTCCATTTGTGGATGCATTTCGTATTCTGAACTTTTTGTTAAAAAGTAGCTACTCAATTGAAATTACGTCGAAAATTCTTTCTATTTATTTTAGCGAGAAATGTTTAGTTTCAAGCATTCTTATAGTTTCCGTATGTGTCCAAAGTGTGGAGGTCTAGACAGATTCCTAACTGAAAGGAAGTCCAAAAACTGTCCCCGTCAGCACAACTAGATTCCACATCTTAATCTGCATCAGATGCAACTCTTAATGGAGTGATTGACTCCTTCGTTAAATGTTCTCTTGCTAGAGCCTTCTGTTTTAGGTTCTGTATAATCTAAATAAATATAAGGCCAACCTTCAACACAAGCAACTAGCTTCAGCCCGCGTTCCATCTCAGATGAGTACGGCATTTTTATTGATTCTCACTTTCGTTATTGTATTCTTTTATAGAGTACATTTACGTATTACGAAATCGACGAATATTTGATCCAAGTGAATATTGAATTCCAGCATTTTTCCAATCCTGCGTCATCGTAGTAACTTGCTCAATTGTGGATCGGTCAGCTCTAAAACATCTTTGATATTTCCCAGTCGTTATGAGCTTAAGTCAGCCTGGCTTAATTTATCAAAATGTTCGTCATTATTTTATAAGACGTAAAAAGTAGGGAGATTCATCTATCGTTCTCACACAGTAGCTTGTATGCTTTTTTGAGGATAGGGCAAATGACATTTTTGAACAGCTCCTGCGATAATTCTTCAAGGTTTCATATTGTCAACGCCATTTGTGGATGTCATTTCTTGTGCTTATGACACCAAACTTGATGAGTCCTGCGCAAAATTCATCAACACCCGATGATTTATTGTTTCTGTAGCTTTTGATGGGTGGCTCAACTTTATCTAGTACTCAAAGGTTGAATGTACCTTTATCTGTCAACATAACAGAGGGAACTTTTTCTTCAAGCTGGGAGCAAGGTAGACAAGCACTTTGAAATACGACTCCCATCGTTTGTGCACTTATTTCACTTGAGACTTTTCAATCTTCTCATTCATGTAATTGTTTAGAAGATTTTCGCCAGTTTTTACCTGTCCATCGTCATAATATATATGGATTTATCTGATAACTCGATTCGCTTCTCGTTGTAGATTCCCGTAGATTTTTATTTTGTTCTCTGCGCCGTCTGAGCTGCTCGTTTTTGTCATTTAGAATATTTTGACATTGGCATTGACAGTCAAATTATGTCAAATTGAATTATTTTTCTTTATATTGGTCTGCGTGGCACATAATCAGAGCAAAAACAACTCAGTATAAAAAATGTAATATATATATACATATAAATATATATATATATATATATATATATATATATATATATATATATATATATATACATATATATGATGTCCATATATATATATATATATATATATATATATATATATATATATATATATATATATATATATATATATATATATATACATATATATATATATATATATATATATATATATATATATATATATATGTATATATATATATATATATATATATATATATATATATGTATAAGAATTAATTTCATTTCATTCAATTTTTCTAGCAATGAAGACCAATTTTCTCGTTAGAAGCTAGATAAACTGTAATATTTTTCAGATATTCATATTATAATCGACACTAGCCAAGAAATTGATTTGATATACAGTGGCTCAAACGTATAATCAGACAACGATAGTGCTCAGGTAAAACATGTGAAAATTTGGTAAAAAAAAATTACGCAATATAAGGTATATATACCTAAAGTTTTTCCTCGTTTTTTATATTTTTAATATAAATAAATAATTTTATAAATTGCGTTATTTTACTATGTAATAACGCAATTTTTAACTCATACTTAGGAAAATCAAACATAACAGCAAACAACCCTACACAACAAGTCAAACAAATAATCGGACAAACTAGAAAAAGTAAGTAAATCAGTTTTAATTTTTGTGTTAATGCTTAATTGCAAATCCTTTTGGCTCAATCACTGCTTTTAATCGCTTTGGCATTGATTTGACTAAATTTTCACAAAACTTAGGTTCAATTTTACTCCATTCATTCTGTAATGCCTGCTTTAATTGGTTTATAGAATTAAATGATTTATCGTAGAGCCTTCTTGAAAGTTCTTCCCACAAATGTTCGATAACATTCAAGTCCGGTGACTATGCAGGCGTTTGCAATAGTTTGGGGCAATTATCTATCAGCCAAAGTTTTGCAACTTGCGATGCATGTTTCGGATCATTGTCCTGGTAGAAAGCAAAGTTCTCTAAAATGTCCAATTTTTCGACACTTTGCTTGACATTTTCTTTTAAAATATTCAAGTACGCAAATTTGTCCATTTTACCCTCGATAAATTGCAAATTGCCCAACACCACACTGGACATACAGCCCCAAACCATTACTGATCCACCTCCATGCTTCACAGAAGCTCAGGTATTTTTTGGATGAAATTCAGTGTTGGGTTTTGGCCACACGTACGTCCTTCCACCTGACCCATGTAAGTTAAACTTACTTTCATCAGTAAATAAGACCTATATATTGTATGAAAACTACATAAGTATTTCATTTAATATCCACAAAAACTTCGCACCGTTTTCCAAAATTCACAGTCTTTGAGGAAGTATTCCTTTGCAAACTTCAAACGACATGACATATTTTTAGCGCTTATGAATGGCTTTTTTCTGATAACTCTGCCATGGTTATCATTTTTTCTGAGAACATTTCTTAAAGTTTCAACGCAGACTTCCTTTCCAATATTGTCATGTACAAAAATTTTCAACTCCTTGGCTGTTTTCAGTGGATTTACCTTCACTTCTGCCAGAATGCGCTGTTGATCGCGCTCATTTAATATTTGTTCTACACCTTTTCTGCTTTTGTTTCCTATTCTTTTTTCATCACAATACCTTTTTATAATATCGTGGATCATAGAACGGCTTCTTCCAACGGTAGCTCCTATATCCCGTACCGAATTTCCTTCTCCATAAAGCTTAATAATAAGTTGCACTTTCAAGCTTCAACTGAAAGTTTGCACTGACAACTAAAACCGAAAGGCGCTAATTTATGACAATTTCTAAGAAGTGCTGGCAAGTGCTGCCATATTTTTCTTCCACGTCCGATTATTTGTTTGACTTGGATTATGGAACTACCTAACTGATATGTTTGAATTTTACGTACACAAATTGAAAAATTTGTATTATTTTCAGATTATATTACATTTATGGAATGTGTGAAAAGGCTTAAGCTGCATTTCATTAATAAAGTGCAATTATTTTGCCATATTTTCACATGTTTTATATATATGTATATATATATATGTATAAGAATTAATTTCATTTCATTCAATTTTTCTAGCAATGAAGACCAATTTTCTCGTTAGAAGCTAGATAAACTGCAATATTTTTCAGATATTGATATTATAATCGATACTAGCCAAGAAATTGATTTGATATACATCAATTTCTTAGCCAATATCGATTACAAAAGCAAAATGGGTCATAAAATATTTGTCTATATATAATTGAAGCCAACAGTTTTTAAATTATTCATTTTCGCACACACCGGTATCAAACAACAACCCAAATAATTATGAAAGCAGGTTTTGTATGTATTATAAGATAGTTCATCTTTTTCTGACACGGGCTCTTGCACTTTAGCTGCTCCACCACCTATTTTCAAACTTCCGTAAATATGATACTTACCTATTGAAAGTTCATGAAAATGATTTGTTAATTTCCCAACAAACGTTGATTAGAAAACTTCAGACAATCATAACCAAAAAGCCAAAAATATGTAAATTGAAACACAAATTATACTGCTTCCATGATTTTATTTTCATATGAGTTATGGCAATTGAAACTTATGAAGTGCACATCAAAACGAAGCCAGACACACAAAACACCAGGACTAAAACACACCCAACAACAAATATTCGCATGCAACTAGAAATATTAATTAGTTCCTATGATAACGCTGAAGTGAACTAGGGCAATAAATCAGAAAAGTCTGGGAGAACGTTGCACCTACCTACCCGACAGAACTGTTTTTCGTATATATCCTTGCAACAGCTTTAGCTTGAAGAGTAAGTTTTTCTTTTAGAGAATGAAAAATTACGTTTTTTAGAAAAAAAAATTATGGGTTCGAAATATGCGGAAATTAAACCAAGAGCAAAAAGAAACAAATATGTCTGTTGAATGCAAGCATACATACATATATGTACGTTTGCATGTGTTTATGGTTAGTTAGTGCCAGTAAAATATTTTGTTTGACTTTTCTAACGAAAATTGTGTGAAGTTGAGGTTTGTGGTATAATTGAAGCTACGGAAATAGAAACGAGCGACGCGTAGCAATTTTTTCAATGAGCATATGCGCTATCAAAGTTCGTTGTTTTATCAAATTCTTTCATTGCATGAGTTTAAATTTCCAAAGGAATTAAAAAAATAACGTACTGACACTGATGTAGGAAAGTGCGAGTAGATTAATGGTCTAGTTCAGAACTTTCTATACTAGACTACTGGCAATATCACCAAGCATAAGATAAAATTTTAATACTCTAATTTTCTTCTATTCATCTCGAACGAACTTTGTAATTTTTCCGTGTTGAAATTCTTGTCGCTTGTTTTTCAAAAATATGTCTGTTTTTCCACTGGATGAAGCCCACACAACTTCTCGAGCTCTAAAATATGCCATATGCTCCTATATCCCGTACCGTAGATTCGATATTACTCCTGGAATTTTCAAAAGCCCAAGTAGAATTTATAAAGGAAAACGATTCTATTCACAGATAAACGCAAGTAGAGTTATATCTGATAAAATATTTTTGACGCAAACTATTAAATCTGAAGAAATCTATGATTCGTTTCAAGAAAATTGAGCAATAAAACCAACACAAATTTATGTAAAATCAATTTTTATATGGTCACATAAAACTACGAACAGACATTATGTTAATCAAAAACAGCTGCAATATTATTATGAAAAAAATTCACTAAGCATTTGTTAAACATAGCAATAACTGAAAAACAACAACAACACTGTTATCTCACCTAGAACACACTCACGCTTACGTATTACATTTGTTACTAGCATACATATTATAAATAAAATTAATAATACGAAAAACTTTATTAGTTTCAGCATCTTAACTATTCGCTCTGAGGAACAAAATCACTTTCCAATTAATCACATAAGCCAATGATAAATGTCGATAAAGTGTTTGGGTGGTTTGTCTTGTTTGATCGAACGTTTTCGTAATTTCTTATAGAACACACGTATATTACTTACTGGATAGCTTGTCTCAATACGCATCGCATCCTTGCCGGGGCATATTAGGTAGGATACGTGATTTTCTAGTCGATTGGCTTCGATTGCTTCGTAATTGCTTCGAACTTCTGTTCCTTGATAAGCTGCAAGTGAGTTAATTCATAAATGATCAGTTTCAAGCACATAAATTAATGTTTATTGAGATAGTAGTTATTACTCATTGTACCAACCTCGTACTATAATTTTAAATTCACATCGTGCAGATTGACCATTGTTATCGGTGGCAACGTATAGAATATGATGAGCACCAGCTGTGAATCTGTCGCCCGGAATCTAAAATTTAATGATTTTGATTAATTTCATACTTTCATTCAACTTTAATTGAAATATGCGTAAATAAATAAGTAAAATAAATTTGTTTATTACTTAAAGAACTATTTCAATTGACTATATATTTAAAAAAAAAAACTATAGCTAGACTGAGCCAACTATTTATTGCGACTTTGCAACAAACAATATTTGTTATTGCTTTAGATGCCCTCCAACTGTAAAGGCTGTTTAAAGTGGGTCTGGTTTCATTAAAATCGAAAGCTACTCTCGAGTGGTTGAGCAAAATCAACAAATGCTGTCTTCAGCGACCATGGGGCATCAATTCGAAAATAATTTGCATCTGATAATTATTTAAAATAGCCCAAAGTTTTTGTCCTTTGAGTGATATCAAAACTTCTAGTTCTTTATGAAGCTTTCAAATTCATGTGAATGATGCATTGAAAAGTGCTTGGGTATTATATTAAATTCGCAGTCGTTATAACTCTTCATCAATTGTTACGTCCTTCGAAAAAGAAGTCAAAGTAGCTTCTTAAATCATTCAAATCTTTTTTAACGTTCGCATTTTTTAATCCATCTTGTATTTTCTCAGGTGCAACAGTATTTTTTCATAGCTCAAAGGCAAGAGAAGAAACGCGCTCATAGAGGAGTGTTCCAAATCAATCAGCAACGTCGAACTACTCGCCCTTACACAACTAAACTCACCAATAGCAACAATATAAACGAACTAAACTAGCACAACAGACTTCATCTAACTTGAAGTTAGAGTGACAAGCCTCTGCTACAAGTTGCTCTTGAATATATCTCTTACCCACCGAATTCAAAGCTTCTAATCTAATTAAAGTCACTCATTCACGGAAATTTGAATTCACAGAACTCCAGTTCAAATCTTCGTTTCACGTTCTGCTTCTGACTCCACAAAGAAACATTCAATACGTTTCCTTGATTAAACGGTTTGATTCATTCAAGTTTATTTTTAAATCCACATTCCTTGCCTTTCTTGAGATTTTTACTTACTGCAGATCTTAACATCCGAACTTTAAGGGCGGCAGATGGCCTAACATTTTTAAACGAGTTTTTCGTGATTGCAATTAATCCTTATTATATAAATATTTTAACTCATCGCCTTGTAATATAAAATAAAGTAGCTTCCATCTCGACACCTCCCTCCTTATTCCCTCTCGCAGAAAAATTTGTTTTTATGTAACTACACAACTGACCTATCTGCAACCTTTCAACTACTACAAAAAATTTTCCAAAGTCTTTAAATTGCTTAATTACCTACAGGGGCCTTATCAACCACAATCAACACGGTTTTCAAGTGGCAGATCAACTTCGGCAACCACATCACCTATCATCATTCTCCCTCGCTTAGGCCCATTTTACACATGCGTCCATCAATTTAAACCAGCTTTTTAAGAAGACAAGAGTGCAACGGAAGTGCAAATCAACGTAGCCGTCCTCTTCCACTTCACTCCTGTCTTCTAACAAAAAAAAAACGGTTTAAACTGATGGACGCATATGTAAAATGGGCCTTATTCATAGCTTTGGTGATTACTTATTTTCAATTTTTACCATTTAGCCCAGTGAACTGCAAAATTCTCATTAAGGACCACTACTTTTCAAGTATTTTAAAACAACATTGATGCTTCCTTTGATTAGCTTGAATATCTTCTGTTTTCAGACGGCTGGAAAATTTTCAAATTTATCACAGCTCGTAATATATTCGGGCCCAAATTTAATTTGGATAAAATCTGCGAATATAGCGAAATAATTGCTTGTAGTGAAATGTTATAAATTGCCAGGTTACGCCTAAATTTTTTACACTCACAATAAACTTAATAGGTTTGTTATCTTAGATGTGTTTGATTAAAGATTCTGGAAGTGCGGTTCAACTTAATTTAATCATACACACGAATTAAACAATAAACCCAATATACTTACCGCGAGTGTAAAATATTTAAGGGCAGCGTTTGTCCCCTCAATAGCTTTTGTTGCTCACTTTATACATTTTAGCACTAATCCTATATATAAGGCAGTGCTTGCCTTCTTTTATTCGAATCTTAAGACTATCTTAAGACATATATATCGTCTTGAGAATAATTTTCACCCCTGTCCTGATGGATTACCGACCATAAAGCTTAAACGTTGCCCCAATATCCCTCACCACTATTAGCTCATCTTTTTAATCTATCGATTTCCTCCGGTATTTTGCCAAACTTATGGAAATATTCTTCAATTACTCTGATCCACAAAAAAGGCAGCAAAGAAATCGTGCACAACTATAGGCCAATTGCAAAATTACCATGCGTCGCCAAGCTTTTTGAAGCCATAGTTACCGAGGTGTTATCTTTTCACTCTAAGTCTTTAATCTCACCATGCCAGCATGGTTTTATTAAAGGTAAATCTACCACCACTAACCATTTAGAACTTGCGAATCGAGTCATCCCTGTGATTGAAGAAGGTAAACAAGATGACTGCATTTACACCGACCTCACAAAAGCTTTCGATAAGCTGGATCATGACATTCTTATATGTAAATTGCATCTTCTTGAGTTCCCTAATAAGTTTATGGACTGGGTTAAATCTTATCTCTCTAATCGCAAACAAAACGTTCGATTTCGTGGCATTCTATCCACTGACAGAATTGCTACATCAGCCACTTTGGCCCCATTCTTTTTGCCATTTATACAAATGACCTGATTACTTTTGTTCCAGGATCTTCCATTTTACTCTACGCTGATGACGCAAAAAATTTTAATACAATATCATCACTTAATGACTGTACGATCCTGCAACGTAATGTGTCAAGCTTCGCTAATTGGTAAGCTCTAAACCGACTTTCACTTAACGTTGAAAAATGCTCAGTTATCTCACTCTCCCACAAATCATCTCCGATTAATTTCAGCTACACTTTAAACGATACTCTTTTAACTCGCTCCAATAAAGTTTGTGACTTAGGAGTGCTATTAAACTCCGCTTTCACTTTTAATGACCACATTGACTCAATAGTAATAAAAGCCAACTGTGCACTTGGCTTCTTAAAACGACGATCTAAAGAATTCAATGACATTCTTCTGACTAAAATCCTGTTCTGCTCTCTGGTTTGCCCTATCCTAGAATATGGGTGCTTGATGTGGTCTCCATATTACAAAGAGCACATAGATCGCATTGAGTCTGTCCAAAAGAGATTTATAATTTTTGTTCTTAGTTCTTTCCGCTGGTCTGATCCTATTCGCTTACCTCCTTATGAAAACCGCTTGCAATTATTGACCATGGACACTCTTGAAACTCGACGTCAAAATTTCAAAGCTCTATTTGCTGCAAAGTTACTCACTGGAAACGTGACCTCTGAGTTTTTGATATCAAAACTGAACTTTCGTGTTTGCCACGGAGAACGTAGACATCATAGCGCCTTATCCTTCCCGTTTCATAAAACCAATTATGGATGGAATGAACCAACCTGCGCAATAGCCCGAAGCTTTAACTCAGCGTATCAAATGTTCGACTATAATTATACTGTTGATATGTTCAATTGTCGGCTTAAACAACCGATTAATTGTCATTCATAATTTCATATGTAAATATTTTTTCTGTAGTAATCATTCTGTTGATGAAATTGTCAATACGAGGTCTGGCTATTAAATAACGAGACTGCGCGCCTAGAGGGCGCCATAGAGGGGTGGGGAAAAAAACGAGTAGTGCGTTGGGTATCTAGATTTCTTGTTTATGCACGTACCAAAACACGTTCTCGTCACTATTATTGTATTTGTGCAGTAGCGGTTTGAAACGAACTTGTTTTTTTCTCGTGCCGAAAACCATGTGTGACGAAAAACAGAAGCAACGTATCAATCTCAAATTTCTCGTTAAATTGAAAAAAACTCCGACTGAGTGCTATTAGTTGTTGCAAGATACCTATTGAGACAATTCCCTATCTCGTGCGCGTGTTTTTGAGTGATGTAAGCGCTTCAGTGAGGGCCGAGAGAGCACTGAAGATGACCAACGCCTAGGTCGCCCTGTCACTGTTTCAACTCCGGAAACAGTGACCAAAATCAACCGAATTGTGCGTGCAGATCATCGAATGAGCATCCGGATGATTGCCGAGGTTGTAAATGCCGATAAAGAAACGGTTAGAGAAATTTTACACGAAGATTTACACATGACAAAAGTCTGTGCGAAGTTCGTGCCAAAAAACCTGACTCCTGACCAAAAGCTCTTACGTCAACAGGTCTGCTCAGATTTCCTTGAAAGGTTAAAAAAAGATTCTGGACTGATGAAAAACATTATAACTTGCGACGACATGTGGATTTTTCAATACGATGTTGAAACCAAGCGGCAATTGATGCATTGGAAGACGCCTGAATCGCCCAGAATCAAAAAAGCAAGGATGTCCAAATCAAAATTCAAGGCAATGTTGATCGGTTTTTTTTCGACATTAACGGTATCGTGATGACTGAATGAGTTCCAGAGAGTCAGACTGTCAACCAGACTTACTATTTGTCAGTGTTGGCCACACTGCGAGAACGAGTGCGTAAGAAACGGCCCGAGTTGTGGAAGAACAACTCGTGGATTTTGCACCAGGACAACGCACCTGCCCATAACGCGCTATCTGTGAAGCAGTGTTTGGCCGGTAAGCACACTCCAGTGCTCGAACACGCACCGTACTCACCAGATCTGGCACCGTGCGACTTTTTTTGATACCGAATATAAAATCTGCTTTGAAAGGGACCCGATTTGAGTCGATGGAAGCGGTAAAGCAAAAAAACGGCAGAGCTCCTAAAGGCCCTCACCAAAGAAGACTTCCAGCACTGCTTCGATCAATGGAAAAAACGTATGGAAAGGTGTGTGGCGAGAAAAGGGGAGTTTATTGAAGGGGAGCATTCGAATGAAGAATTATTTTTATAATAAAGCCCTTTTTCGAAACCAGTCTCGTTATTTAATAGCCAGACCTCGTAAACAAAACAAAACAAAGAGCCCAACAGAACTAAAACATATTCTAAAACATGTTGTGGCTCTGCGGTCATCAATGTTACTCACAGAGATTCATAACTAATATTTGACAAGAAGAAGAACCTTCATAAATTTAGGCATTTTGACAGTAAAAAATAGCTACGAGGAATTAAGTGCCAAAGAATCTCCCTGAAAAAAAATGTATGGTACATTGTTAAACCTACACTACACCAACTACCATTTAGCACACATACCTGAGATTTGAAAATTTGCTTCAAATGACCATTCGTCTGAAAAACTGGCTCCTTCCAAGAAACCGACCTGGCTTCCTCTCCAGCATCTAATTGTACATCAAACGATGACGGGCAATAGGCTACCACAGGGGGTGCTGATTCTTTAACAGTGATTATTGTTCTGCATATATCTTGCAGATTCGAATGGGGACTCTTCGCTCTAAACGTTAAAATGTGAACTCCAGCACCGAAATGAGCTTCCAAAAATTTGGCCCACTCCGGATGCGCATCGACATACCTACCATAGAGTAGAAAAATTTTAATGTTAGTAACGTCTCTCTGTTTTTGCAAATATATGACTTACCGACTGTAATCGACGTTTGTTTTCGGCTGTTCCAATTTAATGTGAACTGTTTTCTGGCCTTTAGGTAGAATAACCACTGTGTCCCGAGGGCATTTAATAAATGGTTTAACCGGCTCAGAGCTATCACCTACGGGAATGCAAAAAAGGCCGGTTTCCGTTGACCATGTTTGATCAACATTACACACAGTCCCTCGTTTCCCAGCCGGCTTATAACCTGAACCGCAGTGGAGGATGCATCGTTCACCAGCGAATGCTCCACTATGAACGCAGTTCGGAGGTAAAATTGATCCATGATCAGGTTGCGCAAGCGGAGGACATGAGACAGCTAAAGATAACAGGTATACAAAGGTTAATGATAAGACAATAAAAAACCTAGCTTAAGCTCCTAGATACAAACCACTCAAGCGGTCGACCAAAGCTCATGTTTTGGCGATATTTTGGGAAACAAAGTTGTTTCACCTCGTGACTTTCAGCAAGCATTAGATAATGCAATTAAACCAAACTTTTTTCAAAAATAGCAAAGGATTGAGCAAAAACAAAATTATCGCAAATATCTTAATCTAATAATAACCAAAATATCGGCATCATAATTGAATTGAATGCTTTTGCAAACTTGAAGTTAAACTACAACTTGTAAACGCATTATTTGACTTTGGTGCTCCAGCAGCCCAGGTTTGTATCCTAAGTAACTATTTCAAAATGAAGACTTACGAACACAAGTGTTCTCCCCTTTATCCCATTCTCCTGTTCCGTTGCAGTGTCTTGTTGAAGGGCCGACGAGTTTATATCCTTTGTGACACCACACCGAACATTTGGTTCTATAAAACAATTGCGCTTTGTGTCTACTCCTCGAGCAGTGGATGTCACCATTTCTGGGTGGCTTGAGTGGCAGGCAATTATCCATTATTTCTGAAACATTATCGAAGAGTGGTGAGAAATCTGCTTGATTAATTGCTGAAAACTCATTTACCTAAACAAGTTTTTCTATCATTTGCGAGTTTGAATCCTTTCGAGCAAACACACTTAAATCGACCGGGCAAGTTAATGCATTGGGCTTGAGCAGAACAGCCTCCGTTCAAAAATTCGCATTCATTTATATCGACGCATCGACCAAATGCATCCCGGACATATCCTTGATGGCATACGCACTCATAAGATCCTATCGTATTTTGACAACTATGTTCACACTTATGGTGACCGTATCGACACTCATCAATATCGATACAGGTAACGTTATTAACAGGACTTAAGGAGAAGCCTCGTTTGCAGGCACATCGTCGTCCACTCGGAGTCGACTCACATAATTGTTCGCAGCCTCCATTTTCATTAGAACACATGTTGTCAAGCTCACATGTTCGACCATCTGGTTTCAGTTTTTCATTTTCTTCGCATATGCATCGAAATCCGCCTGGCAAATTTTCACATTGATGAGAACAGCCACCATTGAGATCAACACACTCGTCAATGTCTATACAGGTTTTCTTGTCTTCATTCAGCATAAAGCCTGCTGGACACGTGCAACGGTAGCTTCCTTTAAAGTTTTCACACTGATGTGAACATCCACCATTTTGACCATCTTTGCACTCATCGATATCCTGACAGGTGCTTGCATCCTCCGCTAGCTCCATGCCAGCCGGGCAAATGCATTGAAACCCACCTAAAGTATTTACACAATCGTGAGAGCACTTCTTCAAAGCGGGCGAACATTCATCAACATCAACACACGTCAAGTTATCGTTGGCAAGGAAATGTCCTTCAGGACACTTGCAATAAAATGCTCCAGGAGTATTTATGCATACATCTGAACAACCACCATTCGCGACCGTTTCACATTCGTTGATGTCCTCACATGTAAAATGATCCCGCCCTAATTTAAATCCTGCCGGGCAAGAGCACTCGTATGTCCCGGGAACGTTAACGCATGTATGTGAACAATCATGCGAGTTTGTGTCTTTGCATTCATCCACATCGGCACATGTATGTCCGTCCGCCAGTAATTCATATCCAGCCTCACATGTGCAGGAGTATGATCCTAGAAGATTGATACAAATATTCGTGCAATTTCCATTATTCTCAATACATTCATCCACATCAACGCATGTTCGGTTATCAGGCTGTAATTCATGTCCAGCAGGGCACAAGCATTCGTAGTTTCCCAAGCGGTTCTCGCAAATATGCGAGCATTCTCCGTTATACTCCGAGCATTCATCAATGTCGACACAGTTACGGCGACTATCATCTAAGCTATAACCATCGGGACAAATGCATTTTAGGAAGCCGTCAGAGTAATCGCATTGATGCGAGCACCCCCCGTTATTCAGCGAACACTCGTCCAGATAGTCGCATGTATGCTCGTCGTTGATTAGCATTAATCCTGGCGGACACGAGCACTGATAACTCCCCGGCAGGTTAATGCATAGGTGAGAGCAGTTACCGTTGGCGATAAGGCATTCATCTATATCCGAACAGTGGTTTGTTGCAGCATGCAAAGCAAAGCCCGTTGGACAAGTACATTTGAAGGAGCCTTCGATGTTAGTGCAAAGCCGAACTGAATCGCAATTATGCAACCCCAAAACACATTCATCTACGTCCACGCAAAGCGTATGGTTGAGCAATTGAAAGCCACTCTTGCACTGACACTCATACGAACCTGGTTTATTCACGCAAATTTGGCTGCATCCACCGTTGTCTTTAGCGCATTCGTTGCAATCCGTACAAGTCCGACCGTCTGGGCTCAGTTCGAAACCAGCATTGCAGGCGCATAGCTGTGGAAGCTGCGGATCACAAATTTGTGAGCATCCACCGTTATTGTCGAGGCAAGGATTAAGCTCAGCACATGTCTTATCGTCTTCTTTGAGACCCATTCCAGGAGGGCAAGCGCACTCAACAAACCCATTTTGTGCCTTGCACCTGTGAGAACACCCACCATTTTCAACAGCGCAGGGATCAGAATGACCGCACACTCCGTCTGGCTGTAACTCTAGTCCAACAGGACATACGCACCTATAGCTCCCGATTGTGTTTTGGCATATTAGGTTGCCACAGTCGTGCGTGCTATCTTGACACTCATCGTTATCAATACATGTTCGATAATCCGGAGAAAGAACATATTCTGCAGGACATTGGCATTCATAAGACCCTACACTGTTCAAACAAGAATGCGAGCAGCCATGCAGTCCAGCTTCACACTCGTCGACATCATGGCAGCGACCTGCCTTCTCTTGAAATCCATCAGGGCAGCTACATCGATAACGCCCTGGCTCACTATTGCAAGACCCAGGGTGACAGTGCTTGTGACCGTTTCCAACGACACATGAGTCTTCCGGGGCCAAACATGTTCGCAAATCTGAATTCAGATTATAACCACTGGGGCATCTGCACAAGAATCCTTCGTCTGTGTCCACACATTCGTGAGAGCATTGAGTTTTATTCAAAGCAGGATTCAGCAAATCATCGCAAAAGTCACGAACACAAGTTCGCAAATCCGAATGCAAGTGAAAATTAGCAGGACATAAACACTTGAAAGAACCTTCTAAATTGACACATTCATGCGAACATATGGCCTGTCTAGCAACTTCACGATCGCTTTCGTCTTCAGTTTCTTCAACGTACGCTTCGCATTCATTGATGTCTTGACAAGTTCGTTCATCTTCACCCAATTCATAACCCTCAGGACATGTGCATTCGAATCCACCGTAAGCGTTTTGGCAGTATTGGCATTCCGATGTTCCTTCAGCACATTCATCGATATCGATGCATTCGCCCTGCGAATTTTGACGAAGCCCAGCCTCGCATGAATCATCGGTAGGTATGATTTCAATTTCTGATCCATGAGTCTCCTGCTCTATTTGGTTTTGATTGGATTTGTCGTCTTCGATACATCGCCAGCTACCGGGAACATTTTCACAACCGTATGGGCATCTGTCTTTGATGTCAGGATTTTCGCATTCATTGATATCTGCAAATAAAAGAATTGAAAGCAGGTTTAATAAGAGCCAAAGCTAAAATAGTTTAAGCATTTTGAGTCAATAGAATCAAGGAGAAGCATGTCTGATTATACGAGTCGTTAGCCGCATATTTTGCACCTCTAACAAGAGCTGGTTAGGATAGTAGCATTGAAAATAACAAAAACTTGAACATGATTTTTATTCTTTTCAATGCTACTATCCTATCCATGTACCAATAAGCTACATATTCCAGGAATACCAGTAAATAAAAGGATATCATAAGATATGGCATATCTAGAACTTAGCCAGCCTAGGGAGGATTCATATGTAGTGATTTTTACTAATATATTTAGTTCGAGAGAAAATGACATGTAATTACGAAACTTAAATGCTATTTAAAGTTTACCAAGAGATTGGTTGGTTTCTAAGCATATGCATGAAATTTTCGAAACTTCAATGTTTCTAGACATTGTTTCGCTCGAAATATTCATTTCAATGGATGTTAATCGTTATTTTGAGTCCAACACTTAGTTCTTTAAGCAGTTTTATGTAAAATGTTCTGAAAATTGTGCATTTCAAAGAATTTGTCTATTCCATTTTGATGACAGCAGCGAATGTATGCATTCTCGTATGATATCACGTTCTAAGACAATGGTACATTTTGCTCACAGACTTAAGTGGGAGCTAGGTCTAGATAAAATCCATTAAAGTAGGGAATGTTGATCAGATTGAGAAATTAAAGCTCTAACAAGAGCAGCTTTCATCGTAGTTTTTGTTGATTAAAGTGAAGTAGAAGTATTTATACAGGTGTCACACGGATGAACAGCTAACAAATCAGCCTTTGGCTGGCACCAGACATTGTCGAAATATTTGCACAGAATTTTACCAGGAGGGAATAATCAAATTGATCCAGCGAAGCGACAAGTGCCTAAACCGAGACAACACACACATAGGCTGTGACCTGCATCTGGATTTCTAGCAGAGTCGTGGGCAACCAAGATTATCATTTTATTTACGATGATTAAGGTAAATGACCTTAGGATGGGTTTTGACAAGAAGTAGCACAGAATTTTCCCAGATTTAGCCTGGTGAGCTGAACCTCAATCAGCGACAGAAGTTTAAAATTGGGTGAGCTAGTCGTACCCATGGCCCATCTTCGGCCATTTACGCCGGAGTCAAAATGTTATGAACAAGACTTCAATTTCCCTACGCAGGGAAGGTAACAAAATAATGCTTATTT
Organism: Nemotelus pantherinus; assembly: GCA_963978885.1. NCBI lineage: Eukaryota > Metazoa > Arthropoda > Insecta > Diptera > Stratiomyidae > Nemotelus > Nemotelus pantherinus. Next base: position 41,018,804 of record OZ022263.1, read on the forward strand.
ATTCTCTATTTTTTTATATATTCGTAAAATGAGCGTGCGCAAAGTTATATACAGTCGAACTTCGATAACTCAAACTTCGATAACTTAAATTTTCGATAACTCGAACAAATTTTAGTGGCAACATCGCCAAAATCAATAACTGCATACATTTTTTCCTTGATAAGTCAAACTTCGATAGCTCGAATTTCTTGATAACTCAAATAAAAAATAAGGCAACAACCTTCGACAAGTCGTATTTTTCGGGGAATCACCAATTTACTGTCGAGCATTTTAGGTAGATCATTGTATTGTGCCGGGCTTGTGAGCTCAAAGCAATATTTGCGACAAAATAGCGTTCTGGTAACAGTCTTCTACTGCGTTTGCTGCGATAAACTTCGGTCGTGTTTTCTAGCGAATTCGATTTATTCTAGTTTTGAGCGATTATATATAAATAATTTTTTGTTTCGGTCATAATTTTGTATATTAAGATATGACATCGAAGCGAAAATTGAAGTGTTTGTCTTTAGAAGATAAATTTAAGCTAATAAACGAGTTGGAAAGTGATGCAAATAAAAAACCTATAGACTTGGCAACTAATTATGAAGTATCGACTAGTACTGTTTCTTCTATTTTGAAAAATAAGGAAAAAATTAGAAATGCTGTAGAAAGTGGTTCATATAATGAGAAACGATTAAGGAAACCTAGGTATGAAAGTTTGGATAAAGCCATTTTTAAGTGATTTGAAGCAGCCAGAAACGAGAACTTGCCCATATCCGGGGGACTAATTAAAGAAAAGGCTTTAGATTTCGCAAAATTATTAGAGGAGTCAGATTTTAAGGCAAGCGCTGGTTGGTTGGATAATTAGAAGCGAAGGTAAGATAATGGAATTTATTTTCGAGAAAAAAAAATGTTTTATTGCTTTGCGTTGTTTAAGATATGATATTTGTTATAAGAAGATATGTGGTGAGAGTAATGACGCATCGGATGAAGATTGCGAGAAATGGAAACGTACTGTTCTACCAAAATTATTGATGAAACAGGGTTGTTTTTTAGATGCTTACCGAATAATACTTTAACCTTCTAGAAGGAAAAGTGTCACGGAGGGAAGCACAGCAAGGAGAGTCACGTTACTGTTGGATGCCAATATGGACGGATCAGAAAAACTTAAAATTTTGCTAATAGGAAAAATTAAGAACCCCCGCTGCTTCCAAGGAGTTAATTGGCTACCAGTTGATTTTAAATCAAATACGAAGGCATGAATGACAGGCCAGTACTTTGAGGAATGGCTTTTGAATTTAGATAAAATGTTTTCACAAGCGGGAAGAAAAATTATCTTACTCATTGATAATTGTCCGGCTCATCCTCAAAATATTCAATCCAAGTTACGGTCAATTGAACTTGCGTTTTTCCCACCAAACATGACATCAAAAATACAACCGCTCGATCAAGGAGTAATACAGAACTTAAAATGCAATTATCGTCGAAGAATCTTGAAGAAAATCATAAAAGACATGGAATCGCATACGAAACGTGTTATTACATTGAAGGACTGTATAGATGAGGTGACTAAAGTGTGGAAGGTTGATGTTATGTCTTAGATCATTTCTAATTGTTTTCGCAAAGCGGGAAATGGTCTGCATGGGAGGCTGATGACGATATGCCATTACATTTCTTGAGAGAAAACCGAAACGCTACGGAAGCTGATATTCGAACCTTGGAATCTAAATTCCAGACTTGGATGCATATAACAAATCAATCGGAAAATAAAGACTTTTTCCGCGACTATTTACGAATTGATGAAGATCTAACAACGACAAAATTTCCAAGTGATAACGACGTAATCGAGGATATTCGTACGGAATTTGTGGAGACATTTACCAACGAGCCTGCGAGCGATGAGGAGGAGAAAGAATGCGAGATTGTTCAAAAACCAACGAAGAAATCAGTTGAAGACTCTTTAAAAGTTTTGTATTTTTATTTAAAAACAAATAAACATACGACAACAGCAGTTTATAATGCCTTAGCTGACAATTCGAACAAAAATATGGAACATCAATCACAGATTACGGAATATTTTAAGGAAGTTTAAATGATCAAATCATTAAATGCATTTCTAACATATTAATTGCGTTTTATTTCTTACATTCAAACTTTTGAATGTGTAATTCGATAACTCGGGTGATTTTAGTGGCAGATGGTAGTTTGAGTTATCGAAGTTCAGCTGTAATTTTTCGGGCAAAGTTATTTTAGATACAAATTTTCTTCGAAAATCAGTGAAAAAATTTTGAAATGTCACCAGTCGATCACAGACTCCTAAGAAGTGAGAGACAAAATTATTGCTGGAAAAGAAACGCAAAGGTTCGTACCCAACTAAACCCACGGCTCGATTTCGACGAGCAAGTCCGACCCCAATTGGCCCGGACTCAGACTTCAGCTTAGTTCGAATCCAGATGCGAACGGGTGCACAGCAGGCTTTGAGGCAACGTAGCCCTAATTCGGTACCTGAATCAAATCAGACAAATGCGACCTGAAACTAATCATTTTAAACTCATGAAAATTACGGTTATGCAAATTTGATCTCCGCTACTTCCAATCCCCAAGACGCTAAATGCGAATAAATTTGATGCTTTGTCTAAACTAAATATTAGTTTGAAAAATTGGAGTTTCTCTTCTCGCTTTCATCAAATTAACTATAAAAGCCTATCAAAGATGGACATTGAGAGCAGGCTCCTTCCAATCAAATGATTCCCCGCTGAAAAAAAAATTTCCACATTTTCAACAGCAAAACAAATTAGAGATTCTTCGGGGCGAAAAAATGTTCCTAACCTAAATCTAATAAAGAATTTTTGGGCAATTGCAAATAGAAAGCGTCAAAAACAGTGTCGAAAACTAAACGATTTAGTGAAGAAAAACTATACCAATCAGCGCGAAATTACAGCCGTTATATAGGCAAAAAGCGAAAGATTTAAGCCTTTCAACATACTCCGGAAAAATTTTCAATACCACAAAAATGTTTTATTTCAATTATTTATTTAATCGAATGAAATTTTTCCACGGAATCATTTCGAAAATTATTAATTTCTTCAGTGTCCTTCGGTGAGTTAGGACTTTATATTTGCTATATTTATAAATCAGCTTATACTTTGCTAAAAGCATTAAACGAACTATACGCAATGAATGCATTCAGTTGAAAACAGCGAATACGATGCAAATGAAATGGATGAAGAAATGAACGTTCCTGAAAATGGAAATCCAAATTCGTAGGATCTGTTGAATAATGTATATCGGTTTTATTTCCATCTACTCAGGATGTATTCAACATGCTCAGTTCTGTAGAGCCAGTGCATCTGGAGTTGATTTAAAGTTTCTCCAAAGCAATGTCTATGTAATCTGGCTAATGAGAGAAATTCCTTCTGGGTTAGCCGCAGGTGAGATGGTGGCAGGTTATAAGATCTACATTGATAATGAAATTTGAGGCTCTAATAAATTAATACAAAACTAGAGTGCAGTTTTGTGTAGGATGTAGGTTTGTTTAGCCGAGAACATTCGGAATATTTTTTTCAAGTTTTATTTTTTTTGCTGAGTATTCGAAGTAACTGTTCAGCTTAGCAGTATTTAAAAATGAACGAAGAAATAAAGTCTACAGTATTATAGCTCTGTTATTATCATTTTTAATTTTTTTTGTTTAATTTTACATTCAAAATACATACATAAAAATGAAATTTAAAGATCTAAGGTCGCTATTCAGAGCTATTCTGAAATCTAATAAAAATGAACAATAGGTTATGAGGATAATTGAATAAATATTCCCTTTTTTTATCCAATAAGGCAATGTACACGTTAATACTTTTACATACATACGTAGTTATATTTAACATACTTACTTACACATGTATATGTCACTACAACCATATGAAAGAGTTGAATGTAATATGAGCTTGTTAGGACCATAGAAGAGGTAACGAAATTCCCGAGGTTTTAGTTAACAGAATTTTGTTACTTGATAACAGTTTCTTTCAATGATCTCCGTAGACAAATTCACTCAACTACTGCCTGCTCCAAGAGGAGCTGCCTAGTTAAAATTGAGAACCTGTTCATCTTGAACGTGACGTCAATTCTAAATCAGCCATTTTCCTAACTACCCTTTCTATATTGCTGGTAAAATACATTAAAATTCATTCTTCAAAATAGTAATGAAGAAATAGGAAACAAATGTTTAATTACGTTGTCAAGCTCATAATGGTTCCTGCAACTTTCTCTCTTAGTAAAATATTTATTTCTGCATGCGAACGGGAGGACGTTTTCAAGTTTCCACCCTGTTAATTTTCTATGCATCTATTTTTCTCCAGACAATGTTGCGAATATCATCATCAGTCAGCAACATTAATTCCGTACAGTTCACATTTGAATCACCTCAAATAGCCCACATTCCTTTCTACCAACCTGAATTAGATGCATCTCCATTTGCAAAATGCAGTTACGCCCATCATCCACGTCTGCATGCAAGTTCTACTCAAACATTAGTAGGCAAATGTAAATTAGTTTGAAGCCAACGTGAAAACTTTGCCGGCGATGATGGGACTGTTCAAGGGATGAAGAAGCATGTGAGGTTTGTTCATGATATTGCGTTGCAAAGTGACTCCAAATTGAGTTACAAGTTTCGAGGTTCATTAATTTCTAACTTTCGTAGCTTGCACTGTGAAGAATTCCTCTGGTTTCGAAACAAAATTCTTTCGAGAAAACACTCGAGATAATAAATACGCCAAACCCAAACAAAGCTCTGACAAGGAAATGAAGTTGCAACGCTGCATGTTTGAAATATTTTTGCATAATCGTATGGTCATCTCAAATTATCAAAAGTCTTAGTGAAGTTACTCTCAGAAGTAGTTTACAAGTTTGAGACTGGCAATTAGTTTGAATTACTGGATGTTAAAATATAGAATTTCTATTATGATGAACTACATATTTTATTTTTAGCAAATCAACAATAGAACTTCAAAAGATTTAAGTATTAATTTCCTTCTGATTGTTGACAGCAATCGCTTAAGTTCTTACCTTCAACACCATTTGATTATAACAGTTTAACATTATAATAGTTTCTCATTAATCATCACAATAGCTAAAGTGATTTCGCTTAACAACAATTACTAAAAATAGCATTAATAAAAGAAATTTCCGTGAAACACGAAAAGCACTTTCAGACCAATGATTAAATTAATGGTCTCACAGACTATTTTTCATTTACCTAATCAATTGCCATATCTCACCCGAGCCCATGCTGTGTAAATCAGGATTTTCTTTCTGGCTTTGTGTAACGTACAGCCAACTTCTTTACCTATTGGAAATTAATTAATCCGACGGCAATTCGGGATTAACTTGGCAGTTTAGTCATCAATATAAATGGACATTGGTTTGGATCGGTGGAAGTGACTAATGAAAACAAACACTAAGGAGACAAACTTTTATTGGGAAACAAATCAATATTAGAGTTTACGTGGACACACATATGTTTTTACTCGTATAAATGCACTTTTTTAACCTGCCGGCAAAAGATTTTAAGAAAACAGTGGGAGAGGAAAATAATTCTTTGGTGTGAGATCAATTAAATTGTATAAATCAAATGCTTTTAAAATGTAATTTTAATTTTGTCAAGAACTTCAGAGCAAAGCTCAACACCAAACCTGTATATGCTGCATGCTTCTTCACCCATTGAATAGATCTGAAAGTCAGTTTCTTGTCAATATTTACGATACAAACTCCATGCTCTATTGACCCGTCAGGCTTGTGAAACAACAGCACCAAGAGAAATGACCTGCCATCAGAAGTTGGCAATCAATAAATTCATTAAATCGATTAATTTCCACTCTTAATGTCGCCATTGTGGGTCTTTAAAATTGTTTTAACGGGGCAATCATCGTTTTGTTGGAGGAAATTAACAAGTTTACAAATGAAACAATGAGTTCGCACCACGCAACTACACAATGAATTCAATGTTCATCGAATGCGAATTGTTTAACACCTTTATATGAATTGATCGAAGTGAAATGATGCTGAAAAAATTTGTTGATTCATTGAATTAATGGTCCGCAGAAAGTGTCGAATATAAAATGGCATGGTGGTAGTTGGAATAATTTGCTCAATGTGTAAGCATTCAGCTGTTTTTAAGATTTCACCTAAAACTCGAAATTGCTTTGTTCATTTATGTTTGGTGAAATCATCATCTAAGTCATCAACTTAGTCAATTATTTTCTCAAAATTTTCTTCACACAGCATTACATTTATTAATCAATTGAATCAATGCAGTAAAGAGTAGAAAATCTGCCAATATTCTCCACCTTTTTTTTTTTAAAACAAAAAAAAGGTTCGATTTGTGATAATTTCCGACGGGGTCATCAGATTATTATGAAATGATCATCATAAAATGTTGTTGATAAGGAATAAGCTTATGCTATTTTATAAGAATGAATCAAGCTACGCCCGCCATATGAAGAAAAATCCATCAAAGTATCGAGTCTCCTCACGATTTGATCATAAGTTCCAACTGAATTTCACAGTTCTTTGGTCGGAGTTAAGAAGTTAAGTGAAGGTGCTAGTATCCCTGTAGCCGTTGTAGAAATTTAAACTAACTCTATGATCTATAAAAGCTGTCTACTCAATAACTTTCGATACAATCATTTAATTAAAAAAAAATCTTAGGATAGTTTGAGCCCAATCTAAACTAAGTTAGACAGTGTGGTTGCAAAATTAAAATAGAGTAGCCATCATCAGTAATTTTTGGACAATAAGATGCTTCCACCAAATTTTCTTGCAACAAACAACCTTTAATCGAGATAAACAGAAAATGTTTAAAGTCATTCTGCCTCTATAACTTCTGATGTAGTTCTCAGATCAAAGCGAAACTCAAAGGGAGGCCTGTTTAACAGACTTTTGGTTGTACTGCTGGCAGCTCCTTGCAATTGCGTGCAAATTTTACAGCAGGGCGTTTTTTATATGCACATTTGTTCGAAGCAGACATAAACTGGGCTCATGGTGAGATTAACTTGCCCTGTAAATTTAGTTTAAATGTGATGCCTGCAGAGTAAGGTATTGAGCAGCAAACTTTAATTTTGTTTAAAACTGTACCCAGAAGCATATTCATTAAACTTCTTTCAAACATAATCCGACTTAATCACAATACGTTCTGTAAATTTAAATATCGTTCTTCACAATACGTTCTGTATGTTTAAATTTCTTCGTAAATATCCAAGCAAAAAGTTATATTAATTCCGTATGAAATTTCCATCATTTTCCTGATTTGATGTATCTTAAAGATTTTACTCTCTTCAGCCTTCATGAAATTTGTGAACTTCTTGTCGAATATTTTTCCTCATTCTTTTCTCAGAAATCTTCAGTCTCATCTTCCTCACTTGATAATTCTTCAATTTGGTCTTCCATCCAAACTGATCCAATTCACTAATTCACTAAGCATAAATACCAATGGTGGTCACACTTATTTTCACAAGTGGTGACAAACGATCAGTCGATAGCTATCGAGGAATTGCTATCTTATCTGTTATCCCCAAACTCTTCGAGAAGCTTGTTTGTGATAATCTTACTCGCATTATCGACCCCCTTCTTAATTAGCAACAACATGGATTTCGTAGGAGTAGATCAACTTCCACCAACCTCAATATTCTAGTTTCTACTGTGCTCTGTGAAATGGAAAAAGGGAACCAAATTGGCGCGGTCTATACGGACTTTAGTAAGGCTTTTGACCGAGTTGACCATCAAACTCTTGTACAAAAACTTCGCAACTATGGTATATCCGGTTCTCTTCTTAACTGGCTACAGTCTTACCTTTGCGATCGAACCCAACCCGTAAAATTTCAAGGCCACTTATCCAAAAAAGTTTTGGCATCTTCTGCAGTACCACAAGGCAGTCATTTAGACCCCCTGGCTTTTAACATCTTGATCTGATGTGTCTGAGATACTGCTTGGTATACCGCATCTCTTCCATGCAGACGACTTAAAAATCTATCACATCATAAACTTGCAGTCTGATGCAACCTTTCTACAATCCAAGCTTCAATCCCTTGAACAGTGGTGCAATGTGAATAATCTTAATCTTAGCATCAATAACTCCCATGTGATAAGTTTTTCTCGTAGGCATGCAACCACGATGTATTTCTACTACCTTCACGACATCAAATTGAATAGGGTCGATCATATTATAGACCTTGGCGTAGTTTTGGATAACAAGATGCGCTTCAATATCCACTATGACACAATCCTAGCCAGGGCTAATAAACAGCTCGGATTCATAAAGAGACGCGCTAAAGAGTTTAAAAATATATGGGTTACCAAATCATTATACACCACCCTAGTGTGTCCTTAACTAGAATATGCTTGCATTATATGGAACCCTGCTTTCGAGCTACATAGCGATAGAGTTGAGTCTGTTCAGAAACAATTTGTACTTTTCGCTTTGAGAAATCTCCATGACCCAAGAGATTTTCAACATCTGCCATCTTACAAATTCAGACTGAGTCTTCTAAATTTAATGTCTCTTTTTTTCTAGAAAAACTCTGCTCAGCGCTTGCCTTACATTTGATATTATTAGTGGTGCGGTAATTATTGAAGATCTCTCTAGTAAAATTACTTTCAATAACCGACCAAGACGCACCAGATATGCGAATCTGCTCAATGAATGCATTCATCGCACTACCTGTACATATAATAAGCCCATTAATAGGTGCTGTAGAATATTCAATTCTATAAGCAGCCACTACTCTTCGGGGATTACCAAATCAAAGTTCAAAAATAACTTGTTCAAAGCCCTTTTCACATCCGATCCCGCTTAACTTCCATCGTTATTAGCCTAAATTTATTTAAAATAATGTAGAGTAACTGCTACAAAATTTGTGATGTATCTTATCTTTTTTACGGACAATTTGTATCTTATATTTATAATGATTAATTGTATTTTAGATTTATATTATATTTTCATGTTGTGTATGTTGCCTTATTTGGTAAAATAAATAAATAAATAAATATAATGGTGCTCAGATTTTGTTAATGAAGCCACAATCCACGTCATTGTGTATTCTTTCGTACATAATTTTAGACCTTAGCTTCCCCTCTGGCTTTTTCTCATCCCATTTGAAGTCTGCTCATATTTTACCGATTTATAAATCTGATGGCCTAGCCTGCATTTCAAACTATTCACCAAATTCCTTTCTTTCCTGCTTTGGTAAAGTAATCAAAAGAGCTGTTTTCAATAAGTTTGTTCCTGTCCTTCATCCCATTTTTGCATCTGAGCAGCATGGACTCATCAAGCACAAATCTTTCACATCTAACCTCATAAACTTCTACAAATGAGTTCATTTCTGCTTCGGATCAACAGAAACAGGTCAATGTTTTTTACACCAATTTTTCAAAAGCATTTGATTTTGTTGATCACAAATTCTTCTCCCGAAGCTACAGAGTTTTGGCAATACCAGTTCCCTCCTACCCTGGTTTGCCTCTTATGTCTCTGATCGTACTTGTAGCGTCAGTGTGGTTTCTTTCTCATTTTGCGCATTCTGTCCTCATTCCGGTGTTCCGCAAGACTGAACTCAAGGACTTCTGCTGTTCCTTGGTTTATTAATGACCCTCTCTCAGTTATCAATTCATTCTGCTTTCTGTATGCTAATGATTTTAAAGTATTCAGAATAATTGAATCTCTCAACCATTGCCTCCAGCTTCGAAACGATATTTTCTCTCTGGGTGATCACCTACTGCTTGAGAAATTCACTTGCCTTGAATAAATATAAATGGCATTTTATGTTTTATTCATTTAAAATCCCTTTAATACGCTCTTGCTCATTTCTTTCACTATTGAAGATAACTTCAAATACCTTAGTGTGTTTCTTATTCTAAGTTAAGTTTATCAATTTATTTATTTTGATTTTTAGTTCGTAGTATCGTCGAACATTGCTCTCAATTCTGATCCGCCCACGTTAGGTATCTAGTTGATACGGGGGAATATACAGAGCGCGGATTCACCCGTTTTGGAAAAATTTCTCATCTCTAAAATAAATTTGCCTTAAATACTAATTTTCTTCAAAACCGTACAAAATATTTATGCCTCCGAACTAACTTTTTAAAAAAGAAAGACCCAAAAATTTTCAAATTACGCTACCTGCACAATGTCCAAATTAGAGCCCCAACGCCCACGAAGCAAGTAGATATTTCATTGAATGCATTTCTACAACGAACCGCATTTCCATAACTCACACAATATTGCCACACTAGACAAAGTCCAAAATATTGTAAGTTTTCCTGAAAATTACAGGTAATATTCTAAAACAGGTACCGAAAACTAACAAAACAACAACATTCAATAACTTGCGTGCTAGTGAAAATAATTTCGAACTTCTACCACACTGGTCGCCACATTTTCCTTGAATTTCAAACCATTCAACTGTTTTGAAAATTTAATTTCGAAACTTTCAACATCTTTACTATGCAAAATTGAGCTGAAACAAAATGTAACACGACGCCCGTGCATATTCGGTGCACAAGCAAACAAACAGTCACAATGCCTTGTAGTTGGTCTCGAATGTACTCGTAGCAACGACTTGCAGGTACCCACGAGTTTTCAGCAGGTGAAGTTTTCGCGTGTAACGAACAGATGTCACTAGAATTTTCACACTACAAATTCTAGTTAAATCTGGTAAGAGTAACAAAACAACAGCACCATAGTGCAATAATAATTTATTTCTTAATGGTTGAAGAGCTGAGTTTGCATAAAATTATTCAATTTTCATTTTACCCTTGTTTAATCAAGATTGCAAGCATTAAAGTTACTTTGTAGATTGCTGTTCGGAAATTACATAGAAAATAACAGTACATTTCGAATGCATAATGGACTTTTTTTCAGCAGCTAGCAACATTTCAACGGGAAATATACAAACACGAAAAGTTTACATGAAAGCGAATCGCTTTTTTAATTTTCAATTTGATTTCCTTATTTTTCACTTTTAACTTAAGCAACACATGCATATTTTTCCTCATAAGCTGCAGTTTTGTAGACATATCTTTCAGAATAAGTGTTAAAGCAAACACCAGTAGCTATTACCCACGCTGTAACATTATTTAAAGCTAAATGCAGGACAGAAAGTTTTGAAAGAAGCAAATTAATTAATTCAAGATCGAATAATGTAATGCGAAAAGTTTTGTCTAGTATAAACTGTAAATTGCCAGTTATTCATCAAGATGTGACATCGATCTGATTACCGGCTCTTAAGGCAAGAGGACTGGCATCTCAGCAGAGCTATCAACTCTTCAGATACAAACAAACAGTTTTACAAGACCAAAAGTACACGCAACGTCTCCGAAAATAACCTACTATTCATCAAATCAAATTCTTACATAGGAAAAATGCGAGTATGAACAGAATGGTATTCCAATAAAACTTCTCGAGAGCTCAGACTGGAACTGCTAGAAGACAATAACGACTATCCCAGGTGAGATGGAATAGATCTGTAGCCCGTAAATGTCATTCAGGTGTACCTCTAGGAAGTGTATTGAGACAAGAGCGTGGTACAATTTTTAAATCTGTTCTTCTTTTAAATCTGTTTAAATCTGTTCATTAATGGCACAACAGTCATAACAACCTTTGCTGAGGACATCGCCATTGTTCGTTCCAATTCAGATCCAGATATGGGATCTTAAATCGTTTAAGCTCACATTTCACTTGCTGAAGAATGGCTGAATAAAACAGAGGATTAGAATGAATGAAATCAAATTCGTTCATGTTACTTTCTCATGGCTAATATGAGTTTGTCTTCAAGAATTTTACAGTATTTAAGAAGAATTTTCCTGGAAAATGAAGTATTTAAGAAGAATTTTCCTGGAAAATTACCTGAAAAATTTTCTTGTAAAGTAAGGAACTAAAATGTCTCGGAGGCTCACTTAGAAACATCACATTGAACCCAACAATCGCTAGATTAAGCTCGAATTTTTTCAGATTCAAGTTCAAACGATTGCAGAAGAACTCAAGAGGTGCTTTTTAAAAATCAAAATAGTTCATTTTTGAATCTGATCACGCTTTTATTGCAGCAAACATTTTAAAAATTTAAGAAATGTTTGGCTGGTCTGCGCTTTATTTGCTACTTACAGCTAAACTGCATCAATTCATCGGAAGACTATGTACAGGTACCCGTCGGTTTTTTTTTGAACATGTTTTTATCTATTTTTGCTTGTCTGTCCGGAGAGAGAACTAGGAATTCTTCTAACTTATATATATATATATATATATATATATATATATATATATATATATATATATATATATATATATATATATATATATGTGTCTTCGGTGTATATATGCATGAAAAAATATTTTGAAAACCTTGTTCATCCCCAGCAAACGTGCGTTCAGCACTTTCGCATACAGTTGTAGTTGTTTTCCATGTGCTGATACGTTTTCTGATGAGTTTATATATTTTATATTTCTCAATGATTATACATGCTGCTGTGCAACTGCTTAACTCCTGAGCAGGCTGTCTAGTTGTTATAATTTTCCGACACGTTGATGAATCTCTTATATATTTAGGGTTCCCTATTTACAATGAATATAAAGTACTGCTGCACTACTGCCAAACTGGTGACCAGATGGTGCAATTCAAATCGTTTCCCAAAAATCAAATCGATTTGCCCATACGTCAAGCGTCAGTCATACTTCGCAAGTGATACGTGAATTATTTTGAAATTTTATAATTAAAACAGGTCTTCTTTACTCCAATTAAAGATGACATGAATACAAAGTAATGCAAATGTGATGACATGAATGCAAAGTAATGCAAATATACTATTGGTGACATTATAGCTGTGCAGCCATATCAATGTCCTGCTATACTGCTTCTAAGGCAGTAGCACAGCAGTACATTTTGCCTGCTGCTGTTTCACCACTTCAGCAGTAGTATAGCAGTGATTTTGCACTCCTTCTATTCCTATCGTTTGTCCTTTTCCTATTTGTGGGATGGAAACGACCAACCACGAAACAAAACATACTACACGTACGCTTGGGGGGGTGTGTGGTTTGGGAGTTTTGAGAACCTTAGGACAGTTGTAAAGTAACCAGAGCCTAGAATTTATAGCTGTATGTTTAGGATCGTTATCCTGGTAATATATAAAATCATCCCTGATTCCAAGCTGCTCCGCGCTAGCGTGCAAACTGGATTTTAAAATATTGATATATTTTGTTGCATCCATTATACCATCAATACATTGCAGTTTTCCCGCCCCACCAGCTGCAAAGCGCCTCCACACCATCACTGACCCGCCACCAAATTTCACCGTCGATATTAAGTTTTGCGGTAACCGGCTTGCATTTTTCTTCCGCCAAATTTTTGTGACACCGTCCCACCTAATTACGTTAAATTTACTCTCATCAGTAAATATTACCCGTTTCCAGAAGGTATAGTCTTTATTCGCATATTCTTTTGCGAAATTAAGTCGTTTAATTCGGTTCACCTTACTTATGTAAGGTTTCTTTCTTGCGACACAGTTAATGTAGCCATATTGTTTTATAGCACGTCGAATCGTGCTTAAAGAAATTTTCTTTTTCAAATATTTTTGAAACCTGCTGGCAATTTTCGAGGCGCTTATTTTAGGGTTACGTCCAACCAATACACTAATATATCGCTTATCTCTTTCCGTTAGCTTGCTCCGGTTCAGATTCCTTGGCAAGTTTTGCAGATTATCGTTACTTTGGTCCCTTTTCACAATATATTGTATTGTGGATCGTGCTCGGCTAACCATTTTGCTGATTTCTCCTAATGATTTCCCTTGACTATGTATCGCCATAATTAGTTTTTTAGCTTCCAAAGGTGTTTCACACCCCTTTCTTCCCATCTTACCTATTTAAATGTAAAAAGTAAATATAAACCACTTATCACTAAGAAAATTTCTGCTAATACTTACAATATTATTACAAATGATACGCTGGAAATAATAAATCCAATAAAAGAACATTTAGTTGATAGTTACAATGTTTTCATTCGCCTGTACGAATACGAATGGCACATTCAAATCTGACACTGAATCATATGTTCATAATTTCAACAGCTGACCACCAGCTGTCAAACATTATTTTTGCAACTAAACGAGAAACAGGAGTTCATGTTATCATTGGTGCATTAACTAACCTCTGGCAAATCATAAAATCCAGGAATTTTTAAATTTACAACAAATTTCAGTACCGTACGAATACGAATGGTGCATATTGTATGTACATTTCAGATTATCATATTTAAGCTACCAAAAACGCGATCAACTCCAAAACATTTTTTGCAAGCTCTCTAAAAATTGCATCCTCATTATGTATGCATAATTTTATGCTGACATAAGCAGCTAGTCTATCAGATTAAGTCTTCAGTCATTAAAATACAAAATCAGATTATTTAAAATATACGATACACCATACAAACAATTTTAGTTAGTTACGGAATACTACTCTAAGCAATGCATTAATCTATGTCAAAATCAATTTGATACACACCTTCACAAGTTTTCCAATCAGCTGACAAATCAAATCCATCCGGACATAAACAAAACACCCGACCAAGTGTGGTTAGACATTTATGTGAGCATCCGCCATTATTGTTAGAACATTCACCGGCATCTTCACAAGTGTGTCCGTCTTCGGTTAAGCGTGTTCGCGGTAAGCCGTCGCATGTACAAGTATAGCTACCCCATGTGTTAATACAAGTATCCTGACAAGGACCGTGTCCGTTTCGCAAAAGGCATTCGTTTATGTCTGTTTGAGTGTGAGTGAGGGGGTTAAGTAATAAGATTACCATATTTCATATGTTATTGGATCAAAGACTTCTAAGCATAATCATTTTCCATGCATGCATTCCTCAAACAACTGAAGGTACCTGAGATACTTTAGCATGTAGAGCTAACTTTCCAATGCACATGTGGCAGAGTGCCTATCAAAAACTTTTTGAAAAATGCTTTGGCTCTGTTGTAAAGAGAAGTTATAGAAGCACGTGCTTTCGTTTATTTCAATACATGTGCAGTCAGTTTTCAACTTCTGCAAATATACGGTAAACGTAGCACTTTAGAAATTATCGTACAATCATTTTTCGTTTAAAATAAAAGCTCTTCAATATCGCACACCTGCCACAATGATCCATGTTCACGGTTCTTTCATCTCGAGTTTATCTCAAATATCTTCAATTGTTTCCTCCAGTAAATATTTGTCAGAGTCATCTACCAGAGCTAATATTAGTGTGAGCCGCATGTTAGTAGGATAAGCTCGAAAGACATCACGAAAAGCAAAAGAAAAACAAACTAACGTTTATTTTCCCTTTAAACGCCTCCAGCCAAGCAAGCAGGATTCATAGAAAGAAAAAACACTGAATGCTAAATAAACTTGAAATAAATGTAAACGGCTACATCATGCACACCTGTTCTATTTCTACTGAAAACAGAAAGGAGAATGGCGGAAGGAAATGAAAAAGTCATACGGATACGTTTTTATTACTTCCGTTTCATTCGTGGCGATAGACAGGAGATTTTTCATCTCAGGATTGAAATCAGAAGGAAATCCATGTCTTTGTTTTAAGCAAATAGAAAGAAAATAATGAAATTTGACTCAGCTTACCAATGCACGTGGTTCCTGTTACGGTATCGATTTGTAGTCCACTTTCGCAGGTACACTCAAAGGATCCGGGGACATTCTTACAAATTTGCTCGCATCCGCCATTGTTCGTCGCGCATTCGTCGATATCTGTGAAAATTGACGAAGAATCAGTATTCCAATATGTCGAGATCAAAACAAAAAAATTGACTTTAAAATGGTAGCTGAACCCTTAATGAAATATTTTCGATCCTGACGATAGCTCCAAAAACAAGCAATATGAAAAATAAATGAGCACGTACGAATCCTTTCAACCCATCGCGGAACAACTATTTGGGAAATTTAATAAAAAAAACCTAGAGGACATGTAGGTACTTTGTATGTGTACAGATATGTATTTTATTTATATGGCATGCTAAAAGGTTTGCTGTTATCTGTGTCATGAGAGATATGCATGCCTCCCCGGTAAACGGTTAGCCTAACGCATTATAAAACATTCATTATATATGGGAATTTACGAAAATTATACAATTTATGCGATTATAAATTGAATGCTGTTTTCTAATCGAAATTTATAGATTGTGTTTGCATACTCCAATGAATACTGAATATGCAGGTAGAAGTTGCAAATTTAATGCAAACTTTAGAGTAGTTTGGAGGGATTTATATTGCATTGAAATTTATTAATTTATTCAAACCAATTCATTTAATATTCTACTTAGATGCTATTTTTATAATATGAATACTAAAAATCATTAACAAAATTAAAATACAACAATATAACAAATTGTGATGGGCTTAAGTAAACAAAAACCACAAAAAGTAGGTTTTTCAAAATACCAATAGTCTGCGCGAGTCAACCAAGCTGAAGATTATTATGAGTACTCAATAAATACAAAACAGGCAATTGAAAATAAACTTCCATTCTAACAAGACTATGGTGATAGCATTCAGTAAAAAGTGGCAATTTTGATTTCAATAAATAAAATTTAAATAAATCTCCTTAAATTTGGATACTGATTTATATTGATTTAAAACTATATACAGTTAGATTTTTTAAGAACGGATAGATAGTATCACAATCCTTGGCACCAACGAGAGCGTATGATTCTTGAAGGAATAAACAACCCAATTGATGAACCTCACTCCGAACATTGCCACAAGCAGAGCAACACCAGTAAAACCATCAATTCAATCACCACACACAAGAGCAAGAATCGCAAGCGTGATCACAGATGAAATCAATAAAATTAATACATTAAAGACTTGTCAATGGGCATTAAAATCCGAAGCACAGGAGAAGCTTGCGATTAGTGGCCACTGAAAAAAATGCTACTTTCGAAGAGTCAAAAATAAAAACTAATTATTAGAATGAAGGAAGGAAGGAAGCAAGTTCATCCCGACACTTGATAACAGAAAGACCCACATTGGCTAGCCGGTCCCAACAAAAAAACTCACCAGCCTGGAAACATCCGGTATAACAGGCGATTATAATTTCAGTAGACATCACTTAAGGGAGCCCAACCGGCCTCCACTCGAATGTGGACGCACAATTTAGTGCTGCAATTATTTTGTGAGTACTCCACGGATAAGTTTTATGCAATTTGTTTTTTATATACACATAGAAAACAGATTTACACACTCTACTTTCCAGCCACCTTATGCTCCTCTCCCACTATCTATTTCGCTCTCCGTCTCCCTCAGTCGTATCAACGCATTTTTCTTTTATTTGAATGCCAATTAGCAAAGAGGGAGAACTCTCCACAGTGTCGACAGTTGCTAAATCCCCGTCGCTCTAGCCAGATGAGCGATCTTTGTTTGTTCAATTGTAAAGCCAGTTTGCTTTGTCAGAAATCAAAACATCTTTGACAAAGTACAATTGTGTGGTTTCTTTGATGTTTTCCGCTGAATTAAGAATAGTAAGGGATGTGATTACGAGCAGAGACTCTGTTTGATGCCCTCAAGAGGTTCCGCTTATCTGCAAGTGATTTGACTAAGCTGAAACATCTCTCAGGGTACTTTAACCTAGATAACTGGAGAAAACACCGGCTATTTTTGCCTGTTTTTTAGAAGCCAGTCTTAACAAAGTCGCGGAAATACCATCTACCATTATAAGTTAGTTGTCGTCTTGGCATGTGCTCTCATTGTGGATCCTCTAAATTTCCTTAAAATTAAAAGTACGTGTAAATCGTACAAACTTCCGAAACGTAGTGTGTTATTTGAAATATCTCCTGATCCACGGATAGATGCTCTTCTCTAAAAATAACAGGCCACCACGGTCAGCACAGTGTTCTCTGAGCCCTCAAACACTAGATAACAATCCTTATACTGGTCCACCAACTGTATCGAAGCTATGCCTAACAGAAGTTGATAAGCTTGCGGCTGCTAAAAAAAATAAATTTCCTACTACATCCAGGATCCATAACAGCAATTGGGAATGAAGAATCTCAGCTTCACACAATCCATAAGTTCAATGTAGAATGGTGGCCTTTCGATGGTTAAGTCGAGCCGAACTTTATTCCTAAGACCGATTAGAAACATTATCAAACATACACAAGCCTGTCCCTTTTGAGAAGAACTTTCATGCAATCATATCATCATTGACCCGAAACCAAAGCCAAAGTTTACTGTGAGCCTCTTCCAAAAAGTCTGGTTACTAACCCCAATTGATGGCAAAACTCATCCAGTTAGGTACCTCTAGGCTTTAAGCGTCCTTAAGCGTCATACATCGAGCACAAGCAACATCTCCTCCACTATTGTTTGGCATAAAATTTGCCTAAAATAACTTTCCTAGTGGACTCCTTTTCACTCATACTAGCTAAATTTTTCACTCATATGAGCATCAGAGTTTACCGAATTTTATCTTTGTAATTTCAGAGTTTACCGAATTTTATCATGAGCGGCATGCGATCTAAAGCTAACGAATTTTACACGTACAATCTTTCTTCAGACTTTCATGTCGTAGCTTTAACTGAAACTTGGCTCTGCGCGAAGATATTGAATACAGAACTATTTGATTCGCGGTTTTCTGTCTTCCGTAAAGATCGTCATGGACTTTTACTCGACGCCCCGGTAGGTGGGGGCGTATTGCTTGCCGTGCGCAGTTCGGATCGCGTATCAGAAGTAATCATACCAAACACCGATAGCTTGGAACTTGTCTGTGCTCGTGTGGACCTGGGAATGGCGCAATTCTATTTAGCAGTTCTATATATCCCTCCTAATTCAGCATCGATTTGTTATGAGCAAGTACTTAACGCCACTCATCATTTATGTGACCTATTAGATGGAAAAGATGAACTCATCCTCATGGGTGACTTCAACCTACCCAGAATTACTTGGATCTTATCTGACGACGGCTTCACATTAGCCCCAACCTTTTCTCCTGGTAATCGCCCATACGCCGAGGAGTTTATAAACGCAATGCTTGCGTGCGGCTTAAACCAAGTAAACAGCATTTTGAACAGTCATGGAAGATTATTGGATCTAGTTTTTACTTCAAACGCCTACCCGTCCGAGGTCAAGCACTGTCCATCATCTCTCTGCGATTCAACACATCATGAACCAGTTCTAATCATCTACGAAATCAATACATCTCTAAGCACTCCTTTACATAACTCACCGTGTCAATTTAACTTTAAGAAAGTCGACTTGGATGTACTAAATGATCTCATCGCAAGGTGTGATTGGTCCACTGTGTTGTTAGAAAAAGACATTAATAAGGCAGTGTACAATTTTCATTCAATTCTTTTTGGATGCTTTACCCAGTTAGTACCAGTCTCTTTCCCTAACAATTGCAATAAAGTTCCATGGAAATCGAAGGCAATACGCCATATAAAAAAATTTAAAATCTAAAGCTTGGAAAAGATATTGCTCGTCTCGTTCTGTTTCTGACTTTTTGGTTTTTGTAGAGTTGAAAAATATTTATCACTCCGAGGTCGAAAGTTCTTACCAAATTCACCTTAGAAATCTTAATTCTACTTTTCAACAGCAGCCTAGAAGGTTTTGGAATTTTATGAATTCCAAGAGACACCATGATGGGTATCCCACCACGTTTAACTCAGACGACATGGGCATTTCCGATCCATTAACCATTAGCAATATTTTCGCTAATCATTTCCGTACCGCATATAATACAGAACCTTCTACTAATAGTAATAATTATAATGACAACTTGACAATGATCCCAACTTCTTCTTTGGGAATGAAAGACTTGTTTATAGACGAAGATACCATTTTAACGTTTTCTAGGAAGTTGGACAATAATTTGACACCAGGCCCTGACGGCATTCCTAGCGCTGTCTTAAAATATTGTATCTCCTCCCTGTCTCCTATCCTTGCCTACCTATTTAACCTTTCTCTGTCGCTCGGTATTTTTCCAAGTGGTTGGAAATACGCAATTGTTACACCTATTCATAAAAAAGGCGATAGAAATGTTGTAGGCAATTATCGTCCCATCGCAAAACTTCCATGTGTTGCTAAACTATTTGAAGCGATAATCAGCAATGTTGTGGCGTTTCATAGTAAATCCATATTATCTCATTTCCAACATGGTTTCTTGAAAGGCAAATCCACAACTACCAACCTGCTTGAGTTTTCCAACATTGTTATCCCATCAATCGAGGCAGGATTTCAGGTAGACTGTATTTACACTGACTTCACGAAGGCTTTTGATAAGCTGGATCATTCCATTTTATTGTGTAAATTGTCCTCGTTTAACTTTCCTCAGCTATTTATTTCCTGGATAGCATCTTATTTGGAATGTCGTACCCAATGCGTATCCTTCCATGGTGCCCTATCGTCTGAAATTGCTACTAAAGGAACTGACATAAATTTTGATATTATAATTCCAGCTAGATTAGTCAGAGCTTTGGGTTTACGCTGTCTTATCTGGTGTTCCTCAAGGTAGTCACTTAGGACCTCTACTTTTTCTTTTATACATAAATGACCTACCATCTGTCCTGAAACATTCATCAATTTTACTATATGCTGATGACGCCAAAATCTTTAAAAAGGTATCTAATATTCACGACTGCTTGGAGCTTCAAGCTGACCTTAATAACCTCACGACCTGGTGCGACCTTAATAAATTAGTAATTAATATTGACAAGTGTACCATTGTTTCGTACACGCGTAAAATTAATCCGTTGAGCTTTGAATACTCTTTGAATAGTATTCTCTTAAGGTATTCTGACAAAGTACTCGATTTAGGAGTACTTCTAAACAATTCTTTTACTTTTGACGATCATATTAACGCCATCTTATCAAAAGCTTCATCTACCTTGGGTTTTGTGAGGAGGCGATCCAAAGAGTTTCATGACATACATCTTACTAAGATTCTTTTTTGTGCGTTAGTAAGACCAATACTTGAATATGCGTGTATAGTTTGGGCGCCTTATCAGCAGGTTTATGTGGACCGTATCGAGTCCATTCAGAAAAAATTTCTTCGGTTTTGTTTGCGTGTTTTTGCTTGGTCAGATCCTCTTCACTTGCCTCCTTACATTAATCGACTTAACTTACTGGCCATGAATACACTTAATAAGAGACGAGAAAATTTCAAAACTATCTTTGCTGCTAAGATCCTCATGGGTAACATTTCATGTGAAAACCTTTTAGGTTTATTTGGCCTCAATACCAAGGGTCACAGAATGAGACAAGTCAACATTTTATCTGTCCCTGCCTATCGGACCAACTACGCCTTTAATGAGCCCGTTTCGTGCATCAAAAGAAATTTCAACGATGATTATCATCAATTTGATTTTAATTTATCTGTATCATCTTTGAAAAAGAGCTTAGCCAAAAACAGTCCATTTTGACTGATTTGTTGTAAGTTTTAAATCTGTAAATACTACTAGTCTGTATTAGACGAAATTCTTTGAAAATAAATAAAATAAAATAATTATATCTGATTCTAAGTATATCACGTACACTGGAAAAAATCAACATGGCGCCCAGAGCTATGTAACATAACGCATTATTTATGGTCCCATACACTATGTACATAGTACTCTGAGCTATGCAATATAGCTCCCAGTGCCATAATGTCAGAATCTACATAGCGCATGGTCCTATGTAACATGGCGCAGAAATTATGGCCCAACACGCTGTATTACATAGTCCTATGGGCCATGTAATATGGCTTCAGTTGTCATATTGTTTGAACCTGTACATGTACGTTTTCTTTGCGGCAGTGAAGTGTGAAAATCATAATAGATCTGTAAAGGAAAATTCGTGGCCACATGTTCTAGTTGCAGAACATTTCGTTTCCCCGTAAGGATGCAATTTACAAATGATAAATACGTTTATTGTTTGGGAATTCCTTTTTCCACGCAAATTTCAATATTCTGCAATTGGGTTTTTGTGTGTTATAAAACCTTTCAAATGGTGTAGGTCATAAAACCGTTCTGATGGCGTTAGGATTTAGACGGTATCCTGCGCTAGTTATTTGTAAGACAAGTGGAAGTTGTAATAATTTAGTGATGTTCCAAAAGGTGAAAGACTGTTTGGAGAATTGGGGTTTTAGCAGCTTCATCGACAAATTTGTAGGTGAGCGTAGTGAAGGGCTATAGTAAAGGCATGGAGGACTATAGTACATAGCGTGGAGGACTATAGTACATGGCGTGGAGGGCTATAGTGCATGGCTTGGAAGACTATAGTACATGGCGTGGAGGACTATAGTACATGGCCTGGAGGGTTATAAGTATAGCGTCTGCTCCTATGTACTTTTCGCCATGTACTATGGCGTGTGGCGCTATATTTTATCACAATCCCGAAATCTACTATGTACATGGCGCCAGAAGTCTATAAATTATAGCGTCTGGCACTATGTGTTTTTTCAGTGTACAACTCATGGTTTTAATGTGTCAAGAATCACCACTACTACTGACATACGGAGTTTTGGATCCATACAAGAGTAATTAGTAAAGCCATGGTCATAGCATAAGAACTAATAGATAGCATGAAAAGAACGGTATTGTGCGATATTTACCTGATGGAAGAGATTAGCAGAGAGTGAAGGATTTACCATCAGCTGGCACCTAAGAAGAACCAAAACCAAAATTAATTCACTTTATCATATACAAAAGTGAGAAAAGCATACTCTCAAACGACAGGTGAGAATGTATATATCCGTGTTAACTGATAGGTGAGAGTGTGTTGGCGTGCGTATAATCCCATCGAGAAACAGTAAACGCAGCGAACTTTCGCTGGCAACAAACGAAATTCTCTGTAGTGGATTGCATAAAAATGTCGGAGATATTCCTTTTACTCGCCAAATGGTATCAAAAGTAGTATTTCGCGTTAACTATCTTATCACTTACCAAAAATCAATATTGCATAAATTGCCATTCGTTAAAATAGTCTCTTTGGCAAAGCACATGTATATTGCCTAGTGGGAGTGAGAAATTTATCTGATCGTATAAAAGGGCGGGGTTCTTTCTTTCCTTTTTCAACTTGGACTTGGATATTGCTATTTACTTCTCGCAATCAGTGGGGAAATATCGCAAATTGTATCGCGATTCACGTACTTTCCGAGCTATATATAGTTCTTAAGCTATGGCTCTGGCCCAGTGTTTGGAGGCAACTTTGTGATGCTGCCTCCTCATTGTGGGCCATCATGTGGTCCATGTGCGTGGGCCATCGTGTGGCCCATTGTGTAGACGAGCGATGGCTTGCAGTGGCCGACAGTGGCGAAGCATGGAAATGTCGATGGCCGAGGATGGCTTTCGGAGCGA
Organism: Nemotelus pantherinus; assembly: GCA_963978885.1. Taxonomy (NCBI): domain Eukaryota; kingdom Metazoa; phylum Arthropoda; class Insecta; order Diptera; family Stratiomyidae; genus Nemotelus; species Nemotelus pantherinus. The sequence goes on from OZ022263.1 coordinate 41,042,126, forward strand.
TTTTTCGCACACATCAAAGCGGACCATCATACGCAACCGAAAAATTATGACTGTTCCATCTAGCAGCCCAGTGTGTGGAGGCAAATTTGTGATGGTGACCATAATTGTGGCGATCATTGCGACCATTGCAGTGGCCAATGATGGCCCACAGTGAGGTGGCAGCATGATGATGGCCATCATTGCGACCATTGCAGTGGCCGACGATGGCCCACAATGTGGATGCAGCACATAGAATAGACGCTTATAAAAATCAGTATTGAAATTGAGCACTCTACACGAAAGACTAAAATAAATCCCCGGATTCCATCCCACGACCTGTATAAAAGCCGGTATAAAAAATAAATATTATCCCATAATTTACCACCCTAAGCAATGAAAATGCGAATTACAATGGAAAATTTGGATTTATTTTTGGATCACGCATGAAAAACAGTCTATTATGGCCATGGGCGAAATAAAATCTTGTCAGGGATGGGAAACTTATAAGGTAAAGTGTCAACAGGGTTGGACATAAAGATTGTTACCAAAACGACATAGACACTGAGAAAATAAACTGAGGTACCTACATACATCATTGCATGTATTGATATTAAATACGTAAGCGACGTGTACTCAAACATGCATGGTTCGTAAACAAAAATTTAAGATGGACAAGATTCTTGTCAAAAGTTAATATATATTGAGATTTGACGGCATTGCAATTTATTTATAAGAAAAAAGAGCCAATCATATTGATTTAATTTTAGCATTTCGTTGCAAGAACAATAACAAAGAATTTCTTGATATTTTTAACGATTAGATTCTGTTGCCTTTCAGATTTTTCAATAAATAAATTTTTTGAAGATTACTTATGAAATACTACTTGAGCAAGAATGATCTAATTGACAGAATAATGGCGTATGTAGTGAAAGGAGGAATAAAATACCGTGTTAAGCAGTTGCAATTAGCTGAACAAGTATTATAGAGATGAAAATGGATCTCATTATTTCTGCGCAGGAAATCAAATTATCTTTAACCACGAAATTAACTAAAACTACGATTTGGCGCCCTTCATCCACAACATTGAAAATCTCAAAAAATATGGTTCGTTTCCAAAGGAAAAATGATATTTCATGAGTAGAAAACGGTGGCAAAGGAAGCACATTTGCGTTATTTCGTTCCCAAGCACTCTTAATCCTCGTATGTGAACACAAAATAAATTGCACAGCAAAACTGATTGCTGAAATGTTAGTAGGCTCTCATTATCGCGGTTATCCCGTCTTAAAAGTAAAAAAAACTCAACGCAGCTTATTTTCGCGAAAATGCTGGTTGCGTGCCTGTTTTCTGATTCGAACGATCCCCAACGTGTGCTTACACAAATCAACATGAATTTCCGGCAAAAGGTGGATCGATAAATTGTAGGATTAATTTGACGACAGCAACAAACAAATTGGTTTTATTCGGTTTCATCTTCTCCAAAGGATTCTCACCACGGCTTATCGGGAATGATGTATGCAGATTCGAAAACACATTTGCTGTCGTCACTTACCCGTACCCTTAGTATTACATACATATTTACGAGTGTGCGGTAAGATGCCTGATGAAATATGAAAAACTGATTCGTTGGAGCCTTTGTGTGGTTTATGAGAATCCCGTTGACATTTTTTTGAATGATGGTTTTTGTGACAGAGGTACATTTGCTCGTACGTAGGATTTACCTCTCAATCATCTTTCGTGCAATGCACGAAATGCTTCAGGTGCTTGTTGTTCTCACTGTGATGAACGTGGTAAATGTTTTGTTAGCGCAGTGTGATTCAAGATTCTTTGTTGTCGGGCTACTGTCGTTCATTTGAAAAATTGATGTGATTCGAAATGGTGCATGGACTAGATGATACTGAATATATGGGGCATTTCACGTGAAGCGAACAACGAAAAAAAATCGAGGTTCTGGATTTCGTTCATATTGTGCATAATGGTACTTCTAGAAGATATGAATGTGGATGCCCAAGTTTTTGTTTCTATGAGGTTTAGTTGCCGAGTTATGGGCTTCTGAATAATTGACGAAATTGATAAAAGGTTTTTTTGGAAGCGGATTCTGAGATTCAAAACAAACTCTAAAAAACATTAAACATAATGATTGGTATAGAAAATTAGCTGTTCTTTTTAATGTTGAAATTAGATTTGAAAAATAATTTTTTTTTCCTGTGTGAAACCGGAAGTAGACACTTTAACTCGTGATTTGAATGATTTGGACCAGGTTAATTTTGTTTATTTTTATAACAAAACAAAGCTTAAAGTATACTTATTTTATCATAAAAGTTTTAGAATGGGATGTCCAGTAGTTTAGGAGGTAGGTGAATTTCAATTCATAAAAGTCTCATGGGGCGTGGTACCAAGAGCTTGCTTAGGGCAGCTAGTTGGCTCGAAAACAAAAATTGATTTGAAATGTGATTAGCAGCCCCATCTCTTATTTGAAAAAGGTTTTATTTTCCCATAAAACCTAATTAAAATAAATGACGCATATCTAATATATTTGACGCCAAGCCAATTCAAATTTTCCGTTATTTTTCGAGTTACTGTTTAACGCTTGCAATGACTATTACTTTCGTTGATAAGTTAAAGAGTCTTAATTATGTGTATTATGTCTCCGTTCGGCTATCGATGTTTCAATCCATTCGATTTGAAGTTTCATCGGAAGGCTAAAGACCTAAGAAAAATTCCAAGAATATTATCATACAATAAATTATGTCGAATCTGCTGGAAAAAACTGATCGTAGAAACACCTCTAGTTATTAAAAAACAGAACTAGTTTAAAAAACGAGAGTAAAATTGTAAAAATTGTGAAATAAATTAATTTGTCTATACACAAGTACCCTTTTTTCACTAAGTAAATCAGTATTATCATTTTTTAATATTTTATATTCTATATGTAAGTGATACAAGTTATATACAATAGTTTTAATACAAATATTTTGCTTTCACACTCACTAGCTATCATAATCAAGCTCCCGGTACCATGCCCCATGCGACTTTTTTGTATTGAAATTCATCTGCCTCCTAAACTACTGGCTATCCCATTCTAAAACTTTTGTGGTAAAATAAGTATACTTTAAGCTTTATTTTTTTATAAAAATAAACAAAATTAACCTGGTCCAAATTATTCAAATTACGAGTTAAAGTGTCTACTTCCGGTTTCACACAGGAAAAAAAAATTATTTTTCAAATCTAATTTCAAAATTAAAAAGAACAGCTAATTTTCTATACCAATCATTATGTTTAATGTTTTTTAGAGTTTGTTTTGAATCTCAGAATCCGCTTCCAAAAAAACCTTTTATCAATTTCGTCAATTATTCAGAAGCCCATAACTCGGCAACTAAACCTCATAGAAACAAAAACTTGGGCATCCACATTCATATCTTCTAGAAGTACCATTATGCACAATATGAATGAAATCCAGAACCTCGATTTTTTTTCGTTGTCCGCTTCACGTGAAATGCCCCATATATTATTTATTGATAGCATTTTAAGTGTATACATATGTATATCTAAATGTGAGTATTTTTTTCAAAACGTTTATTTATTTATTTATTTATTTACAAACGGACAGCTGTCCATAGAAAAAAAAATTATACAGTAGCTGTATGTGTTAAATTAAATTTAAATTAATGCTAGCAAAGATAATTACTTCATTAGGTCTAAAAAGCAAAATCGTTTATAGCAAATCCAACATACATTTTTTTAATCTACCCTTATTTACATTAAATACATCCAGATGAGAAGCAACAACGTTTCCGATAGCTTTCAACCGTTCAATTGGTGAATTTTGCGCATAATTGGTCCTACAACTTTGAATGTGGAAGAGGTCATTAGACCTTGTACATCTTGCTGGTACCCTAAGTGAGATTTCCTGCAAGATATCAGGAGTATCAACTACCCCGTTAACTATGTTCACCAAAAACGAGGCATCATAGTAACATCTACGAGTCTCGAGTGTATGCAGTTTTAAAAAAGACAAGATGCTGGGATACTCAAATTCCTCAGTAGAGATGTGAAGTTTATACCCAATATAACGTAAAAATTTGCGTTGAACCTTTTCGATTGATAGGGAATGAGTTTTATAGTAAGGATTCCAAACAACAGAATTGTACTCCAATTTACTACGAACAAGCGAAAAAAATAGAGATTTTAGTGCTTGAATATTGTTAAAATGATGTGTATTCCTAATTATAAAACCTAGCATTCTGCGCCCTTGTTCAGTGATATCATTAATATGATCCGTAAAACTCAAGGAAGAATCCACTAGAACTCCTAAGTCTTTAATCAAATTAACTTGAGATAAAGGTACTCCATTGATGGTGTAAGTATGTTGAAACATTGATCTAGTTTTTTTAAAAACAATGTATTGACATTTAGATAGATTGAGAGACAAGCAATTTTGAACACAATATGTGTAGAAACTATCCAAATTAGACTGCAGGATCGTTATGTCATCATAGGAAGAAACTGCTCTAAATATTTTGCAGTCGTCAGCAAAAAGTAAGAATTGTATATCCTGGAAAACCATATGTAGGTCATTGATAAAAATCAAGAATAAAAGTGTGAGCCTTGAGGAACACCTGAATTAGAAAGAATTTTCCTAGAGAAATTATTATTGACATTTACAACCAAAGACCTATTTCTTAAATAATCATCTAACCAACATAATAAAGAGCCGTGAAAACCAAAATTACTAAGCTTCTTGTAGAGAAGATTTAGATTGAGTCTATCGAAAGCTTTAGAGAAATCTGTGTAAAAGGAATGGACTTGCGATCCATTCAAAAAAGATTTGTAAATCTAATTATGGTAAGATATAAGATTAGTAGAGGTTGACTTACCAGTGCAAAAGCCATGCTGATTAGGTATAATAAGAGGGCGAACAAGAGGTGAAATACAATCACAGACAATGCATTCGAAAACTTTAGGTATAGCAGATAAAATACATATGGGGCGATAGTTCGTAACGTCAGCTTTATCATCTGACTTGAAAACAGGTATCACAAAGCTGGATTTCCATTGAGTTGGAAAAATTCCAGATGACACGGACCTATTAAATAAGATTAAAAGAGGCAGAGCTATGCTTTCGGCACAATTTTATAAGAATACAGAAGGAATACCATCGGGTCCACAGCTTTTCGTAGCATCCAACGTGCGAAGCTTCTGTAAAAGGGAATCAGAATTAATAGTACATTGTGATTACATTGTACATTGTGAAGTTTATTTTATTTTCTTTTATTTTTTTTAATGGAATTTGTTTAGTTTTCAAGTTAGGAGTCTTTTGAATTAGTATCCGTCACCGTAACCCATTTTAGGTGTTGGGGTTTGGAGTTGATAGCACTCCATTTTCGTAATCAAAATTTTTACGAGTGTGAAATGATTGTTACCATGTCTCACATTGCCTCTGATTTGACTCAGGTACCTATTCAGAGCTCGGTTAACTCAAGAGCCCAGATTGTGGTCCGTTATACGTGCCTGAAACTTCATACGCTAGAAGCCAGTGCTCTGCCCACTAAGTGAAGCCCAGTATGTACTAAGCTAAGTAGGAAGTAACTACGTGAGTCTGTTGGGCTAAAATCTTACTTTGCTATAAGGTCATAGTTATTTCCCCCATTTCACAAGCTTTGTCGTCAACAAGAGGGCTTTAAATAAAATATCAATAAATCAAGCAAATATCAATTCCTCGATTCCTCGCAAACCGTAAATAGTCCTCAGCAATTTCGTCAATAAGCTGAAAAATATTTTGTTGTAATGCAAAAACTATATTTTTCTTGCGTTGTCAACCTTCTTCTACAAAGCAAATACCTATCTCACAGAATTTTTTTGAAATCTTTAATTTTTTTTGCAGCGAAATCGAAACGATATTATTGGTATTGCTGAAACGTTATAGATCTGGAACATTAAGTTTCAGTAATCCTCGTGTTCAAAAACCAAAAATGGCAATTCCACGAAAAGCCTGTCTAAATCATCATATCATTTTATTGAAATCAGATTCAAAGCAGCGTTCAAGATCAGCTAGTATTTTCACTATTATAATTGCGTAGTTGGCAAATAGAAAACCTGACCCATCCTAACCGGCTCAGACTAAGCTACTTACCCGACTAAAATACAAATAAATTGACATACCAGCAAGCGAGCAATAGTTATTTGAACAGGAAAGTTGTATACATATGTATATTGACATCAAAATGTTTTACGGCTAAAATATTCATGGACACATCAAACATGAACGAAGAAAACCAAGCTCATACTATTTGCATTCACAAATAGATTTTCCGTGAATCAGGTGATTACATTTCGAAATTAGTGCGGCAGCGAAAGAGCATTAAATGATTTCAATGAAATTTAGGCAATGTTGACAATCCCAGTCAATCAAAGTAGCCAAACAAAACGAAAATAAAAGAAGGAACCATGAAAGGAATCTGACTGTCAGATTGAATTTAGTTTTGAATTTATTTGATTTTGATGTGCTGAGTCTTTATTAAACCATGATACAAAATAGTCATTATTCATGTTGTTAAAACAATTATTGCAAATTATTCGAGTCTTTTTCTATATTCATTCAAATTAAAATGAATACTTAGACACATATTTATTTCAGCTCATATCGCTCTTGAACAAAACATTGGTCCTTCGAGCCGGATCTTAGGATTGATTATATTCCGTTGAAATTGATGTTGTAATTGAAAGTAATCCACATCATGTACGGGTAACAGCATATGTGTCACATATCCGACGAATTTAATCGTGGCAATAAATCTGTATTCTGAAGAATAAATCCTTTCAACAAGCCAATAATACTTCCGGCAGATCAATCCTAAAATTAATCCCCTAAATTAACAATAAATTGTGAAAAATAGCAAATTCGATCATTCCGGCATATTACGTTACCGAAAAACTATGCCGGAAACTTTAGAGAATTTGTTAAAGCAACAAGAAGGTAACATGACTGCAATAAAGAAGTTTATCATAAACTTAAAAAAATGTGCGAAGGCAAATCGCACCTCGGGATACTTAAAAGGCCGAGCAAAAGGCTTGGACGATTTATGGAAAAATTTCCAAGAGATTCATAACAAGATGTTATTATTGATTGAAGAAAAGGAGCCGGCAATCCCTTATTTTGGAGATGACATGTATTCCCAATTTGAGGAATTATATTATGAATTCTGTGGAAAAATTACTGATTGTCTCGAGGAGGTAAATTTTGCAAAAAAGTCCACATGTGAAATGACAAAACATGACGTACGTCTCCCTTCGATCAACATCCCATCCTTTTCCGGGAAATATTCAGAGTGGCAGACGTTCCAAGATATGTTTCAAGCTTTAGTGGGGGATAATAATTCACTCACCGACGTTCAAAAATTACATTATCTGCGTAGTTCGGTTACAGAGCAAGCTGAACAGTTATTGCGATGTTATGCCTTAACTGCTGATAATTATATATTAGCGTGGAATGCTCTATGTAAGCGGTACAGTAATGTAAGGTTAATGGTAAACGCACAAATGTCAATCCTGTTGAACAACGACATCATTCAAATGGATTCCGCTTCCAACATAAGAAACTTACTTGATGCAACAAATGAAAGCGTTTCTGCGTTGAAGTCATTGAAGGTTAAAGTTGATGATTGGGGACTGGCGATAATTCACGTACAGACCCAACGTCTACCACATGAGACCAGACATTTATGGGAAACAAAATTGAGCGCTATCACGGAACCACCTACACTTTCTCAATATCTAGAGTTCCTTGAAGCGCGATTCCGCACATTGGAAGCCATCCCTAAGACTTCGAGCCAGAAATCAACACAAGCATCTAACCGAAATTTTCAAACTCTCGTTACATCACCTTCAAATACAAAGGACGTGTGCATATTGTCGACTGAATCATCATCTACGTCAATGTACATCATTTCAAACACTCACACCGGATCAACGAATGAAATTCGTGAAAGGCAAAAATATTTGCTTTAATTGTCTTGCGGCGGATCATCAAAACAAACAGTGCCCTATCAAACGTGGTTGCTTCCACTGTGGTCGCCGTCATCATACGTCTTTACATAACCCAGCATCACCCGAATTGTCCAATTCCAACCAAAACCATAATATTCAGCCCGTTTCATCTTATGTGGTCAGTCACCTAACTGACATCGTACTTTTATCTACCGCAATCATAAAAGTGCAATCAAATGGAATGTGGCACACCTTACGGGCACTTTTGGATACTGGGTCGCAGGCGAGCTTCATAACAACAGCCTCTATGCAACGATTATGCCTCAAACCCCTTCCGTTTGTCACAGAAACATTAATCACCGGAATTGGTAACGTTAATTTAAACTATGCCAGGAAACTTGTGCGTTTCCAATTGGGATCTAGATTATCGGAAAATTTCAGAATCACCGTCGAAGCCATCGTCTTACCATCGCTAACGGACCGACTCCCACACTCCGAAATTTCTATCGGATCGTTTCCCCATCTCCAGGACTTAAATCTTGCTGATCCACTATATTATCAGCCAGGCAACATCGATGTGATTTTGGGCTCTGACGTTTACCTAGCCTTAATCAGGGATGGTCTTCGGAAGGGACCTACTAAAACACCAATAGCGCAAAACACTGTGCTAGGATGGGTATTAACTGGACCAATCAGCAGCAACACCATTAAACCCGCCACAGTCCACACCTTCTTGAATCAAATGAAACTGGATGAAACATTACGGAGATTCTGGGAGATGGAAGAAGTAGACATCACTCCTCCTCCAAAGAACGACGAAGTTGAATGTGAAGATCATTTCAAGAATAAGTGATTTAACCACGGAAACCCTTCTCGCTGCTATGCGAAGATTCATATCTCGGAGAGGCCTATGCAGAACTGTATTCTCCGACTGTGGAACTAACTTCGTTGGAGCAAAAAGAGCATTAGACAAAACATTACAAGTGGCTCAAGAGAAAGCAACTCGTGAGGTGGCGGAAGAGTTAGCAAATGATGGGATTACCTGATTTATTCCTCCTGGATCACCCCATTTTGGAGGACTCTGGGAGGCTGGGGTGCGCTCCGTAAAACATCATCTGCGCAGGATTATAGGAAACGTCACGCTAACTTATGAAGAATTGACTACAGTCCTTGTGCAAATCGAAGCCTGCCTCAATTCCAGACCATTAAGTCCTTTGAGTGATTGTCCGACCGATCTTTCCCCTCTAACACCAGGGCATTTTTTGATCGGTAGAGCGTTAACAGCCCCACCACAAGAAGATTTAACCAATGCAAATCAGTTTGGTCTAAGACGTTGGAAGCTATTACAAAAACTTCAACAAGATTTTTGAACACGATGGCGTATGGACTATATGCACACCCTGCAGCAAAAACCGAAATGTCTTCAGCCTAAATTAAATCCAGAGGTTGGGCAACTAGTCATTCTCAAAGACGAACGACTTCCACCACTTAAATGGCTGATGGGCCGGATCATTGCAACGCATTCGGGATCGGACGGTCTGATAAGAGTGATGGATATAAAAACGAAATATTCGATTATACGGCGTCCAATTACAAAAATCTGCATTCTACCGTTATAATCTTTAACCATAGACACTGAATTCAAAAGTATATTTTGACATAACAACCCTAATCAATTCGAAATGATATTTAATATTCAATCTCACTTCCAAATACGCAAATATCAGCACGAAATGGCGAGTCGGAGTGCCCTAACTCCTGGTTCGAGGATGACACATGGCTCGCAAGGAGGAAATGCCGCGAACCTTTGTGTCATTAACAATTTCTGTTAACAATCATGTACTTCTTTGGTAAAATCTTCTGCCAAACTTGGGTAAACCGAAATCACAACCAAGTATCATAGTAAACTCATTAATCAATAACATTAACCTAACTTTGATTTCATATGGACATCCAAAATGACGAAACGAAGTTCCTAGTGCCAGGTTGCGGCGACCATTCATTACTTTACTTTTGAAACGCTCATACATTTCAAGGCCCGGGAGAATGTTGACAATCCCAGTCAATCAAAGTAGCCAAACAAAACGAAAATAAAAGAAGGAACCATGAAACGACTGTCAGATTGAATTTAGTTTTGAATTTATTTGGTTTTGATGTGTTGAGTCTTTATTAAACCATGATACAAAATAGTCATTATTCATGTTATTAAAACAATTATTGCAAATTATTCGAGTCTTTTTCTATATTCATTCAAATTAAAATGAATACTTAGAAACATATTTATTTCAGCTCATATCGCTCTTGAACAAAACAGGCTATTTGTATAGTTGGAAGTTAGCCAATGATGAAGTTAATAAGGATCAAGTGTCGCTGCCATTGTCTATGTCAGATTCTGATATAAACAGTCGTTATTTTAAATTCGCGCGTGAATTAAATATAATATTTTAGCGGCATTTCATTAATTTAAGCTACACGCTAGCTTCCACATACATGCTCTTACTTTTTTTAGTCTTAAGTGTACTAACTATTCAGTAATTTTGAACATCAATCAACAAACTGGGATAAGAATATTCCAGTATTCTACAGTAATATTTCAAAGTAACCAATTAAAACGGTAACATGAAAAACCAACAGCTTAAATATATTTAAAAACTCAACTGAACTCAGAGAGAGTTCTGGATAATATTGCGGAGGTTGTAGTGCTTCGAAAAGCCTTATAAAGTCATGTCATTAGAAGATATTATTGATGTCCTTTTATAAAAGTGAATAGACATACACGTAGAATAATTTGCATTTGACTTTGAAAATAAAATTATACCTTTAATGATTTGTAAATTTCCAACCACGCAATGTTACTAAAGGGAAAGTTCTGTGAGTTGAAGTCAAAACATGCGCTGGTTGCATATTGAAATCAATAATATCATCTCAAAAGATTACGGTCCATTTTTTTACTCTATGCTAAATTAAAATTTCTTTTACGCTTTGGCGAAAGTGGGTATTTTATTTTTAGCAAAAAAAAAATACGATGCATACCAATCCGAAAATTTAGCCTTAATATCTCCCCTCTCTATCTCTATCTACCCTCAATATCTTTCAGAAGCTCCTCTTAAATATTTTGTTGCCCACATCAAGAAAATAATTTACACCCAATCCACGAAGATAATGACTAATTGCTATCATATTTAATCCAGAGTACACTGGGTCTCTATAATAATTTTTAATTTCGCTTTAAAAATTTGGCGTCGAATACTTTTTAGACTCGTCACGTCTACAAAATATTCGACGACTTCACTACCGCTCCAAAGCGACCTTTTTCAAAGCATAAAAAGTGGAAATGAAAATTTTTACATACCGTTACATGTCCTCCCGTCGTTCGGATCAAGTGTAAAACCAGCAAAACATGAACATTGCACTCTCGGCTCAAGTTCATTTTCTAGCTGTATCATATAACATTCATGATCACATCCTCCTCGATCTGGTCCACACATTGTCTTTTCAGTTTTTGTTATTTCCATATGAGTTCTATGTTCATCCGTTTCGGAAAAGCGCTCAACATTTTCAGGTACTTCCCCACTACCATATTCATTTCTTTCATCGTAATTTTCAGACTGTTCTCTATTTGCCACAAACTCAATTTCTTCATGTTCTTCTCTTCGATCCTCCAGGTCATCTGAGATTTCTTCATATCGTGATTGTTCTTCTCTCCGTGTAGATTCATGATCAAAACTTTGAGCTCCACCTTCCCAACGTCGAGTTTCTTCGATTTGGTTACCTTCATGATGGTGAGTTCCTTCTAGTTCAGTATCAGTTTCGCCGGAATTGTTCCACTCTTCTTCGGTGTGTTGCGAATGTTCAACAGTCCGGTAGATATTATCTTCAGCGTGGTGAGCTTCTTCTTCAGCATGATGCGCTAGTTCGGTAGCTCGACGAGCTTCTTCTTCAGCATGATGCGCTAGTTTGGTAGCTCGACGAGCGTCTTCTTCAGCTCGTTCGAGTTGTTCTTTGGCTCGCCGCGTTTCTTCTTCTACACGACGAGCTTCTTCCTCCATTCGATGAGCTTCTTCTTCCATCTTTTGTGCTGAACTAAGGCGCTCTTCTTCTGCTCTCCGGGCTTCTTCAAATTTGCGTGCCTCTTCAACACGATGTGCTTCTTGAAGTCGACTGGTTTCTTCAGCACGACGCTCTTCTTCAGCACGTCGCTGTTCATCAGCACGACGCTGTTCTTCGGCATGACGCTGTTCTTCAGCATGACGCTGTTCTTCAGCATGACGCTGTTCTTCAGCACGTCGTTCTTCTTCAGCCCGACGTTCGTTTTCAGCACGACGCTCTTCTTCAGTACGACGTTCTTCTTCAGCACGACGTTCTTCTTCGGCACGACGTTCTTCTTTGGCACGCCGTTCTTCCTCGGCACGACGTTCTTCTTCGGCACGACGTTCTTCTTCGGCACGACGTTCTTCTTCGGCACGATGCTTTTCTTCGGCACGACGTTCTTCTGCAGCACGGTCTGTTTTTTCAGTCTCATTATCTTCTTCAGTTATGCGATCATGAGTTTCTTGGCGTTCTTCTTCTAATCGTTCATTTGTTTCACCGTCGGTATTTGTCCCTTCAGCTTCGCCTGCTTCACGATCAGCATAGTCTGCAAATAGAAGAAGAAGAAGAAGAAAAATTATGAATCAAAACATGTATAATCAAATTCATAAAATCGAAAACGTTTTAGTAACTAGTTTATTAAAAAAAAATTTGTTTTGCTTCAAAACCCGAGCTATGTCTTTGAGTTTAAAACGATTGTCTAAAATATGGTTTCTTTTAAGCCAAAATAATTTTGCTCAATCTTTTGTTCTTTTACTAAAGCATGATATTCTTTTTGCGAATCGTTGAACAAGTTATGTGTCCACTACACTTTCAAAAAACCTGCATCAGTTTAAAAGGGGACAATTAGTTAGTCCTGCTGGATAAAAAACAGAATCAAATTAACAGAATCATGGGCCCCTTTTATATTGCGCCAACAAATTTTTCAGCATGATTTCTAATACTTGCTGACAAGCCAATTTCAGCGGATTCACTCCGGCAAACCACAGCATACAATGTCTATCACCGTCGGGACTAATAGTGCAAATATCTATAATCTGCGATTTGCAACGTTTTCAATAATATATTGTTCGATTTCACAGTCTGCTTACCGCATGTATATGTCACTCAAATTCAAATTAGCAAATTAAAGTTTAAGTATGAATGTGAATCGTATTTTCATTATTTGCCTAGCAACGAATCATAATGAATTGATTTCGAACAAGTTAGTGGCTTTGAGAGTATGTGACTTTTATAATTAATTATTCAGCTCATCTCATTTCTAATGCTGCTCGCAAAATGTGTTAGGCAAAATTTGTTTGAATTCAGTATTGTAGACTAAATAATTGGAGAAAATACGTGCGGAAATTCATGGTACAAATATTTTTTTCATGAATACTGCATTGTCATGTTTTGTTAAATTGTGTTCAAACCATTTAACAGAAAATGACAATTAAATTAGTTCTATTTCAGGCCAAGAATTTATGTTTTCGAACTTGAGGCTGAGTATTGATTTCTAGAAAAAAATTTCGTCAAAAATTTGGGAAAAGTAGTATTCACTTTTTAGCGTGAAAAAGTTGCTTTCTCTTTGAAAATGGAGATGGAGAGCAAAGAATGACGACATAATAAAGACTTGTCAACATTTTTCTTCACGACTACGTCAATACCAGCCTTAGGATATAATGTCTTTTACTTCTAAAAGAATGCTCAGACTGGCAGGAATCTTTGAAAAAGCCCAAGATAAACTTGTAGCAACTAACCTTATTTTGCTATGTTTAGCTTTCCAAAGATATTTTTGTGAGCTTCAAACGTCAAACCATAAGGCTGGAATTCGAGCGTAGCAGCGGAGAAAATGAACGAAACATGTAGTCTTATATATAAATTATTTCACTTTGATATAATTTTATTTTAAGCTTAATTTTTGAAGTTTAGCCTTTGGGAAGCAAACATTTATTTTATTTTTTTTTTTATTTATTTATTTGCCAAACAAGGCATGATACAATATATTACAATAGAATATGCATAAAATAGAACAAGCAAGTATTTCAAGTTAATGTTTATTTGCATTTAGGCGAAAAAGGATAGGAAATAAGTAGGTAAAGAAGTTATTAGGGCCTTTGTCAAGTTACTTTTGAAAGTAGATTTGGTGATACCTGAAGAGTAGTGATGACTTACAGTGTTGAATGTTCTACAGCACCTATTGATGGGCTCATTATACCCATAAACTGTAAGGTGCTGGTATTCCTTAAGGAGGGTTGTATGCCTAGTCCGTCTTATTTGATTGTTGAAAGTAATGCGATTAGAGAGAGCTGCTATACTAACTGTTCCGTTAATGACATCATAGGCTAGGCATGCGCTAATTATGATTCTTCTTATTGATGAAAGAGTCATTAGGTTTAAAAGACCAAGTCTGTATTCGTAAGAGGGAAGATTACTAAAGTCGTTTGGATTATAGAGGTGCCTCAAGGCGAAAAGCAAAAATTGTTTCTAAACTGATTCGAGCCTGTCGCTGTGTAGTTGAAAAGCTGGGCATCAGACTATGCAGGCGTATTCCAGTAGAGGCCGCACTAGTGATGTATATAGAGACTTAGTAACCCAAATGTTTTTGAACTCTTTAGCGCGCCTCTTAATGAAACCTAATTGTTTGCTCGCTTTCGACAAGACTTTGTCGATCTGCAAATTAAAGCGCAATTTGGTATCTAGGGTTACACCTAGGTCTAAGATATGTTCAACCCTAATAAGTTCGTTGCTATTAAGATAGTATGAATTGGCTATTACACTATTTTTCCTGGAGAAACTTATCACTCGACACTTGTCGACGTTGAGATTTAGTTTATTCAGGAGGCACCACTGTTCGAGAGACACAAGTTTTGATTGAAGAAAATCAATGTCAGACTGCGTTTTGATAGTGTGGTACAATTTCAAGTCATCAGCGTAGAAGAGGTGTGGGGTATCAAATAAAATCCTAGATAGATCCGAAATGAAAATATTAAAGAGAAGAGGGCCCAAATGACTGCCTTGCGGCACCCCCGACAGAACAAAAACTGTTTTTGAAAATTTTCTTGGAATTTGTCAATCTGGGCTCTGTCACGAAGAAAAGATTTAAGCCAGTTAAGTAGGCAGCCAGATATACCGAAATTAAGTAATTTCTGTGTCAAAATTTAATGGTCGACTCTGTCGAAGGCCTTACTGAAATCAGTATAAATCGCATCAACCTGGTTTCCCTTTTCCATCTCACAAAGGACGTCCGAAACCAGGATCATGAGATTCGTGGTAGTTGACCTGCCTTTTCTAAACCCATGTTGCTGTTCGTTGAGAAGGGGACTTATTATGGAAGTCAGTTGATCGCAGACGAGCTTCTCGAAGAGTTTGGGGGTCACTGAGAGAATAGCGATGCCTCGATAGTTGTCAATAGATCCTTTATCGCCACTTTTGAAAATAGGCGTAATATGGGAAGACTTCCAAAAGAATGGAAATACGCCTAATGACAGCGACTTGTTAAAAATTATATACAGAGGGGTTATCAATTGATTGATACACTGTATCACAAAGCAGGTAGGTATTAGGTCAGGGCCAGGTCCTTTATTAATGTTTAGCTCTTGGATAGCGTTGGCAAGCGCCTCTTTTGTTAGAATGATTCCCTCAATGAGTGGTGTGGATAAAGTTTGGGTAGGGCAGACAGTTGAATTTATTGTAGGGATCGAAGGAGGACAGAACGAATCTTGAAAGTGATCTGCAAATAAATTGGAGATTTCCTGTGGAAGCGAAGATATAGTGTTCCCTCTGAACATAGAAGCGGGATAGCCAGTCGTTTTTCGTTTCATATTAACGAAATCAAAAAACTTTCTTGGGTCATTTACAATTTTGTTACCCATTAAAGTCACGTAAAGCTCATATGCTTCCCGAGATTTAATTGAGAATTCTTTGGATAAAAGTTCGTAGCTTTCCTTTAGCCCTACGCTGATATTGCGATCATTTTTAATTGCTTTATAAAGTTTGTTTCGTCGGTTCCTTAATTGTCTCAAATTATTGTCAAGCCATGGCTCAGAACGTTTATTGCATTTTTTTATCTTGGGTACATAAGTGTTAATGGCTTGAAAGATTTTTTCGTCGAAAAAAGAAACAAGTCCATCCAAATCTAACGTTGAGATGGACCTTGACCATTCTATGGCATCCAGATAATTTTTAATGCTTACGTAGTCAGCATTATGAAAATCAAATACAATTTCATTATTGTATGATTGGTTAAAAGCAATATTGATAGTGGAAAGTTCAACGGTAATAGCGGAGTGATGAAGAGCATTAGAGAAAAGATTCTCGGCGTCAGTAGTTGCACTAACCACCACCTCGTCATAAAAATTGGTAAATATTAAATCTAACCACTTACCATTCTGGTTAGAAGTCGAAATAACTTGCTGTAAATCATTGCCGAATGAACTGATAAGGTTGAAATCAATGGCGTCAAGAAAGTTGATCGGGAGGAGTTGGTTATCATTTTCATCAATAGTAAATCTGATGTTTGGACGGTTGAAGTCCCCGAAAATGATTATTTTGTCTTCCTCATTCATAGAAGCAATAATGGAGGATATGGTGTCATTTATATTATTGTAAGCAATTTCGTTAGAGTGGGGTGGTACATAAAAAATTCCAATGTACATATAATGACAGCTAAATAGAACTCTGACGAATTTATGTTCAAATAACTTGCACTGATTAGTTACAATAGGTTCGCTAGAAAAGGAGTTGTGTATGGCGATAAAAACACCACCTCCTCTTGTGGAACCAGTCTGAATATAATCGCGATCAGCTCTGTATATGGTCCAATTAGAGTCAAGGATTTCCTCATTAAGATGTGATTCGTTCAACCAGGTCTCAGTTATGGCCAGGATATTGAAATGGCAAGATTTAGCGTCAAGAAAAAGTTTGTTGAGTTTGCCTCTCATACCACCGCAGTTGTGGTAGAGAAATCTTGGTGATGGTGTAGAGAATTTCCGGTTGACTTTTTCATTAGGAATAATATTTCTTTTGATTTTCGCGTGACTTCTGTAAAAGTGAAAAATATTTGGAGCTCACATATGAACGATATGTTTTAAGATCGCTTTCGACTTGTTCTGGAGTCATTCCCAGTTCGACATGATAGCGAGTAAAGAATGAGCGAAGAGAGTCGACTTCAGTGGGAAGACCTTCTTGATGTTGCAATGACATTCATCACAGTGGAGGGAAACTTTAGGTTGAATTTAACAAGGACAACAAACAGCAGCATTACGCTAGCCAATTGCTGAAAAAATCATCCAAACCTGTCGCATACTCTGCGATGCGAAGTATGTTTTTGTAGTTTAGTAAATGAGTTTCATTATAAGAAGTGGCGCAACCAGCAATATTTTTATACTCAAAATATCAAAAAGTTTGAATACTAACTTTTTTCATCTTCTTATCTCCATTTTAACTCTTTAAACATCATTCCTGTCTGCTCAGAAAAATGCAGTACGGTAGCAATCCACTTTACCTTTCTTCTGATGTGTCACACGCATCCGGTTTTGGGCCATCACTCTTAATCTTTTGCGTGTATTTCTCCTCTTTGTTTACTAAAGTAAAGATCCCCACTTCAGCCTTCATTTTCAAGTCTGATAAATTTTTATTGCGATTGATTGTATATTCTGCATGGCATTGAGTTTTTAGTTTCTTTGCTGGTATCGATAGTACACCACAAAATGCTAAAGCCCAGTGATTTTTATTTTGGGTGCTTTCAGAATAGTGTGTGTTTTGATATTACTCTCGTGGAGTTCAAAAAACAGTCTTAAACCTCCGAGAAACTCGCAGAATGACTTTGGTACATTTCCATTGCACCATCAATAAAAACGTACTGAAAAGATTAAACTTGTTTTCCGCGTAAATGAGTATTCAAGCGCGTCAAATTAGATACGATTTTTCCAAAAAAAAGTATTCATTTCATCGAAAACAAAAAGCAAATTTGGCACATCATATTTATTTCAACATACTACAACAATATTTCTCATTATTCCATACAATTTAACTTTGATCAACACCCACAACGTATATTATTTATAAGTGGATTTTTATTCCCTCAAATACATTTCATTACCATTCATCTGAGGATAATGCCACGAGCTGGCTCGAATTATTATTCATTGCAACAAGCTAGTCTAGTATGACTTCATACACGTTCCCTGTACATAGGGCTACACGTTAACATCATCCAGAATCAACATTGCATTTACATATTAATCTACTTGTGGAACATGTTTAATTCTCAGAATAATTACTCGGTTGAAAAAGCGTACAGGTACAAACGAACAATTATCACCTTCCAAGGGTTCGCATTTTTGCAATTTCATTTTCATTTTATTCGTGGCATTCGTTCTTTGCATTGAAATAATTAAATGATGTTGGTGTTATGATGGAAAATTAAAGAATACGCCGTAAACATGTGAAAATTATTATGCCACTGCAAGTTTGGATTGCAACATTGAACGGGTCTGATCCTTGAGAACAAATCTTCAAACATTATCAATGTTAAAAATATATTTGAGCGAGTACGAGGAAAAGGGGCTTATACATTATTTAGACAAACTATATATGATTTCGTAAAACCAAAATCAGGAAAACAAAATTTAAAATACTGAATCTCACGCGGAACATCAATCAAAGTCCAACAACCGCGAATGAAATCATAAAAAAATTTATTCTTTGCTGTCTGATCTTACCGTTTTAGCAACAATATCTTAAGCTCAAAAAAAAAATTTTCATGGATTTAACTTATTGAAAATTGTTTCAACATTAATTATCATCATTTATCAGTATAGACATTTATCTCTCTTCATTTTTATCAAATATTTTTGAGACCAGCTTTTTTCCATCGACATCATTTTCATGATGGGTAATGCTGGCTAGCATTACACGAGCCGTAACTAAAGAATAACACACATTCTAGCTTAATTTAAGAAAAAATTTACATCCTGCTCTCACATAATTGAATGTTTTATATTTTATTCCTATTCGCATCATCTACTCACATGGCTCTGAGTTATGATGAGACCGCGCCCAATGTGGGCTCACATTACCTAATTATTTGTAAACACTTTAGGACACAGAGAGTAGATTACCCTCGAAATATCTATATCTAGGATGTGTTCAGTGTGCCTGCTAGAGTTGCTCTGAAAGCATAGCAAAGCATCACATTAGCAATTGCCAAAATTCGCAGTGGCATGGCGAAGCAGCCATGGATATTGGACAGCCAAGAACTGCTTCGTAGGTCGGCGTTTACACTGCACAACTCAATAGTAAATTTTTTTTTAATACTCTTAGCACTTGCAGAGCACTCTGGAAATTTCTGAGTTTTCAGCATACAGCAGCAAAAACGAGCTAGATTTTCATAAGATATTCAAAGGTGTCACTTATTCGCGACTTTTGACACCATATCTGTGAAAATTGGCTTGAATGAAAGAGAAACGTTGAAAACGTGATGGTACACAAATCAGCGAGTCCAGCCTCTTTTGCATCACAGTCCGCTTTCTAAAAAACCAAGATGCGTTGCGCTGTGTAAAAGCCTAGTTAAAACTCGAGTTGAATGGAAGTGTTTAAAAGTCTGCCTAGTTTATGATAGCACTAATTTAATTTATAATGTTCATGTCTTTTGTCACAAAAGCAGAAAAACTGCTTTCCATTTCCATTGCTGATCAAAAAATACGTTTAAGTAGTATGTCTATTTTGCAACATCGGAAAGCCATAACAGGTAAAATAGCAGCTATAGCTGCTATAGTAAGAATATTGAAGACACTTCTGCCAAAAATTGAAATGCATTTGGCTTCTATAAGAGAAACGGATATTTCACGTTTCAAATATATTCCTCAACAACCTTTAAAAAAGGTGTGAAAAGAGAAATATGTGGAAAAGTTTTTGCATATGCAATATTTGTTTATGGTTTAAGATATTTTTAATGGTTTGAGATGTCAAATTATTGAATTTTGTTGCAGTTGCAGTTTTGCTCCTTAACAATGGTTTTAAATCACTGCTGCGCATTTTATTTTTAATGTTTCATAAATATAAGTGATGTGCACTGTTAATTTATACCTTGGTAGAGCCTAAACGCTAGTATTAAGTTCAGCGTAAAGACTAATTTTGACAAGTCTCCATTATCTGGTAATTCTCTGGAATGGGGATTTTGACAAAGGAGATATGCGGAGACTCTGCTGATTTCAATTTTCAATTGATTTGTTTATTATATGTAGTGTTGAAGACACTGGCATAATTCAATTTTCAAATTTAAATGCTTATCGATATGGAGTTTCACTTTTTTGCTCGGAAGAATGGTCTGCACATTCTAAATTGGCGAGAAATATGTGAAGACATATTGCTAATGATATCTGCATTTTCTAATTCCATTAACTTTTTCAGTGAAATTTTGAATTTCAGTCCGGCGGAATTTCAGGCTACATTTTAACCGAAGCATATTGCAAATAAAGTTTTGCATGAAAATCTCACCTGAAACCGAAGTCTGTACTAAGCTTAAGCCAATGCGAAGTCAGGCAAGTATGGCCCGAGACAATTGAGCGTAAATACTACCATCAACATGTTGACCGTGGCTCGCAATTGTTTTCTGTTAATTGTCTGCTACAAGAAAATTATATAATACCAATTTTGTGTTAATGTGAATGTTAGTGCCATAATGCCATGGGAACATGTCATAGTCTTGTCAAACCGCCATGAATATCAAACATAAACTGACGAAGAACATATTATTTCATCCTATCGATAGAAGCTCACCCTTCGACGGTCAAACGATGGCTGAGCCTGTGAGCCAACTTGTGGACAGCGTTTGCCGAGTCGTCACAAAATTGTGCCCGAAAAACTAACTCAAATCGGAAGCCCTACCAGCACCCGCGAGTTCTGTCGAAATCCTTTGCGCTCGCCTGCTCTCGTCTAGGGCCGGCCAATGTGGGTTTCTATCTTTACGATTCTATGTATGTATGTACAGATGGGCCATTTATAAACACCATGTAGATACTGTGTCAACGGTAGCTCATGGATTTGCTGTTTAGTTGCTTCGGTCTTTCAAAGGACAAGCGGGACTTGATTTAAAGCTTAAGTTCAGGTTAAAGTTAACTTAGGGTACGATATTCGTATTCAGGTTTAAGTTAAACACCATAAAGTATATAGATTTTCAGTGAACTAGTGCGACGGCAATCTCAGCCACTGGACAGGGTGGATAATACTATTAGCGTGTAAGATAAAACAATATGCTTAAATATTTAATAAAAATAAAAACCATAAGAGGCAGCAGGTCAAAATAGTCTAGCTGCTACATTTTAAGTTTTTATCATTAATCGAGCTTTGAGTTAAATACCGAATGTACAGAATGTAAAATATAAACTTTTCACTTATTTTTTTTAAAATATTATGATAGACTTCACTTTAATGTTAATTTAAATCTTTTGCCTTAAATCAAATTGAATACGACTGTTCTAACTTGAAACTTTCACAATGCTGCACCAACATCCTTCCAACTTCAATTGTATGTAATCAAATACTTATCTTAATAACTATGCCATGACCTTAATTAACTAGTTTCCTTTACTATTCTCATTCAAACAAGCCTCTTAACTTCATAATTAGGGGATACTAAACCATGAATGTAAACTCTACATACTATAAGATTCTGTGTCAAACACATTTTCTTACCAAAACAATTTTCTCATTACATCTTAACATTATCTGGTCCTTAAGCATACCATCTAACAGACATTCATGAGGTTAGAAATTTAATTGCACAATGTTACGTAATGTTTGATTGCTTATTACAATGCAGAACAAATAAGCCGATTGTGCTGTCAGCCCTTCATTGATAGGGTCTAAGCCGCTTATATGGAGTCTAGTAATTTTATGCTAACCACATATTATTCTATTCAATTAATCATTATTCACATGGTTTGCTGATGTGAATTTTGATCATAGGGAGAGGATTCATCTTAGAATCGAAAAATGTATTGTTTCAAAGAAATGGTAGTTTTCATGTTACTGAACTTATTACTCGCTCCTATATAGGTAAGCATTTTATTTAATATATGGAGTTTGAATACTACCAACCATAAGAAAAGGCACGAGATAACATCTCTGTCATGGCATTATCAACTTTTTTCAGTGTATTCGAGCTCTTGGCTAAAATAGGTGAAGTGAGACAATCCTTAGAGCTTTTACTTTATGAGGGAATTAGTTGTTTAGTATGGTGGCTCAAAATGTAGTTTAAGAATATATTGCTAAACTATTTTTAAAAAATTCCACCTCATAGAAACTGCTACAAAGACTGATTTTCAAGTAGAAGAACTATTTATGTTTGGAATATTTGTTCAACTAAAATTGATCTTTCTTACAAAAACCATGCATCGAAGGTCATGTACTTACGTCCGATGACAGTTTCGCAAACCATTGAGTAAAAAAGATTCCAGGGTTACCGCTCACGTGAGTTTAATAATTTTGGAAAGTAAAACCCTTGTTACTTTTTTTCATTAAAGAATAATGATATGACAATCTCTTAGTACGAAAATAATGAAAACGCTCAGCGGAAATTTGCATCTAAAGTGAAATATCAGCTTTGGCAAAAGTGATCCAAGGAACGATGATCGTCATAAAAAATAATAAATTATCCGCATTGAAGTGGTAACCGGGAAGAATTGTTAGCACCTATAAGAGAAATCACCAACTAGTGTGGGTCGTCGACGTAGCAGCCGCTTGCAGAAAACGCCTCCAATTGTCTTGGTCCAATGACCGGATCTTCCAATTTCGAAATCTGAGCAGCCATGCACAGTCTTCAACAGAACCGGACCAGCGTTTCCTGGATTTTCTCACTGGCCTTCGACCCTCAGCTTTTCTATCGAATATCTTTTGAGGTATTCGATGTTCGTCCATTCACTGCACGTGATCAGCCCATTGCAGCTTTAGTAGGTGAATGGCTGTGGCTACCTCTGGATCGCCAAATATCTCGTACAAATCGTAGTTGCACCATATTTGAAATTGATCGCTCTCCCGTTTTGCTCTCTCTTCCTACTCCCGCGTATACTTTGATTTTATTTTCTAATATTTTCGTCAAGATTTTATAGGACGTACAAAGTAATGATATGCCTCTGTAATTTTTGCATCGCAGTTTATCTCCTTTTTTTGCATAGAGCATATGATAGATTTTAACTTTATTACGACTGCAATCAAAAATGTCACAGCACGTGCTGATTATTCTGATTGGCTTATTCGACTTCAACGACAGAAAATTCAGGGTTGCCGTACACGAATAGCACCAAAACTTGGAAAATTGAGAGACTTTTTACTTTTGTTTCTACGAATATTTAATGCAAGTATCTGTTGGTGCATAAATAGCAACAAATATTTCTTACGCTAGCAACCTTTTGCTGGCACAACAAAATTTTCTACAAATTGAGGCCAACACACCATGTAGTTTTTTTTTGGTCCAATGACTGCGTTCAAAGATATAAGGGATAGAAACTCTCAAAGGAAAAAAATTTCTGAATTTTTAAAGTTGAAGCATTTCGTGCTTATTTTCACTACAAGATCAGTACCATTTCAGAATTTGGTGGTAGCATTGGCTCACAGTGAATAAATTACAAAAAATATCATAGCAGGCAGCGCTATCCTAATTATCCAATCAAAAGATCATGCTGTGATGAATTTTGTTTTAATCTTATGAATGCATAAGAGCTAATAGGCTTAATAGCTTCTTTTTTTATAAACAGTGATTTTTGAAGAAGATACCACAGCCATAGTGATTCCCGCATATTCATTAAATTTCTACTCAAGGTCAATACATTCCGTGAATTTCAATCACACGAATTTCAGTCGCGACAAAATAAACGTTTCAATCGAAGGATTCTTATGTGATGCAATATTTGAAAATTTTAATTTGCATGTATATACAAAGCATAACGTTTTTTCAATCGTTGGCATAGTTTTTTAAAGAGCAACATGCTTTCAGGACGATCAGGAATTTAAAGGGTTTCTGGTTAAGTATCAGCTACATAACCCGCACATTCAGCAAAAACCACCCTTTAATAAGTAAATCCCGAAACAGCCCGCTCACTCTGAGGGATGTTATCTTAATGCGAAATTTAAAAAAATGCCTACTTTTATGCACTCTAGGTAATAAAAATTTTGTTTGGTTTGAATTGAGTTACTGCGTATTTTCTGCGTAATTCTTTACAGCAGTCCAAATTTTATACTTAATTAATAAACTTAATCGTTGAATCACTTTAATCGTCATTTGTTTATCAAAAACTTCAGGTCGCACATTACTTATATAAAACGACACATCTCACAAAACATGTCTTCTCTGTGACTTACTACATGTCAAATTTCATCCAATTTAAATATGGCTGCATCCAACTTCACCTTTAATCCAGTTGAAAGCAAAAGCATCATTTAAATGCATCAGCGCGATATATGAACATCCATATGTAAGTATACGACGTGCACAAATTCATAACGAAAGTTTCGAGAATCATTCCACTATCGGTTGTTATCTACAACTTCATATTCGACGTAGGCTTAAATTGCTCTTCGATGGACTCAATCGATTCGTTTTAAAAATTATGTTGTTTTGGATGCATTTTGGTAATCCAATAAATTCAGAGATTATCGCCGCTCTAAATAATTGTTACGTTTTGTTGATGACCACCTATGAAACATTTCGGTGATTTGCGAGTTATTACGATTGTTATGCATGCATGCTTGCCAGCATTCATGCCCAGAACACGTTCACTAGCGCGCATTGTTCAAAGATAGCTAGCTGATAGCTTTCTTCGGATGATTTCGATCGATCAGAACAGTGTGGTCCATGACGCTTCGATGCACAATATCGGAGATAATGTCCGCCTTGCGGCATCGAAACAAATAATTTATGGATGTAACTTATTGATTTACTTCATAAACAATGTAAAAGACTGTGAAATGAGTGTAATTCTTTACCAAATCGGACAGGTTACCGTTGTGAAACTCACATTATGACTGAAATTGACTAAGTCGTAAATCGGATTACCTTGGGGTCGATTTTACAAACTGAGCGGACCGCAAAGGGAAACATTACTAAATAAACATGCATTCATATTATTGATGTTATTTTCAATTATATTTGGCAATGTGAGTTCCTTTTGATGTTTCTTTAATGCGTCACAAATTTTTTCAAATAAAAAGATGTTCTTACCTTCTTCTTCTTCATAAGGTTCACCCTCTTCTTCATCATAGTCACCATTGCTGACTTTAGTGCAACTCGGGGAATTTCCTATCCACGTTTGTTTGCTACAATACAAATGATCGTTATCGGGATTATCGAGGTCATAGTTTTCATCGCATTCATAGAATGCTACCAAAAATATGTTGCCATCTTTTTTCCTCCTGTAAAATGAAGAATGCGATATAAGTTGAATTATTATAATCGTGTATAGGTTAAATTTGATTTTCTTCTATTAACTGAACATGTTAAAAAAACAGTATGTAATTTTTGCGTAAGTTTATAAAATTTTGAATGATATCGTGATTAAAAACAATTATCATATACCATTCTTCGCCTTTCAGAAATTTCACACCTCGCCATAAGTTTCTTCATCGAAAGATCATCGCATCCTTCTCTATTGCATCGGTAGAGAAATCCAATAGTAACTCTCAAACATTTCATTTTTTTCAAAAAGCTAAAAATAGAGTCGATTACACGCATGACCATTCGAGCTTGCTGTTAATTGATTGAAAGGATTATCGGTAGCAACTTCGGACACACCTTATTTCCGTGAAAGCGACCATGTAAACTGTATTTAATGTCAGAAGTTTCTTTGTTAGTGCTTGCTGAATGCATGTTTTAGTTTCTTCAAAAGAACTTCTCATCTCGCACGCACTCAGTATTAGTAATCTATTTTGCATGCGTGGGCGCCCAATGTGGGGATCGTTTGCAATGTTTCCTGTGATATCTTCTCTCGTAAGCTAAACTTCTCGATGAAAAGTCAAAGCTCTGTACATATTACAATAAATTTGATTTTCATTTATTTAACATATTATTTTGCGAAATAAGAACTAGTCGTCAAACATTAACACTAAACTGGTTATTGCTGATATACAAATACTTTCTCGCTCCAGTAGAAAAGTTAAATGTGTATATTTATCATTTCAATGCCTCTAAGAAAGTTTAGGGCTTTGAAAATCCTTTCACTTCAGTTTTGGTGCTGTATTTATGCCTTAGGAATACTACTTCACAGAGGGTAGACTTCAAGCTTAAGGCTATGATATGATTATACCTTGCTAGAACTTCTGATTCTTTGAAGTAAAGGACGATCAAATTTTATACTTTTTGAGCGCAGACTAAAGCTATCAAGCCCAAAGTTTACCGCAAATGAATCTCCAGCTAGTTTACACAGTTAAGGATAATATCTACGGCTATGCACAGGTTTATCGCTTACGTGGTTTGCATTAGACAACCAGTTTTGGCCCATTAACCAGCCTCCGCTAGTTAGAGCCAGTTAGTGCTAGAGCTACTCCGCTTAATTGAATCAGCTGACTCCAACTAGTGGCATAAGTCACTTCTGCAAACCTTTGAAAGTTGTATAAGCCTAAAACTTGCGGCACTTGCCAAGAGTATGCTCGTTGGGGTCCTCTTCCATTTCGTTGATAAATAGTCAGCCAGCCTTAGTCTAATCCCAAGAGATGCAGTAAGACTATACTATGTAAACAGGCTAATCGTCGCTCTCAAGCAATTTCTACTAAGCCTGTATAGTAACTTGTTCTTGAATCGAAAGATGGCCATAATGTCCTGGCTACCACAAAGTCTATCCTGTTTTTCCATTCGGACTTGAGTCTAGCTCATACTTATGATTGTATTTAATTTGCTTGCAGTGTTGTTAAGTGACCCTGGTACAGATATGCAGGACCTATTTCTAGCTCATGAACCTGTCCCTGCCAGCTCGCCAGCCTTTTCATTACCTATAGTAGCGTAACGCACGAACTCCCACATTATCCGGATAAGAGTATGCTTTGCATTAACGACGACAACCACTATCAAGAGCGAGAATGACTGCCATTTTGGCATCATTGGTTTGGTTGATATTTTGCTAATAGATTAAACTGCCATTGGTGTAGCATAGACTTCTGTGGTATAGCCATCCGTTTAGATGCAGACTCCTTTGATTTTTTGAAGGTATCTTGATCTGGCACTTTCCAAAGAGTAACTTCCTATTTGTAACTATAGTGACAATAATAATCGTCTCCGGCATTCTGTAAGAATACCGATTTGGCCCCAATGATTGAATTTTTAGCACGTGTTACTGCCAAGCATACGGTTCTGAGGATAAATTGATCCAGGGGCATAAGCCCCATAAGCATCTCCCACCGAATATTTGGGACTTTTTATGCACCCATGATACTTATGCAAACTAATCTTTACAGTCTTGTTAGTTCCTTCATATTGATCTTGCTTGCTAATTACTTCCACCGCACAAATGCCCCATACACAAGTTAATACAGAGCAGGCCAGCCGAGGGTTATGATCTCATGCTTCAAATACATATTGGCCCAATGTGTTGGCCCAACATATTGGCCAAAAATCCACTCAGGCTGGGAATGAGCCCAACATCAGCCCAGCTCGCACCAAGGGGGTGTACACATATTGGCCATAGCCTCTCTTGGTCTTGCATGGGCCAATATGTATTTCCTACATCAGGTATTGTAGTCAGCAAATTGGCACTTGAAGAGTGCCACACAAGCCTTAATAATTCTGTACTTCACATTAGCCCCTATTCTAGTTCAGTCAGCACCTTATGTAGAACGTCAGTTTTTGTCGGGTTTGCATAAGGTCTGGCAGGATTCTTTGGAATCCACTAAAATGACTGTCACGATTCAAAGAAGAATGATAGATCAATATAGTTGCTGAAACAGACGCTCAACAAAATTCGCTGCCCAACTTTAGTTTCGAAAACCGAAACCCGGTACTATGTATGGTGCAGTATTACAATATTCATTAAAACGGAGCCTCATAAGTGAGGATAAGGTACAAGTTGCTTTTCTCAACAAACGAGATTCCATCCAATCATTCACTCTGGCTTCTCAAATGCTCCATAATCTCCTCTTGGATGTTCTTGTTTTTCTTTTTCGGATATTGACATTACATGTTCTACTTAAATTAAGATTTTTCTCTACAGCGACGTCCCTTCTTGAATATTGAATTTGAATATACAACTACTTTATATTGTTAAACTATTCGGGGGGCAGGCTTTACTAGACGAATGCTAATATGTATGCTAAAATGAAATCTACTTACATGAAATTTACCAGCATATCTACATAATTTAGGGAAAAAATATACAAAGCACATATTAAACTCACCGATTGTATTTGACAACGTATCCGTTTGCGATATTGGGAGCACGAACAAGTGCTCGTCCCATGCATGATAGATCCAGATTCTTCGCAAAGTCACTTGCTATCCCCGTATCTTCCTGAATTTCCTGACCTTTTTTCCTTCGTCGTCCACCGCCGCCACCACTATCGTTACCCGTTTCTGCTGAAGACTGCTCGGCTGTTTAACGGTATTTGGTTTCACGATGCACAGCAACACATCACAGAACACGTCCCGTAGAATGAGAGTGGCATTAAGGTGATTCGACCGAGAAAAGAAGCAAATAGGATACAAGACATAAACAGAAGTCCATAAATTAAATTGGATACAAGTTAAGCTTCAGCTCCCATGTAGGTTTGCATATAAAGTTACTTGGCAGATTCTTCTCCGGGGAATATGCGAAATATGTTTGGGTTCATTTCTCATTTGCCAACATTACAGCGATGCAATTGCTTGTGCGGAATAGTTGGGAACAATGAAAATACCATAGTGCTGAGATAACAAATAAAGTGACATGAGTGTTGCCAGTAACCTGGTTTTATGTTGGCATGAAAAATTATGAAGCTGTGTTTGAAAATGTTTGCATACCTGCATATTTAGCCTAAATAAATTGAGTGTTGCTATCCCATTTCATTTACTTTGTTTCGAACAATGGACCACAAGATGCTTATGTACTATTATTAGGAACTTAGTGAATACGCCATTTGTACCTAAGCTGTTTTTCTAATAGCTCTAAAAATACTTTAAAGCTAAGTTTTCGTTTCAGCGATTTTCCTGGAAAATTCACGCCACGCGCGCTATCAGTTATAATTTAAAAAAGCACTCTACTCATCGTAAAAATAGATGAAACGTATGAATTCATAGTAATTTTAGAGCATAAATTGAATGATATCAACCAGGAATCTTTTGAAATTCTTCTAACGGTTTTCTCTGAGTTTAAGGCACAGAATACATAGACATAGTATCGAAGACCGAGCGGCAGAAGGCACAGTACAGAATGATTTCCAGTTAATATCATATGTGGCTTCGTTGTTCGAATAATGAAGAAACACATTCCTCCACGAGTTATTTCATCGTTCAAACGTATTTCAGGATTCATACGAATGTTTCTACAAGTTAAGTCGCAAGAAAGGTAGGAATTTCATATTACTTGCTATCTAGACTCCCACACCGAACGAACGCACAAAAGTTCCAGAAAAATTAAACTGTGCATATGAGAATTCCAAATGAAAATGAGAATTTCACTCAGTTATTCATTTATAATGATTACTCGAGTTATTGCAAAGTTACGAGCAAAAAGTTAACGCCGAAAAGTTTTATTGCATTACACGTGGATTTCGTATAGAGTAGTCCCTCGACTTACGTCGGAGTTAGGTTCCAAAAATTTGCGACGTAAGTCGAAAACGACGTAATTCGAGGGTAGAAGGAACCTCAGGCGATAAGTGTATGAACTTTCATTTTTTGAATAGGAATGTATTTATTTTTTAAGTTTTTACATAATTCATTTTTTTAAAGAAATTCGTGGGGTTTCGTCTACAGAAGTTTCATTCACCCTTCATCAAGTGTCTGTACACGACTACACGTCAAATTACAAATAGAAATGAAGGCAACAAGTAGCAACTGGAATACGTATTTATAAAACTTACGAAGAAGAAAATAGACGGCTTTCTTTAAATATGTACAAATATGTTCATATTTGACATAAAGCACTAAAAAGCAACACATTAATTGAATGATACATAACACAGAAGAATAGCCTCTATTTCTACTGTTTGTGGGTTGACTGGTTTACTGGTGAAGAAGGTCGAAATTCGCGTTTGGGACAAAGTTTGTTTTCTTTTTTCTTCGAGCAACTGCTTTGTAATCGTTGACAGAAGTGTTGACTTCGGTAAAACTGGACTTGATGCCCCACACAGCTGTTGCATGAATCTCGCCGATAGATGTCGGGCTAATATGTTTGCGTTTTTGTGGTTGTGCGTTTGCTTTTGGGGCTTCTTTTCTTTCTTTTTTTTCTTTTTCTTAATTGCTTTATCTTCTTTTTTATTTTTTTGTATAATTTTGTCTGTTTTTCTTCATTTTTTCAACCATTCTACCACCTTTTCGCCCTCTGGTGGCGGGATTTCCCGGGTGTGGGGCATCAAGTCCAGTTTACCCGTTGACTTCTTTTGAAATTTCTGCACTTCTTAATTTTTCGGGTCCATTTTTTTTTAACATTTTTATATATATGATTAGTAACGCTTTAGGAGAAAGATTATTGGCTTCCAAATATTAATATATTGTCGGACAGAAACACTGATCAAACCAATCACGAAATATATTAGAAGTAACCCAGGCCTTTTTGTTGCACCTCCAAATAACTGGTAGGTTTTCCTTGCATACATTTTTGAATGTCCTTGGATTTTTTGATTGATAAACAACAAGAGGTTTCAGTTTCAAATCACCTGATGCATTCCCTCCAAGAAGCAAAGTAATCCTGGATTGTTCTGCCTTAACGCCAGGAGCTCTTCTTTCTTCAATCGAAAGAAATGCTATTGAGGGCATGCATTTCCATTACAGGCCTCTCTCGACAATATTAAACACCTGCTGTGCGCAATAGCCTCCATTTTCAATAATGTCATGTTAAGTGTTTGGAAAGATCTTCGCTGCGACATAGTCCGCACTAGCCGCTCCACCTGTTACTTTTACATTGTGAATTTTACTTCTTATCTTAAAGTTTTCAAACTATCCATTGCTGGCAACGAAAGTGTCTCCTCGATTCAAGTTTACTTGTTCGAATGATCCTTTTGCCTTCGCCTTAATAGTTAACGTGATTACCGGCATATTTTGATGATTTAGGTCTTTGATCCAAATAATCAACATTTTTCCCAATGCAGGGGCTCTTTTTTGGTAATTATTGTACCACTTGTCATGCCCCTGCTTTAGTTGCTTCACTCATTATTTTACTATTGCTGATAATGGTTCGAACAGTTATATAACTGTCGATTTTTCACCTTCATCGAAACGTTTTAAAATTTCTAGTTTCTTGCCAATAATCACCGTTTTTCGCATTTTCTTCGGGTACGGTTTCCCAGCAGAATCTTGTCGCTTAGTTCTACATAAAACAAATCTGTTCTATGAACACGGCGACGTAAGTCAAGGGACGGACGACGTAATTTCAAGGATTTGGTCTCAAAATAATGAACGACGTAAGTCGAAAAAACGTATAACAAGGGAGACGTAAGTCAAGGGATTACTGTACATGGTTGTAGGCGATGATTTAAAAGGTTTGAAATATGACGGAGAGGATACTCAACAATGCTCAGCAAGTCGGTATCAACTTTTAAAGTAAAAATGAAATTTTGGCAATCCGTTGGCAATTGCAAATTTGTGCGTGTAGTGTAGATACTGTGACGGTTTTGACGCGCAAGATGTGAGTGTATTATGTGGTGTGCTTTCTGCATACAGTGGGTAAAAAAGTTAAGGCACGAACTCGTAGCAAGAATAAAAAAAAAACCGTATTTTTGATGTGACTTTAATAATAAATGATGGTGGTTTTGCATTCAATTTAAAGTTTTGTATGTTTACCTTAAGAACAATATCATAAAAACTAGTAACGAAGCAAATTTCACAACCTTAGCGTAAAATGTTTCACTGAAGTACCAAAATAACGCAAAAAAGTTAAGGCACAGAGCAGTTGTATCTGAAATTAATTAAATTGTTTTCAAGTGATCAATTCCAAACAAATGAACTTACATAGCACTAATACTTTGGAGCTCTTCCACGCATTTTTATCGCTTCTCGCAGTTGCTTTGGCATCGTTTTCACATTTTTTTGCAAAAAGCGGTTGAAATTTTGTTCCATTCATCACACCGGGGCTCGACTAGCAATTTACCCTGCAATTTCCGATGGTAGCGACTGTCAAATTTATGGTATGCAATCTGTGCATGGGCAATTTCATGGCATGCAATTTCATTTCGAAAATGACTCTGAGCGAGAAGGACGTGCGCTGTATCCGAGTGTCAAATGCTCTTAAGAAGTTATTTGAAGCGCAGAGCGAAGAAATTCTGCTACTTATGAAAAGTTCACGTGTAGGATGTTACTTTTTGGATAAGCGGGTGAAATTTCAGACGAAAATGTAACTATTATATGATTTGCTGGGGTACGAAGGGGAATGAGATAAAAGTAATTTGAAAAATCCACCAATCATCAACTGGGAGACTCATAAATTTACTCATCGTCCAAAATCGAAATTATTTCATTATTAAATCAAAAAATTATATATAATTTCACCATTCCGCATCAAAATTCGATTTTTTCGCAATTTCCCACCATTTCATATTGTGTGGACTATTTTCGTTGCTCAACGAGATCTGAAAATCCCTTTGAATTCAAAATCCCTACAATTTCCTATAAGAAATAAAACATTCCCACAGTTCAGCGCCATTTTGAAATCAAGAACTGTCAAAATATTGCCAGGCAGATTGCCGAGCAAATTGCATACCATATTGCCTACCATTTATGGCAGACCATAAAATATTGCATACCATAGGCTGCCTCCACTGGCAATTTCAAATTTCATGCCATTGGAAATTGCTAGTGGAGGCAGCCTGTCAATAATGACATCTTGGAGCCCTTTGTTACATTTTACCTTTCGCAATGCTACTCTGGTTTGAAGATGATGCCGTAAATGTTCGATCGGGTTTGATTTCGGCATCTTAGGGGAGAATTTAATAGTATTTGGACAGTTACAAATATACCAAAGCCGACACTGCTCCGAATTGTACTCCAGATCGTTGTCCTGATACTGGCCAAAATTGTATAAAATGCCTAATTTTTCAGTACTTTGTTTAGAAGAATACCCAGGCAACACGTTTCATGCAAAGTACTGTTCCTAAATTCTATATTTCCAGGACTAGATGCCCCATACAGTTACATATCATAATTTTCCCTCCACTGTGCTTTACAGTGGGAGTAGTATAATTCCTTCTAAACTCTGTATTAGGCTTTCGCCGAATATATCGCTTCCCATCAGATCCAAAAACATTAATTTTTACTTCATCAATAAAAATTATGGAACTAATTACTAGCTCTTAAGCAAAACGTAATTTAACAATTTCATTATTGTTGCTAATATAAGGTTTACTTCGGCACATTCTGGTTTTAAAACCCGCTTTCTCTATTATATTTCGAATAGTTTGAGTAGAGAGTTGCTTTTCAACTCGTTTTTTCTCCTTAATTCGTAAAACTGAGGCACTTAATTTAGGGATTGCTCTGATAAAATTTTAGGCCATTCAAACGATTTGGTTGAATTTTCTCTGAAAATCCACTTTTTTACGCTCTGATAAAATTTTAGGCCTTTCAAACGATTTGGTTGATTTATATTTTTTTATTACATATCTCACTATATATCTTGATTTTCCCGTTAGTATTCCAATCTCACGTCATTCATGTTTTACAAAGTCGCAAAATACATTCACGGATTTCTGCACTTACCGATTTCCTTTTCACTCTCATTTTTAATAACACTCTCAATAAAATTACTTTTACAAAACATTTTTCAAGCTAGACTGAATAAAAATATCATATTTTCATGATTTTAAGTATATTTAACGGTATTTTTTTCCAGGAATTACAAATAATTACAGATAAAACTGCGCTGTGACTTAACTTTTTTTGCGCTATTTTGGCACTCCAGTGAAAAATTTTACGCTACTGCTGTGAAATTTGCTTCGTTACCAGTTTTTTTATATTGTTCTTAAGGTAAACATACAAAACTTTAAATTAAATACAAAATCACCATCATTTATTATTAAAGTCGCATTAAAAATACGTTTTTTGTTCTTACTACGAGTTCGTGCCTTAACTTTTTTTGGTCACCGTACACTGTATACGATACACTCTCTTCACACAAATATGCTTTGGAATCCGTATTATCATTTTTTTATTTACAAACTTTAAATGCAAACATTCTTCGCTTGGGAAAAAACCAACTTGTCATCATTTAAAATCCTAGTACAGGAAGAAAGTCAGGTACGAAGATATTGGGCATATCTCAAGGAAGTCTTTTGGGATCTGTAGTCTACATAAGCTTGACATTTGATCCCCTAATAAGCGACAAAACAGCTAAAGCTACTTTTGCGGATGACATTACCAGTCTGTATAGTGATTTAAATCCAGTTATGGAATCCCAAACAGAGCAAGCCCATATCTCACTTCTTGAAGAATGGTTAGCCAAATGGAGAAGCAGAAAGAACGAAGCCAAAGGCATGCACGTAACTTTCACATTCCTAAAACTTACTTGTCTTCAATTATATATTAGCAATATACCAATACCTCAAAGTAACAAAGTAAAGTATCTCGGAATCCGCTTTGATAAAAAGCTCACCTGAAAACGGTACATTGAAACTGAAAATCAGCAATTAGAACTCAGATTCATCAGCTTAAAATGGATATTCAATAGCACGTCAAAACTTTCTCTCGACTGTAAAGTGCTCGTCTACAAGTCTGGACCTATAGCTTACAGCTCTGAAGAGCAGCTCGTCCATTAGACATTAACATCATCCTGAGGGCCTAATCAAAAATTCTTCTTTCATCACAGCCCTGTCATACTTTCGTGACGCTTATCTTCACAACAGCCTGCGTAACGGGAGGATCGCAGATGAAATTAAGAGCCGCAGCGCTCATCATCCCAACAAGCTGGCCAAAAAAACTAAACCATCACTAATTTCAGCGACTGAGAAAACTTATCTATTAGAGCTTCCATCTCATACGTAGAACAAACAGTGTGCAGTCACTTTCTTGGTTTTAAACCTCTTTCACATTATGAATATTGCAACTCTAGAACGCTGTTTTCAACTTCGCTCTCTGATTTTATGCCATTAACGTTACTTATGTACAAAATGAGCACGCTCTCAACTGTGCGAGCTGCACATCATTTGTCCTAGTATGTAAAATTTTAGAACTTACTAACGCCTCTTGTAACAGGTAACAGCTAACAAAGTTTTCTTAAAAAAAAGTTTTCTTTGATGTTTAAGTCAGGGCTTGATACTTAGCCAAGGGAAAACTATATTGTTATTTAAGGGGTTCGCATTGTCCTGCTAGTAGATCATACCCTGAAGAGGCAACTCAACTTCAATAAATAGTAGAAGAAACTCTTGCAGAATTTCGATACATTTTTCTTTATCTACAGTGTCTTAGGCAATGGACAATTCTAAATATCCATGCTACGACAAAGCACCCCATATGCTTACCTTTCTACCCCTCCCTGGACTTGTTGTTGAACACAACGCGAATGATAATATTCATCACTAAGTCTGCGATCCCTCTTTTAAGAATTAGGCACAAATTTGAAAGTGCTCTCACTACAAAACTACAATCTGAACAACACAATTTAAAGCCTTTCAACTTTAAATCACAAACCCTTAAATTTTAGAAAATATCGGTGCCAAATAATATTTTTCGCATTACTTTTTTTCTTTTTTGAAACAATTAAAAACCTTTGAAACTCAACTTCCAATCGACTCAATTTTGCTATAAACGGATGCCACGAATCTTCAATTCATCGTATCCAGTCCTGCTCCCAGTTGAGATGGTACATTTTTTAGAATAACGGTGAAAATGCAATGAATAAGAGATAAAAAAATTACCTAATTGTATTATTAACGGCCTTATCCGTTTTCAAAAGCCTTCACATTTTTATCAATTTGTGGAGAAAGAAAAGAAGTATAAAATTTTATAATAAATTTAATTCAAATTGCTTATTTTAATTTAATTTTATTGTGCTCTATCCTATGATAGGCGAGGTAGAGAGTCCTGCAGTTGTGCACAAGCCTATATACAGATTTTTCCTACTAATAATATTTCAACTACTAGTACTAGCGGTTAAATGAAAGTCAATGTTGTTGGCTAAAATTTTGTGGTTGACTACATAATGAATAACTTAGAAAAATCTTATCAATTCATAATACATCTACTAATTTAAAAAATGTTCTCTTACATAAAAGTATTTATTTTACTTATATTTTGGTCAAAAAAGATTTAACTTTATTATCTATCGTCCTAACTGCACTACATGCTAAACTTCAAATCCAGTTATGCTTCAGAATCCAAATGAAAGGTAAATCACGTTTAGAAGTTAATTGTAAAAACATTTAATCAAAAATGTCTTCAACTCAAACGATACCAAAATATCTTCTCTTTTCAATGAACAAGCATATTACGATTGAGCACAAAGGATTTAATCAACTGAACAAACCTGATAAAGCAGCTTTTTCATTCAATACAATAGAGAAAATGAGGCAAAAATCAAACACTGCGAAGCGATTCAGCAAATATTGCATGTAATGCGATTTACCTCCTACTATTTTTCCAAACATTATCTAACACCCCGTGGACCTGTAAAGCTATCAGTCTGCGAGAGAGAATCAAAAAGAAGCAACAATAAAAACACTCACTATCCTTCACAATACCAACAGGCGATCCATTTACTGGAAATGAACAGATACTGGCACCAAGGTCTTGGATTATGTATTATTATTCCTGACAAGTATAGCAGTACTTGGCACTTGACGAAAGCGCTTCACATCAGCGCCTTTTCGACATGTCAACTAATTTAATCTTAGAACAACTTCAAGGTAATTTATTAATAGATAATATACAACGTGCCATATTTAATATTTCAGTTAGCATGTGTACAACCGTACTGACTCATAGTTAGACAATTAAATATTCATGAAGGAGAGTTGAGCTGGAGCATGGCAGGAAGATGCTTTGCATACTTGAAAATAAACGGCTTGAACATTGAATCACGTTGTTCCTTTAATGAGCGCAACTTTATTTCTTAATTGATTTCGTTAAAGATGCTAAATCCTTCGGGGCTTATAAGCTCATGATAGGTTTACATCATCTATCTTTTGAAGGGAATTAGATTTGAATGACTTTTCGGAGGGTTCAATTTTTAAATTTTTATATTAACTAGAGATAATGATGAAGAAATTAAATTCCAAATTTTGTAAATCTGATCGTTTTGTGTTAAAGTTTTTATTTTAGAGCTCATATCTTGGTTTTCTAGAAAAATCATTGAATAGGATTCCATTCATTTATTTTCTCACCGAGCAAGGTATATAACAAATAATAATAGATTTTTAGAACACGGTTGTCGTAAGCTAAATGATCATGATATAATCAAACATGTAATTTATGATGCAGATTTCAAGAAAAGGAAAGCAGGATATATTTCGGAATAAAAAAGCATTCAATAAATTATTTTTGAATTTGGATTTCAAACTAGACAGGAAATAGTGGTTGAAAAATTATCAAATATCTTGCAGCACTTACTACTTGATCCCCTGTCTTCATAAACAGGTTGATGCTGACGCTCACTGAAAACGTTTGTGCTTAGTTCGTCTTACAGGATTGTTAAAGATTATATTATTGGAACGATATTCAATGTTGCTTTAGCCGCTCATAGCGACAAAAGTCGGGAAGTAGGTATGAGCATAATACTGCTCTCCTTGAAAAAAATGTCACCAGATTTAAGAGACTTAGTCTTCAGCTTTCAAAATTACTATGGTAGGTCAATAAGTTCGCGGAATTAGTGGTAGTTTAATAAAGTGTAATGAGCTCAGGAGCTCATTATAAGTATAAATACCAACCTTTATTTCAATCAAGATATTAGTTCTGCGAGAAAGTGTAAAATATGAGGAAAATTGTGTACCGCGCTGTTATAAAAATTTCCTCGCCAAACAGATAAAACTGTTTTAAATGTTCTTTGCGATCATCTTGGCAGGACTAAGTTCGGCGCAAGATGGGTGCTGGGAATGCTTAAAACCAACAGCGCGTGGAGTATTATCGAGCGTTTTCGGATCTCTATAAAGACGAGGATGAAATATTGAGTCAAACCGTTGTTGGAGACAAAACTTAGATTGATCACTATGAGCCTGAATCAAAACAAGATTCTATGCAGTGGCACAAAGAAGACTTACCACCACCCATGAACTTGAAGATGTCACAGTCTGCTGGAAAAGTTATCGGGGTTCTTTTTTTGGGACTCAGAAGGGATCCTGTAGATAAATTTTAAAAATAAAGGATTCTCCAGGGCCGGCAAATACTATCGAGAAAAGTAATCAAAGAAAAAAAAACAAAATGAACCAAAGGTGCGCGTACAAGAGCCATTTTGCGTTGGCTGCCCTGCATAAGGTGGGCTTCGATATTTTAGATCACCCACTCCTCAATCCTTAAGCCCTGACCTGGCCCCCAGCAATTATTATCTTTTACCCAAGTGGGGAAAAAGGATTTTCGGGGGAAAATTTTTTCAAACGACTTACTTTTCTGATACTGACAAAACATTTTTTTAGAAGGTACACATAAACTAATTGAAAGAACCGAAAAATGTATTAGAGTAGCAGGCGAAAATATTAGAAAGGAAAAATAAATTTGCATTTTTATTTGTACTTCTTAGTGAGTGAACCAAAGATATGTACATAAATATTGTAGCTCATAAGTTCTTAAATTCTTTTGCATATCTCTAGTGAGTCCGGGCTATTGGATGGCTCTCGCAAGAATTTTGATGTTTTGAAGATTAAAACGCAGTTTCTTGCTCAGAACGAAAATACAAAATATCAATCATTCATATTTGCTGTGTCTTGTGTGAGCTCCTTCGCCTTTATATCTTTGGGAACATGAAAAACTTAAACGGAGCCAAATCCAGTGACGGTGGTGGTTTTTCGATGATATTTGTGGCGTTCGACCCTGCACAAAGAGTTCCGAGTGTACAGTTCCTCGTATATTAAATATAAAAAAGGGTGAGAAGAACCTTAATTTAAAACAAACTTTGCTTGGTTTCTTTTTGGGTTTTGGCTCGTTTGATAAGCGCCATTCCGATGACTGTGGCTTAGTTTGCACACTCGACTACGATGCTCCATTTGAAAAAAATTGAAGCTGCGGCGCGTCTCAGGCCCAAAGTATCAACCACAATAGCTTGAGCCGATTTGCGAAATATATTAGCCTCACGAGCTTGCTCTCTCAGACTAAAACGATGATTATTGAGCAGTAATTACTTGGCTTTTTTCTTGACTTCATGATTTGAGGTTGAAGGCCGACTAGAACGAGACAAATCGTCAATGGCTTTACGACCATCTTTGAACACATTGTGTTGTGCAAATGCTTTTGTTTTGGATATAACACACTTGCCAAACACATGCTTTAACATTTACAACACTTCAGAAAAAAGAAATTTGTTCGCAATACAAAATTTCACAGATTCGTTGATGGTTATAGTTGTCCATAACAAAAATTGCCAGGCACTATTGAATTTACTTCTGTTTTTGGCTATTATATACAAGCTAACTGACAGATTGCGATCGAAATCAGCGGCGTAATGCATTCTAAAGCTGCCAAGTTACGAAAAACAAAAACATTAAAAATACAATTAGCATTTGAGAGACTCATTCCCGAAACTTATTTTTTAAACAAATATAATCAAACAAAAAATTGTTTGGCGGTTGTAAAAAGAGAAGAAGTAGAAAATACCGTGGAAATCATCAATGGTTTGCATGGAAATATTGATTTCTCTTTTGAAATAGAGACAAATGGTCAGCTACCGTTTTTGGATCTATTGCTAAAGAGGAGAGAGAAACAATTAGAGCTGGAAGTGTACAGGAAGCCAACAGACACAAATCACGTCATCAGATACAACTCCAACCATGCGTACCAGCACAAGATGGCTGCATTCAACCACATGATCCATCGTATGTTGACCCTACCGTTATCGTCCGAGAGATTAAAGAAGAAAACATCCCACATTTTGAAAGTAGCTGAGAGCAATGGATACCCCACCAAACCAATAACAGGACTGATTGGAAAACGGATGAGGAACCTGGCACTTAAAGGTTTGACAAACCTGAAGGAGGACAAGCCCCCACTGAGAAGGGTCGTGTTAGAATATAATCGGATTTCGTTGGGTTTGAAGCCCAAATTAAAGAAATGGGGCGTAGAGGTTGTATTCCAAAACAGAAGCAACCAGCTGAAGACTCTACTTGGGTCAACAAAGGACCCAATAGAAAGATTGGAAAAAGCAGGGATATACTCGATCCAATGCGGGGATTGTGACCTAAAATATATAGGCCAAACGAAACGAAGTGCACTTACTCGCTTCAAGGAGCATCGGAGGGAAGCAGAAACAGCAAGGAGGAAAAACATTAAGGAGTTCAAATCTAAAGTAGCGGAGCATATGGTTGGAGCAGACCACAACATCTCGGTGGAAAACCTCTCACTGATAAGCAACGTGGGAGATAGTAGAAAGCTAGATGTAGCGGAAAGTTTGGAGATATTCAAGGCTCCACGGGAGTGTCTCCTTAACAGGGATTTGGGAAACGGATATTCCCCACTCTTCAAATTGATTAGAAGAAGTACCGCAAGGGCAACCGGAGATCATAATAACACGATAATTAACATCTCACCCACGAGCCAGGAAAGAAGGATTAACGAAACAGTTAATGAGGCTGCTAATGAGGATTTAATTAGCGCCCCACCTACCGACGACGGGGGAAATACCCAGACGGAAAGAAAACGCTTAAGGGGTAACACCACAGTAGCCGGTTCAAAAAATCCAATTTTTTTTTATGGCTTTTTATAGCTTTTTTTATATAGGCGAGCACCAACACGGACAGCCAAATGTATGGTGCAGGCATCGTTGTTAAAGGTGCATATAACATTTTTATGATTTAAATGCACCTTAAACTTTAAATACGTTTTTCTCAAAACTACTTTTTTCGACTTGGGCGAAATCATAACTCGAAAACTATTGCTCCGATCAGTCTCAAATTTTTTTTGTAGCTTTGTAAATGCAATATCTTGAGCATCACGTAGCCGTTTTTTGATTGGATGTAAACTTTTTTTTTTAAAAACAATTATAAACAATTACAAACAATCATAAATAATTATAAAAAATTCAAAAGTGCGCCATTTCTATAAAAATCAGTTTAAATAAAAATGGCTACGTGATTCTATAGCTAATTGTATGTGAATAATGAACTTTATTTCTCTTTTGATCCAGGTCTCATCGTTTGCGCTAAATCTTTTCGCCCGTTTATCATTTAAAAAAAAAGGCTTATTTGAAGATCGGCGCTATCGCCGCCATTTTGTATGAAAATGATAATAACAATTTTTTTTCTCATACTTCAATGTGTGCTCAATAAAGCCCTTTAACGGAAATTTCCTACTCCCGCTCCAGGTTTCCGAAAAAAATTGTCAAAAAAAGCCTTATTTTTCGACCGTTACTGTGGTTTTACCCCTTAAGGAGACTTAAAAGTTTATCTACAAATAGGACGATTAGGGACTATTTTCCTCAGTCGAAGAAACATCGCTGAAGAAGGCTATAAGTGATAGCCGAAATACTGGTATACGGATTTTTGAAAAATAAATTGGTAGAAATAAAGGAAACGAGTTCGACTTTTCATTTTATTTTATTATTTTTTAGAGTATTTTTCAAAATATTCCGATCAAGTTTTAATTTGTCCTTGCTAAAAATTTGCGCGACGCTCATTCATCGCGAGCATAATTAGAGCTGTAACTTCAGAAGCGTCATTTTTCATCGAAAACGATAAGCGATTCAAGTCCATGCGACTATTTAACCAACTGCATACAATATTGAACAGTGGTATCAAAGTGCATAATCTATATTCCGATTCAATATTGATTTGCACTTGAAGTACACATGCAATAGTTTCATAGCGTTTGTAAAATTAATGAGCTCCTTTGAAATAGTGATCTTTATCATTTTCAATATATGTATGTACGTATTGAACAAATTTATTCCTCTCACCAATATTGCTTATTACTTGTTTATTTGCACAATAATATAAATGTAAATGAAGATTACGAATAACAGCAATATTTTTGCAAGCTGTAGATCATCCTCTCGTACAACTCCAGCCATTTCAAAACTAGCCTCTCCTCAAATTCAATTTTTACTAGAGACACGTTGAGACTATCGTAGTTTCAGATCTGGTGGAAAAGTCCTTGGATTTATACAGACTCATTCAATTCTTGCATGTTTTCCTTGAAAAATTCGTCGCGATTTCAAAAGTATAAAAAAGAATCAGTCATTTTCTCCTTAGTTATTAAAAGCATTCAGATTCAAAGCATCTACTGAAAATCGGACTACCTTGTTTATTTATGTTTCCTTCTTAAACTGATATATGTATGTGCCATGAAAAATTAAAATATTCATCAAATGAATCAATATCTCACCATGAGTCGGTGTGAAATCGATTACCGTTAAATCCAAAAACAAATAAACCGTCTCAAAATAAAACTATTTTATGAGAATACATTTTCCCAAGCCTCCATTAGCCATTAACAAACAGCTTTTATTTTCAAGTTGAAAGTATCCCGCTATTCTTGACCTATTGTAACGAGAGAAAAACGAAAGGTAATTGCTTTGTTATGTTTTATGCTGTTGCCGATGACGACGGATGATGGCAATATGACGGGCGCCATGCAATCCATCATCACTGAGTCATAAATCACAAAAAGCTGGAAGCTATCCAATGAACTAATTAGAATATTGGTCACATCGTATAAATCACAAGACGCTACCTAATGATTCTCTATTTAGGTGACTTGTTTCGCCCACTATGAATTATTGAACAGACACCGTACAAGCATTCCGGGAGACTCATCTTAATCCATTGCAAAATCACTGTAGGAACTCAGTCAGACATACCAGATAGATTGAGTTCCGATCAGTCGAGCCGTTCGGTACGGCACCATACATCATCAGATGTCTTCCATGCGTTAAAGAATGATAAGTACTCGTTGCAATAAAAGTGAGATTTTATGACGATCGATAATGCTTTCGTGTGATCTCCAGCGGTGCGAAGAAATCGAAAGGGATGAAATACTTCCCAACCACTCAACAGAAAATTATTTTCTTAATGGTAGTATACACTTAGTTTTAACATCCCTTTCGAATTCCTAGCATTTTTCTAATAAAATGCTTTAGCAGAATGTGCAACGAAGAATTATCACACTTAAAATGAGCACGCGATATTATTTTCGTATTCGACCACTAGCTAATATTCTAAATATTTTGTTTCGCGTGGAATTCGTATTACCAGCTCGATAGCATGTGCTCAGAAAAACGTTTTCTTCATTAGTCTAGAAAATACTGGCGAGCAAACTCAGTAAAATACTCCATGAAGGAACCATCTGCTTCCTGCATCCAAATTCACGGCCTATAGCAACTAAACGATAGTCCAGCTTCATGCGTACATGATTCATCAAGTACCAAACACTTCACAATCAATAATTAGCTTGGACGTTCACATACTTATGGACACATGTTTGCAAAGTACATATGCCACTTAATTAGCGGGATGATGACTATCGCAAAAACTGTAGTCTTTACTCGTTCCGCGCACACTGGCTATCCAGTCCCTGATTTTCACATACTTCACTAATTGTTCGACCATGCAGTGTGTTGTCCGGTCGCATACTTTATTGCTGAATCAATTTTTCGCCTTTATGAATGGACACAATACTCGCTTTTGTTTTCTTCGCCGCTTGCGTTTGTTGAATGCCGAACGACTACGTTGTGTGTATGGTGTGGTCCTGGTGCTGTACATAGCATTTGACCTTCAATGCTTGAATGGTCCGGAAATCCTATCGCCTGATGTCGCAATTAGCTCCTTGTATTAGCAGACTATTCATCTTGGGACAACGACGATGCCAGCACAAAAGGATTAGCTGGAGGATTTTCGCTCATGCTGTTGAGGAAATCTGAGATAATATTGGAGATTAAAGTCCTGGATTTCGGTCTGTGAGAGGAAACGCATGAAAATAGTGTTGTCGTATGCATTTACATATATGTATATCTTTTATTTCGCGCGTTCAGTAAATATTTCTGTACAATTAGATGAGAATAGTTAGTTTAATTTGATAATAAAAATTGAGAATATGCTGTTAATGTTAAAATTCAGATTATTCTCAAAGCTTGGATAGTAGGAAAGTTGCGGAAGATTGTGTGTTCATGAAGTGGTAAATTTTTAAGTCGTCTGCATATAAGTATACCAAGCAATATATCGCGCACATCAGAAATTAAGATTTTAAAAAGCTGGAGGCCTGGATGACTGCTTTGTGGTACTCTAGAAGGTGCGAAAATGCTGCAAGATAAGTGGCTTTAAAATTTCAAGATAAGTGGCTTTAAAAAATCCGACCGCAAAGATAAGACTAGAGCCAATTGAAAACGGATCCATATATACCAAAGTTGCGGAGTTTTT
Source organism: Nemotelus pantherinus (assembly GCA_963978885.1). Classification (NCBI taxonomy): domain Eukaryota; kingdom Metazoa; phylum Arthropoda; class Insecta; order Diptera; family Stratiomyidae; genus Nemotelus; species Nemotelus pantherinus. Next base: position 41,086,811 of record OZ022263.1, read on the forward strand.
CTACAGAGTTCGATGGTCAACTCGGACGAAAGCCTCACTAAAATCCGTATAGACCGCGTAAAATCCGTATAGAACTTTATTGGATATTCAGCTTATGTCCTAACAGTAATCGTCACTGATGTTCAATGCAAATGAAAATTCCCAATTAACGAAAAGCTGAGCAATCGAAACTAATTCCTTATCAATCCTAATAAGCGTAAGGTATTAGATCACCAGCCACAATAGTTTTCCAATTAACCTCCTTTTAACTTTTTCTGGGTTTTCTAATTCGCTTCACTTTCCGCAAAATCATCTGTCTTTCTGTTGTTCACTGTAAATCTTCCCTTAAAACTCCTTTCTGCTCAGTTTTTAAATTCTTCAATTACTAATCATATCAAACTTCAATAGTTATACTTTTCTATTATTCACCACTTTTTCTTACCATATTCTTAGTTTGTCCTAAAATAAATCTCCCTTTTTTCATCATCTTTACAACAAATCACAAACTTTGTATATTGACTTCACAAACTGATTTATCTTTCAAAAGCTTTCGTTCTGATATATTCTCGTCCAGAAAAATTTACCACTCGCTTAGAAGACGTCAAACCCAGACTTCAAGAATATTCATCAGTTTAATAACATTCGGAGGTGTCGTCGTTGGCAGTTTATTTCCTTATTGCAGAGTATTTCTTTTAAATTGTATGAATTTATTGCTGCCTCTGAGTCTTCTTTAAGTGGGTGCTGTGAAAGTAACAGACCGACTTTTTGGAATATATCCTTTGATGTAACGTTATTCCATCTAGCACTGGTATCAGGTGTTAATTGAATGCAATTCGTCTCGTTGACCCCAACATTTCTCGTGATGATTACATGTCGATTATTTTATCACTTTTTAATCCATGTAATACATGCTATCCGTGTTAATCCATGTTGTACATCCCAAAGAGTTCAAAGTAAAGCCAAGCTGACCTGGATCCTTATTATTTTGAGTAGGATTTTTCAAAGTTTCCCATGTCAGTGATGGTGGCAATATTGCTATCATTGTTTCTTATAAACCAGGTTTGTGATGCACGAATTAAGCCTGAAGAAGTCAGACATTCTGCGAATTTGTCTGATCGCATTAGATATAAATTCCGGAATACGAGAATTTGCGAAACCTTGTTTTGAAAAGCCAATAACGTTGGGCACGATCTGCGACACAGTTCCTCCGAGTATTTCATCAATCACTACATCATTCCCAACTGATCAGGGATCAGACTTCACCAATCGCTTTTGCAGACAATTAACAAGATTTTATGTTTTATCATGCTCACTCGTTTGTAAAACTTGCGTGTCTTGTGCGATTGCTTCTAACAATGTATTCCTCGAGATTAAGAATCATTCATACTAATAACTTTGGCCAAAAATGCATATTTCTATATGTTTATATATATATATATATATATATATATATATATATATATATATATATATATATATATATATATATATATATATATATATATATATATATATATATATATCATTAAAAAATTTCAGTGAAAAAATCTCCGGAACGCGCCATCCGATTGAACTGAAATTTTCAGAATACATTATTGTATATTCTGTAGCTTCACAAAAAGTTAATAATCTTTAACCCTTTGGCACTGGCGGCCATTTTAGTGATATTTATAATATACCTATTATTCCGTCCACAAATAATTTTTGCAAAAATAAAGCTAACGAAATAAATTTCGAACGTGTTTTAAATGTGAATCGGACAATGTTCTGGAGTTTTTTAACCCCATGTGTGCGCTAGGTGCCTAAAAAGAGATCGGGAAAATTTGAAAGTTTTCAAACCAACCTATCAAACCATTTTGAAACTTTCAAAACGTATTGTTATTACTAAGTTTTCAATTTACGTTGCTTTTGATGAGCATGTTGGTAGCCCTGTAGCAAGGGCAGGCACTGAAAGTGAAAACCTTCAAATCATTGACTCTCCTGAAAAATTGTCGCTTTTTGGAAAAAAAGCCACTAATATAAATCTTATGCTTTGTTTACATAGCCAAGGGTGCCCAGTAGCTCTACTTGCTAAGGCGTCAGGCCCAAAACCGGCATGCTACGGGGCCTGCGGGTTCGAATCCCAACAGTGTCATGGCTGTAAGTATGAATGCGTGTGATTGTCTATGAGGGTGGCAAATGGGTCCAAACTGGTGGCCTAATGCTGACCGCGTTCTCAACAGCCCTCTTCACTAACCTAACCTTTCATAGCCAAAGTAAAACATTTGAAATTTTAAAACGGGCAAGAATGGTAACCCTTTCCCAATTTAGCTATATTTTTAGCATCAAAAACTTCTGGTCACGGGAACTCACCACTTGACAATCAAATATAGTTGAAATTTACAGCATATATTGGTATTAAATAGGACCAGGTCTGATAGAAGTGATTTTGAAATTTGGGCAATTCTGTACCAGTGGTGCCATGTTGATAAATCACTAAGAAAAATAACTGCTTTTAGACCTATTAATTCTGATTCAGTCATTCGATTTTAACGAAATTCGCACAATAGGTGCCACGTTTGGTAGAAATTTGGCTGAAAAATTCGGTTGGAGCTGCTAGCTATGGTAGTTTTGGTGTCTTAAATTTTGAAAATTCGCTCAGAAAAATAATGCTCTTTGTCCTATAGCTTCCAGTACAGTCATAGAATCATAACGAAATTAAAATGGCAAATTGTATTATATATTATATATAATAATCAGTAGAAATCTAGTTACAAAAACAATGATAGGGCTGCAGGCTGGGATTGTTTTTGTATTTTTTTTTTGCATATCTTTACAAGCGATTTTATCATATATTTTTCAAATCGTAGTGATCTGGTAGTGAAAATAAACACCAAATATTAAGATCTAGAAAATTCGAAAACTTTCGCGAATGGTAGCCCTAAATTTCTTTGTATCCCTATAACTTCCAATGCAGTGATCGGATCAATACGAAATTTAACGTTAGGTAGTTGTGACATGTTTTTGGCTTCGGTGCTAGCAAAGAGCAGCCAGCAGGAGGCGTTTTTGTTATTTTCGTACCAATTAATGCTTGCAGTAAATATTTACATCACCAACATTTGCAATGAAAATAAGTAAACAATGTTTAAATTTTCCAAGGCCTGCACATTTTTCGGATGGCAGCCCCAAATACCTTTCTATTCAGGGGCGGATTTGACCATTTCGCCGCCCTAGGCCTCAGAAATATTTGACGCCCTTTTCGTGAATTATGTAACAATGCGCGCAATTTTTTTGATTCCATAGAATAATTCGCTGTTTTTCGTTGCGCCCTTTCCATACAAATAATTATTAAAGTGCACACACGGTAAAGAACCTAAAAGTACCTAAAAAAAAAAGAATCCAAAAATACCAATTTTTAACAGTCCAAAACCGTATACACCTTTACATCGCAAATAATTCCAACGTCTTCGCTCATATTTTTATAAGTAAGTTTACTATTCCGTTCAAAGTTTGCTTCCGCACTTGACTGGAGATCAACTATGAACTCGACTACTGTAAATTAATGTTCGATATGTTATTGGTTAAGGATGAACCCGAAATATTTTGGCCTATGATGTTCTAGATTTCATTTTATAGAAATTTTTTTATACAAATTAATTTCAGTCATGAAGTACTATTTAAAAAACACGTCAAAAATAAAAATGTTCGCATGTAGTTGATATACCTTGTACCATAATAATTTAAAAAAAATTCTCTGAAAAATCAATGCACGCAAATTTTTACCTCTGATAAGCTTTTCCTAAATTGAAGAGGTATTATTTGGGTTCTTTTTAGGTATTTTCAGATACTTTCTCGGTACTTTTTATGTATTTTTGAGTTTCTTTGGTCCTTTATCGCGATCGAATTTCGATATTTATTATAAGTCAAACTTTTTAATGCCCGAAAAAAATCATCAGAGGTGAATTTTTCGTGCAAAACGGCCGCCCCCCCCCAAAAAAATCGAAAAGTAGCCGCCCCAAAAAAAATCGAAAATTTGTCGCGCTAGGCCCGGGCCTACCGGCCCTAGTGGCAAATCCGCCCCTGTTTCTATTTTTTTCCCCCTAGTGTAGAAGGCAAAAAAAAATCTGCATACCAGATCCCCGGGTGACCTATCACCACGGGGTATGTGAGGTTTGACTCACTAAAAAAAAGGACCATCTACAAGCCCACGAAGTTCCGAGTCGGGACCCGCTTAAGCACTGCTTCGACCCGGTCGTGCTGACTCACCCATTGGTAACCACGGACTTCAGAAACTACCACAGCTCTTGGGTCGGTAAGGCAACCCTCCTCCCGCTTTATGCGCAGCACTTTTTCAACATATGTTGAGACCACGCGCCAGTTCTCTTCGTTTCGCAGCATTGTATCCACGATCGTTTCAGGCGTTGCCAGGCCAATCGTGGACTCAATGGTGCGCCTCAAACTTACGAAGCGACTGCACATAAAGAATGTGTGCTGAGCATCATCGAGCTCAGTCACACAATACCGGCAGTACGGTGTGACCACCTTACCCATTCTGTTCAGGTATTTCCTGAAGTAAGCGTACCCTGTCAAGAATTGACAAAGGTAAAAGTTTACCTCTCCGTGGCTCCGGTTAAGCCAAGGCTCAATGAGACCAATCAGCTTAGCCGTCCAGCGTCCTTTAGTACTTTCGCTCCAACGTTGTTGCCAAAGTTGGAGGGTAAGCATACGCGCGTGCGTCAGAGCCTCAGTTCTGCCCAGCTCTGAGCGAAAGAGGTACCCTTCTTTGCGTTCTCGTGCTAGTAGGTCGATCGGGATTACTCCCGATACCACCATCACAGCCTCTTCTGAGACCGTGCGGTAGCTACAAGCGATACGCAGGGCACCCCTGTGCTGGACACTGGCAATGCGCTTCCGAAACTTCTCAGTTCGTAGCGCATCTCCCCAGATTTCGGCTCCATATAGCAAGATGGAATCAGTCGTTACAATCAGTAGCCTCCGTCGCGTCTCACTGGGTCCACCGACGTTGGCCATTAGCCTACTCAGCGAAGTGACGACTACAAGAGCCCTGTCACATGCCCTGCGGATATGATCCCAATAAGTCAGCTTGGTGTCCAGGGTGACCAGGGTCAGGGTGTCTATTGCTGTAACTTTCGATGAAGTCATCGAAATAAAATTGGCTTAGTTTCTATTATAAGTACGGGTATATAAGTCTTAGAATACACACTCAAAATCTGCACAAACCCTTAACTATTCTTCGAACATACACTGAAAGAAAAATCTTGTTAAATTCAACAATTTTCCTTGGTTGTTTTTGCGTCAACTACGGGCTATAAAACAACTATAAGAAAATTGTTGATTACTTTTATGCATCATGACGCGTGGCTGATAAACAACGTCCGTGGTGCAAAAAAGTAAACAACCACAAACTATGGTATTCCAACAATGTACATAGTACGAGATAGCAAATGACTATAGTCTGTGGTGTGGAATTATGTTTGTTGAATTTAAAAATTGTAGATTGGTTCGCTTTCTATGAAAATTGTTGATAATTCAATATTTTGGAGTGTTAAATGAATTGATGCTCATTTTTCTATAGATCAACTATTTATCGTACTTATGAACCAATTAACATAGTTGAATCCTCGAAAATTTCAATATTTTTTGTATCAGTACAGTCAACTACTTTTATATGGTCAAATTAACTATTTTAGCATAGTAGAGAGAACCATTTTCCCTAGTTAATTCGACAATTTTGAATGAATTGTTCCAGTACTATCAATAATAATTAAATCAACCACGACTTTTTCTTTCAGTGTAAGTGTTTCTAGCGGTTCTGATGCGCTAGGGTTTTTTTTTTGACTCGATGAGCTCATTTTTTAACTCCTCAGAAATGACAATTAATTTTTAAACGTGCTCGCATGATTACGCTTATCATGAAATCAGACGAGTCTTACGTTTATTCGATTTGTATTTGGTCTTGAAAAACAAAAACCCACAATGTTTTGCCCTCGGGACGGCCAACTAACTTTTATGAAGACGTTAATTTCGACTTTCATTGCTTCTTTTTTTTTTTGAAGGTCTTTCAACATATCCCTTAACAGCTCAATTCATATTTTCAGAATGAGAATAATCGATATTTTTCTTGGTCTCAGAACTCTATCTATTTGGACCTGCATCAGCATCTGTATCTTCTTTATCGTCGGAAGAAGTAACTCGTTCCGTTTTCAAGATGCCATCAGCTCTTTCTTTTATTCCCATTTACCATGTTTTTCCTTTGATCCTGATAATCTCCGCTTTTCATCAGAAATTGATAAATTTGATTGACTATTTGAGTCTGAATCAATAAATCTAAAATCTATGCTCCACATAATTTTCGGGCTGCTTTTTGCCAGAATCGATATATCCTTCCATCTTCACAAAATTACAATTTTGGTGTGTTAGTGTCGGACATTATCCCAAATTGTTTTCAGCGTAATCTTAGTTGGCAGTTTTCTAATCCAAATTAACCGCACAAGATTGATTCACTGCCACATTACACCTTGCTCCACTCATGGTACCAAGTTGACTCATCCGAGCACAAACAAACAATCTCCAAAGAAGAACGCTTTCGCCGCGTTCTGCAAGCCAACGTATTATTCCACAATCTCGTTGGTCTCGACCGGTATCATGCCAATCAGGTCGCGGGCTCACTGTTACGCTAGATACGTGTATATTCAGGAGGGAGAGCTGATAATTAAATAATATTTATGACAAAAAAAAACATGCAAAAATGATGACTGTTTATTGGCAACGAAATTGGCTGCTAATTTATTGCATGCTACATAATGAAGAAATAAAAACTTTAATTATGATGAAAAACTGTATCTTCTTTGTGCGTTTACTTACTCCGACAGATTATTTTGAAGCTTCATAGGAATATATTTCATTAAAAGCGTGTGCAACTCGAATGTGTTCAATATTGGTACCGACTGGTAACACTTTCAATTAATCCTCACAATGCAATGATTCACTTGCCGCCCAAACTCACACCAGGGGTTTGTGGGAGATAACCGATTTCCAGTCGGGTGTAAATCATTCATGGTGGTACTTTTGTTCCAGCAAAACAATCTCGTGCAAAATAATAAACGCTGGAACTGAGTTAATTAGCCCTGGGACAAATCACTACCCATTCATTCGACTAAAACCATGGACATCGAATATATTGGATTGGGGTGCTAGCTGCTGTGGTGTGGTCACATTGTGAATGTTTCTTGTTCCTGCTTTTGTGTCTCTACATGCAATCATCACGAAAGCATACCCGAAGGAGCTTACTGGGGCGGCGAAATGAGATTTTTCTGCTCCCGACATCTATCACCTTGAGATTTCTATTCTTTTGAAAGTCGGATGCATTCAGGAACCATAATTAAAATGGCGTGTTTGTTTGTTGTCCTGAAGTTAAAATTCAATTTGGACTTTGAATGGATTCGATTCACTCCAACTGAGCTTTCGACTGGGATAAATTGCATCCATTGTATTTACATACCTCGAATATGTCTGATCAAATCCACCTTCGTGTTCGATTACGATGTTGAGATGGATTCAATGTGTGAATTGAGCTAGGCGAAGTACATTCATGGTTACATATACGCAAACGTAGTTATATCACTGCACTGGAATGTGAGTAGGTTTATGGATGGTTTGAATGGGAGCGCTTGTTTCAGCTGTGCACTCGTCGTTCAGCTATTGAAAAGTCTAATTAGAGTTTCACATTTCCACTTAACAGTTAGCACATGTAAAAGTGAAAACTGAAAATGATTTCATGTTGAGTGGTTAACAATGCGATCCGTTTCTAATTAAGGTATTAGGAGCGTCATGAAGTGTCATTCACATTTGATGTGACGTTGAGAGAATTATTGGTAATTCAATAGTCGGTCTTGAAATAATTCCAGGAGTTTTTTTTTGGACACCTCATACTGCTGAATAAGGTAAACGTATGGTCTTGGCACTGAAATGAATGTAATTAATACACCTAAAACATTTTCATGGACAAAAATCTATTCAAAGCAAAATATGTTTCCACTTCAAACACATTTCCTTTTGTTATTTGCGCCTACGACACTGTAACAGTTGTTGTTCTTTTCAAAGTACTCTACTTCTAAGATATTCACTCAAAAGCAATCATTTCTCACTTCTAATTGCTCCAAATGTGCATGCTGCAAGCGCTCCTGGTGTTGAAAAGAGCTCAAGTGTGGGTGCGAGTGCCAGCATTAAGATCATACGAGAAACGATGCAGAGCAAAAAACATGTTTTCGCAACTGACTAGGTGGAATGAAGCCAAAAGTTCAGCAAGCTGGAAAAGACAAAAAGACTAAGACTCCTTACGAACTATTGAGTTCCAAACATCCTTGAGCTGAACAAACTTGCAGACTTGTATTTTGTCGTATCACTATGTGAAGCCAGAGTGCAATGTGAATGAGAGAAAAATAATTCAACTTGTGTAAGGGAATTTTTGTTCACCCTTCCACTTCGTGTTTACGAATTAAGGAGAGTACTCACCACAACATACGTTGATTGTGCATATTTACAAATATGACGACAGATTTATGAAAGCAGGAACGTGATGAAAATGAACGTGAATTATGAAGAAAATTAGAAAAGTTTAAAATTGCCTCTTGTTTTAATGAGTATTATATTTTTTCAGATAGACTGAGATCAAATGAGAATCTTTTACGAATCGAATACAGTAAGCTAGGCCATATTGCAAACACTAGAATTTTTTCTTAAGCACTAAAATAAGTTTTTGACGCGTACTCAGCATTTGGTGAGCATAGTTGAAAAATCATTAAAAACGATCTGTAAAACGCAAAATTTTTGAGAGAAGATTTCGGCTCCATGATTTCAATTGCATTTTTCTTGCAATGCACAGAAACTTCAAATGTTTCCAAAACCCCAAAACTCAATTTAATTTAAATGCTGTGGATCAACTTTGTAGGTAAATAAAATTTAAATTCGTCGCATGTTTCACGAACTGCGAGTGCGGATTTTTTACATTATACTTCACAAACCATTTTTTTCTCTTTTGCAGCCAAAATTTCTCCGAATCTACGTTCATTGCATTTTCTTGGAATATTTCATCATCTCCGATATATCACAGGAGCATTTCATTAGCAAAGAAAACTAGCTTACCAGAACGTCAAAGACCTTGAACGATGTCCTTATTTATGAGGGAAAGTATTGGTCCATATGCCTTTATATGCCTTTATTGACAGAACGTTATTTGTCTATTTAGCAAGTAGTTTTAATAATATACTTAAACTTCCTACAGATGCTATAGCTCCCAGCTACCACCTCGTTGAAGTAAAAAATAGAATTTTGGTATCGAAATTCCTTTTTCAGATCGATGCAAGTTACTGCTAGATCCACTGATATTTCTAAGCTGATAGCACTTCTATGTCCGTGATACCATACATCAAGGGATACAATCGTCGTGAATTGAGGTCAAGCAATGCGGTTTGCATTTCTCCCAATAAGAGTGCTGCTCCTCCAACTACAACTAAATGTTGCTTTGTTGATTTCGTTCTTATCTCCCAGAGGCCACGAAAAGGTAGTGAGAAAGGAGGAATGAGGTTCCAAAGAATATTCTCATTGGTCAAACTTATCCACAGCGAACGCATTCTTTGGCTTTACAATTCGGCGTAAATCAGTGCTTTTACCAACAAAGTTAGTTCAGCAGTCAATGAGCGATTTTATAGCTGTTCCCAATTCGGGATTGGGAATATACCGAAATTCGTGAGCTTTCTCTGCATGTTATTGTATTTGTGTGTACACGATAATTCTGTGTACGTACACGTAGATTTTCATTATGGCGGCATCTGACTACTGCTGTTCACTTCGTTCGAGCATGTGCATGGACGCAGCTTTCCGATATGGCGGCTTCTGACCAAAGCTGCTTGCTTCGTGTCAGCACGTCCGTGTAGTCAGATTTCCAATATGGCAGATTCTGATTTATCCTATTCACATCGTGCGAGCATGCTCGTGCAGAAGATTTCCCCTAGCGGCTTCTGCTGATTGGTGCTGATTTCGTAAGGGCGTTTCCCTACAGGGAAATTCTTTACATGGCGACTTCTGAAAAATGCTGTTCATTTCGCAGGAGCGTGTACAAACGGGCACAATTCTAACATGTCGGCTTCTGACGAGTGCAGTTCACTTCATTAGAAGCGTATTCATGTAAGGGAATTCCAATGTGGCGGCTTCTGAAATTCACCGTTTACTTCGTTGAAGCGCGTGGAAACAGGGAAATTTGTTTTATTGATGCTTGTGGCGAGTGCTGTTCAGTTAGTTGGTGCGTGTCTGGTGAACAGCGACGTCGCCACTTCATGCATCAACGTTACATGAACCATTTCAGATGATGGTTATGTGGTTTAGGCATTTGGCGGCACCGCGGCCGTGAATCGCATTCATGTTCTAAGCACATTTTAGCACTTTCGAGATATTCGATGATTTGTGTTTTGATTTGTACTGCAAATAAACAAATATTTTCGTTTTTTTTAAGTTAGCTGTATAACCATACAGCACACAATTTTAGCAGGAGATCAAGAACAGAGGTCATTTTTGAATATTGATTTTAGCATACTTCCACAAAAGATAAGTATTTAAAATTTAGCAGAATGATGCAGTAGAGCAGGGGTGGGAAAACGGTCGATCGCGATCGACCGGTCGATCGCAAACAGTTCGACAGTCGATCACAGACATTTTTTAATAATTTACTAGGTTAATTTAAAATGTGAACTAAAAATTTAGTTGACGATTTATTCAGTACATTTTGGAATGGGCCTTGGTAGATCCAATCGGACAGTCCACGCAGTTTCAGTTCACACAAAAGCTCGCAGAGCCTTGGTGGCGGAGAAGCCAACGAGATAGCTATGATCTCGATTTGTGCAATTTATAGATTTATATCATTTTAGTAAAACTGCTTCACTAAATCTCGTATACGTATACGGTTGTTTCATTTCCTTAAATCTCTATGTTCTATACACCTTGCCTGCATTTGCATTCGTCTCCCTGCTACCGAGATAGTAAATTTTCACACACAGCGTAACAAAGGTTAATCTCAATTTTAGATAAAATAAAATAAAAATATTTTCACGGCAATGTAGTTTGTGTAGTTCATTCTTTCGAGCTAAATAGTGACATTTGGTGTTTGAATTTTTAAAATTGAATTGTGTAAATGTCTTTTCAATAATAAAATCGTTCAAAAATTAAAATTCTTGACATCTTATCCGGTTGAAATGATAAGTGTCCCCGCTTTTCTGCATTTTCAAAATTTTTGCTCGAAAGAATGACCAGATAATGGAGACATGTCAAAATTTAGCTTCACGATTAACTCAGTACTAGCCTAAAAAATGAACTGCACCTACTAAATTAGCGTGAAATGATTGGAGCTATTTGCATTTTCACAGCGAAAGCATGTTCCAAGCAATTTTTCACGCTTAAAAGTGAGTACAACTCTTGTTATTTTCAAGCTAAATTTTCGCCGAAATAAATTTCACGTCAAAATTTGCATGAAAATTTAACGTGAAATCGAAAACTGTACTAAACTTTAGATGGCTTAGCACAGGAAGATTTTTGCAAAGATTTCTAAATCTTTTGCCTGAAATTATTGCATTTTTGGACACATTGGGAGAAAAACATGAACAATTGGAAGATCCAGTATGGGTAAAGATATTAGCATTTCTTACGGATTTTATGGGCCGTTACAACTTGCTAAATTTACAATTACAAGAAAAAAGAAAACATTGTTGACTTGTTGAGTTCGGTAAATGTTTTTTAAGTAAAATTAAAACCTTTTGCTTCACAATTAAATAGGCAAAATTTTTAAATATTTTCCATATTTTGAAAAGCATATTAAACTTACTAGTGAATCTAGCTGAAAGCTGAAAGACATTCATCAGTTCGCGAAAGAGTCCGGGGCCTTCGATGGCTGCTTGGACTGATTTTTTTTCTCCTGCCGCATTTATCTCGTAGCAATATGTACCAATAGGTCCATGTGTAATCTTGTGCCAACTGGCACAACCTAACCTAACCTACTGGTGCATGTAATATTGAAATGTTTTGTCCTGAACTGGAAAATTTTAAACAAGAATTCGAGAGACGATTTGCAAATCTCAATAACCTTCAACCGATTTTTGAATCTATTTCATTTCCTTTTAGAGAATTCGATAACGAGGGTATTTCATCAAATCTAGCATTGTGCTTCAGTGCTTGCAAGCATAACTCTACAATACTTTTTGATGAAATGGAGAGTCACTCATATACATCAAAAATTAATTCAAAATATTTATTAATAAAGTACATTGCACAAAGTAGTAATACAATGTATTTAATATATTAATATCAATAAACACCTTAATTTAATGTTTATTTGTTTTTAATTTAACCCATTTTTCGAAGTTGATCGCGCATAAATTAAAAAAATTAATGTCGATCATACCAGTATTAGGTTTGCCCACTCCTGCAGTAGAGTATGTAATTTTTGAGCATTACTAACGCAAAATTGAGCAACATTTTGAAAGAAAGTGTATGGGAATCAGGACAGAGCGAGTGTTCGATTTAATTTCTAATTATATTTATGAGAGAAAATGTATTTAGAAGAACCAAGACAGCACATTTTAAATTAATAATTTAAAATAAGGGACATTTCACGTGAAGCGGACAACGAAAAAAAGTCGAGGCTCTGGATTTCGTTCGAACTTCAAGTTGCCACGAAGCAATCACACAAAATAATATCTCTCAGATTTATGATAGATTTTGTCTACAAATTGAATTGTAATAGAGAAAGCATTGCGGTTATTCCATTATAGATAACGTTTAATTCATTTGAACGTTGAATATTTGTGAATTTGATTAAATTGTCACACCAAAGCTAAGTTGGTGCCATTTTGGAAATAAATGTATCAAAGTTATGTCTTAACAGTTCTGTTTTGATCAGACATAAAAAAATATAATAATATTTTGTGCTTCCACCAGACATTTCGTAGATTTACGGGACACATTGATGTGTATTATAAATGAGTTTGAGTGGATTTTAGTGATGTGTATGCAAGCCAATCGTTGCAGCGCGTACGTATACAAACATCTTTCACACCATTAACCCTGCTGTTTTTTTTTGCAAAATGTAAAACAGTTAATTGATTCACTGATTTTCGTAGTCAAATAAATATTAAGCAATTCCCCAATCTCATAGGATATGTCTCGTTCATCAGATTACTTTTATGATGAGTCATTTTTCTACCAACAATGCTACCATCAAACTTTCATATTATGAACCTTTTACAAAAAAAAAATCAGTTACAATTGGGAATTTCGTTCATAGCGGACCCAAAACGATTTATATCTCTTTAGCTTTCGATGGACTCATCTAGTAAAAACGTAATTTACAGCATAAATTGTTGTTGAGCCAAGTTAGCAATGCGTTATCAATATTTTGCATTTTCATCACAATTGCACTGCTTGATACTTCTAACGAAATTTCATATGCTATACATTCTAAAATTAAAATAAGTAGTAGGCGTTTTAGGCGTGTTATTGCGAAGGATTAAGACCTTGACTCCTACGAGAGTTAATCCTGGAAAGTGGTGCATTGCCTTCTAAATAGGCTGATCGTAATAAAGGTTGCGTTTGCTGCAATGCCAATATGCGTTCTAAATCTACTTATTTTCTCTATTTTCCTTTGAATATCAGTCTTTATAGTAGTTCATATGCACAGTAGTTTTTAATTAGATACAGCGCACGTGGCATTCCGCTCAGATGCATTTTCGGAATGATTTTGCATTCCGATGCATGCTGTTTGGTGGATGGCCACCAAACTGTTCGATGAAGTGAACAGCGGCCGCTAGAAGCCACGATATTAGAAATTTCCCTTTTGGACACGCCCTATTGAAAACAAATCACAATCTATGTGTTTGTAAACCAGATCGCCGCTCAAAGTTCTATGGTTACACGAGATCGGGATTTCAAACCGGTTTTAATCCGATCTTCGTGTAGCCATAGAACTTGATCCGGCACACACACATATAAACGCTGCGTACAAAACCGGTATTCGGAAATCAAGCTCATGAGGAGCTTCCATGCACGTACACAGTCTGCCCACACATACATGGAAATCAGGCTAAAGCTCACGAATTACGGTATATTCCCAATCCCAAATTGGGAAGTCGTGTAAAAACGCTCAATGTAAATGTAACTGTAGAGCCCTCGATGTCCCATCCCGACGTAATGGCGTAATTGGCTTAATTAGAATAGCCCTAATTTTCTTTTACACTCTGCTACCTCGTTCACGTCGATCATGGTACTCCAAATGGTAAGCAAAAATCTATCCCTGCATGTGTGAAAGGTCTTATTCTTAAAGTTCACTCTGAAACATTTAATTCACCGGTGGATTTCTTGTTTGATTTTACTATTCCTCCATTTTGTAAATTCAATTTATGTATACAGTACTGTCTTTCTTGTTGCTACCGGGGTAGTTGTTTCGATAGAACGTTGCGCCACGAGATGTTATCGCCATGATTGTGAATGTTCGTGATTCGATTGATGATGATGATGCAATCAATAGTTGGCCATGGATCGACTCTGAAATTGTACTGGCCTGTTTGAAAGATCGACCAACTTACCTATCAAACAGCCTAGTATAATTTCAGAGTTGATACATGGCCAACTATTGATCTATGAGATATCGATGCAAACTTGATTTTTGCTATTCATTTCGCCAATAATACTTCCACATAATTCAAGCGTTATATTGAAATCATTTGTTTTGGAGTGGCCTTCTATTTTCCACAATAAAGTGCGCATGAGATACAAGCAATGGGATGAATAGCTAAGCTACTGAATAAGCCTTCGATAGCGTGTTACTGAATCAATGAAATTATAATTTCGAGTTTTTCCATCTAGGTATTCTTAAATTCGCAAGTGCTAATAATTCAGCTTTAACTTCTGTCCATGTTTTATGTATCATCTAACATCGGTTCATTCTAATAAAGTCCTTGCCACCACAGAGTATTTAGAAGGATTTTCGCGTTAACTATGATGGGAAAAGCCCTAAAAGCAATATAAATGAAATTATAAAATTGGCAATTACTCACACTGAATCAGCCCGTTTGATAGAAAATTCGTATCTTCGCAAGTTTTCAAATTATCGAAAACAATGGCTATATTTCACCTATTCGCTTATTATTTCCATTGATGACACATTAGATTCTCGCGAGCTTCGGGGCAGAGTAAGATTTAACAAGCCTTGTGAACCAAAAATAAAGTGATAGTTTACAAACAGAGGCTTAAAACATTTTTCCAGCGAATTGAGATTAGTTTTGCTTATACTTCAGTTGATGATTTTTATTCAGAAATTTACATTTCATTTTCATCCGACTGCAGGCTTTGATAATTTTTACCATATCCAACTGTAGTATATTACATTTCATAAAGCTACATTCCAGATTCAAACAAATTCCATTTAATTTTGTGCGAAAAAACCGTAAAATTCGTTAACATGTATCTTTCCTACCTACTTCAATCCCAAACAATATTATATTTCGATTGAATGTTAACGAAATATCGGTTTCGATACAGGCACAGCGTATAGGCAAAATCAATTTGCTTCGGTTCGATGGACAGCCGCCACCTGTAATGGTCACTTAAATTGTCTTGGACGATCCAATTTCGTGCAAGGCAGGTTGAATATTTTTTCGACATACCTACATCTCCCTATACCTACCCAGCTAAGCACGCTGACGATCAAATTCACCCGACAACTCACTACATTGAGGTTTCAACCATGTTGCATTCAACCCTTTTTCACTTCGAACTTTTCAATTCGACTTTGAAGTGGACGATTCAAAATCTACTCGGAATTTTTTTTCAATATCCTGTAATTGAATTAAATTCGAAACGTTATAATCTCGTTAAAGTGGAAATATGTGTTTTCGTCTGAATATCGTTTCAGAATAGAAAATAAAATTTTACCCTTTTCTAACAGTTACAAGCTCATGAATAGGTTTCTGAAATTGATGCATACATGTGTATTTGAATGTGAAATAAAACACTGATAAAATACTCAAATTGCTTTTGATGCATAGAAATCGATTGGAATTAATTCCCATACATTGAATAAAAACAAGAATGAAGTAACAATTATCGAAGCCTTTCGTGAAGTAAATCTGAGGCCATTCGAAATCAATTAAACGCTGTTTTTGAGGCTTTCAGATTTTATTAACCCACTCTTTAGTGCTGTTAAAATAAATAACCATTTCAAGGCTTGCATCTTCAAATGCACTTATTCACGAGCAACCGGAATTCAGTTTAACTTGTTGACAGCAATGACAGTTGATATACGAGTTCATGGCAAGATTTAAAGGACAAGTAGCGGACACATTCAATGCAAATGGTTCTGTTTAATAACTCACTTTTGAGCCCATGTTGCCAGAGAACATATCCTAGGTAACTTTTTCTGAATAATTTATTTCGAATGGAAATTATCGCAATACTCATCTAACGCCACAAAAACATATTTCAAATTTGGTTTTATATTAACATTTTTAAATCACCGTTACAATTGGGTACTTTACATTTCGTTCAAACTCAAAATCGAAACAACACAATTTTACCTCATTCGCGATTATGGTGCTCTCAGCTAGCAGGAATAATAAATCGACCGCCGTCGCCTTCAAATAAACTCCCAGCATCATAGCATCATATTATTACCGCCATATTTCCATGACGTTTATGACATTGCGGGAAAGCAATGAGAGCAGCAGTTTATGAGTTTATCATCAAATCAAATCCCATCGATCTCGATGCATTGTGTTATTAGGAAGTTGCTCGTATATTTCATGGGGGTCTTCTATTTATTATGGTAATCGACACCAGATTGCGATTCAATCCATTTTTATACCTATTGGCTGTGAGTCTACGTCACCGTTAACGGTATCGTTGACATAGATATAGCCTGGCAACGCTGCGTTCAGAGACCAGCAAGAGCAGCAACGCAAACGACCCATTGAATGGCTGGCATTGATGTGCTTCACTGGATTTTTTCCATTATTTCCATTTGTCGTATTGGAATTGAGAAGAGCGACGCTTGCTGGATCTAGGAAGGACTTTTATTGATTTAATGAAAAATAAAAGGATTTTTTGAATAAATTTGGTGCTATTTTTTATGCCGTGTTGGTTTCACAACCGATGTGATATATTTCATGATTTGCCAGTATGGTGTTGAGTCAGATTGTTTAAGAAGATGAAAGATTCAGTTCTTATTCAAAATTATATGGTTTCTTACCAAGTACGATAACCAAGTAATTTATTTCGAATCAATTATGGTACTGTTTCAAAATTTAGACAAATTCGTAACAGAATATTCAACTGCTCATGCTGATTTAAATCTTTGCGTCATTGATTTGGTACATGCCCATCTTTGTTCATGATATCAGACATTTCAATTTGAAATCAAAGCTGTGGCATTATGTTCATGTGTAAAAGATACCACATGATTAGGGTGCTGGTCTGGGCTTTAATTTCACTGACGGGGTCTTTAGGTAGAAATCTACTGCATGTAACTTTGAGTCTAAACATGCAGTCATAGTTGTTATTTGCCGTTTTTTTTTTGTTGCCTCAAGAACCATCGGCTGGACATACGACCATCCCTTAATAAATGAGCTGCAAAATAATTACTTCAAAAAGGAAAAGAATCGGTGATTATCCGAGAAACGTGAGTCCGTGAAGACAGTCAGTGTATCGATGCTTGAAAAATTATAGCTGCTTTCAGGTCTCCATATGCATCTTAGAGTCTTCAATATTGAGCTGAAGACCTTAAGAAGGCAATTTGTCTCACAAATACCCTCTTTGTAGTCCCAGAAGACTCTACATCTTTGGCTTGTGCTATATTTGCCTTGCGTTCTTAAAAACCTGCAATTTTGTTTCATACATTAACCAGCCAATATGTCTTTTTCCGTTGTTAACTCACTTTAAACTTACAATAACACTTTCTCCTTAAGCCTCACATCCCCCATGAGGACTTTGGATATTTTTTGGCTTTTGGTGGGCTGACCGCTGCCATAGATGCAGCATTAAGGCAACCCGCACACGGGTCGTTGAGCTATCGTCGTAGATGCGATATTTCTACGCTTGGTCGTCACAACCTATGTAAATCAATGGGTGACCGCTAACGGAGCGTTAACCTATCGTGAAGAGTGAGAAGCGTAGTCGGTTCACATTGAGTGCGTCTCAAACGTTGTGCATTGCAGGCCTCAAGTCGAATGAGTAGTCGTTTTTGCAAGCGCGATGGATGACGGCAACGTACGATTCGTGGGGGAGGTGGGAAAATGCCCCGAATGGTATGATTTTACGACGCATACTGACGTTTTCTTGACGACCCGTGTGTGGACATAATACGATGATGACGGCACTCGTTTTTTCGCGAGCTTGACAAGTGTCAAACGCATCTCTCACGTATAGCATTGCTAACGACCCGTGTGCGGAGTGCCTAAGAGTGCCAGCAAGAGAGTTAACTGCTTAATCTAAGTCCTGACAGCAATGGTCACACCCCGGAAAAAGTTCCACTGAAAATCGGAACTTCGTTCAGTCCGTCCTTTCCTATTATCCTGTGATCCTGCTCTGTTGAGCCTTGACCACTCACATTGCGGCATATGTACCTGTATTCAGAGAATGATCACTCTATAAAGAACGAACACTACCCATGACTACGGTAATGTCAAGAACCTTGCTAGTAAGGAAGTCCGGTTTCTTGACCACGTTTGCAATAAAGAAGATGTAGACCAACATAAATCGAATAATGCTCCAGTTTAACCATTTGTGTCGGAGCTGTCCCAAACTTTATGATAAATCCTAAAATATAAGTCAACAAAACATCACTTCGCCTCAACTAAAGACAAATAAATCGCATATTCCCCTTTAAACAATCTTGTGTAAACTACATTTTATTATATTAATATTGTTTGAAACTATGACAAAATTATTTTAAACTTACATCGTTCACAAGCAGGCGGCTCTTGAAGCCATTCATCCGAATCAAGATCGCATGTAATTTCTGGTTCACCTTTCAGCATATATCCATTGTCACATGTGTAACGTGCTGTCACCACATCTTGATGATCTTGCATTGAAACGCTGGCATGATCAATGGATGGCGGGCGTTCACAGTCGGTGTGTCTCGCGCACGTCACTGTGAATGAAAGAAAAATTAGCTACTTTATTTCAAAGGATTGAAAAATTTCCGCTATATTTATAGATGCAAAAAGTTCCAATATTTTTAAATTTACAAAAAATTGATTATTCTTATATCGGCAGGTTTTCAAAAAGCTTCCATATTTTCGCAAACATATTATGTAAGACATTAGCATTGAAAGACAACCACAATATAAAATGAATTATATTGATTATGCCACATGTGTAGCATATTATTTCATTTAGCATTGAGCAAGCGTATTTTTTTAACTGAAATTAAATGGCAAAAAAATTAAGTTTTGATATCATTGAACTGGTTTTCTGATGTTGTGGGAAAGAGGCAATAAAAGTTCATCACAGTCGTTACTTTTCCATTTTTCCAGCCTTACTAAATGAACGAAAGGTCAAAGCTTAAAAAATATATTTATAAAAACTGATTCCCGTTAGCTTGAGGCCCATTTCAAATTGTATGGAAAGCACATTTAACTCATATGCCGATATCTACGCCCTTCAAAGAAATATCTCTTTTTTCTATAAAGACATATTTCCAACATCTTGGATTAGACAAATTTTGGGAATACCATTGCATCGTATTTTATGTTCCTCTAAAAATACATACATCGATCTGCTATCACTTAAACTCACGCATTAAATCACTACATACTTGTCGTTCTGTCGTTTTTCGTTCACAAAACAGCCCAGCATCCACCTACGTTACTGCAAGGCGAACGTACACTCTTAATTTATGCATTTAGCAAAGTGACACCTTCCAATCGCCCAGCCCAATAGACTTGTCTATCTATCCGTGCAGATGCATATCTATCTTGCATCGAACTCGAATCGGACAGTCGGTCATCGTGATGCCAGTGGGTCCAAAAAAGTGAATCCATTACCATCACCTGGACGTACCATAAAGAACATGCCGCATCTCAATTATTATAATAAACTTTTACACACGCACAAACGATGCAATGCAGTGGGTGCTCTCATGAATTTTAAAAGCATTAAAAAGAGATTTAAACAAAGTTTCGTCGAAATCTTTTCACACTTTCGGGAAATTTCAGGTCCCATGGTTTTCACACTTGAAAGTGTAGTGCCCGGAAGAGGAGTGCTGAAGACACGACAAAGATTCCGGATATCGGATGAAAGGAGTCACATGCAGACTGGTCTCGATTGATAAGTAAGAAGCGGAATAAGCCATTTGGCAACTCTCATAAACTATGGATTATAAACAAAAGCGGATTGGATTTTAAGAAATTTCACAGTTAAATGTGGAATATCGTTTAGAATTCATAAATATGCGGATGACGAAGGTGGACTAATAATAAAATATTCTCATAAATTGAATTCGAATTTCGAACATTTTCGACGTTCATGTTATCTTAGTGGACGTCATCATAAATCATAAATTTAATGTTAGACCGCACGCATTATAAGTGAAATGGTCTTCAGAAAAGTTTGAGAAAACTATTAGATAAATCAAGCTATTAGTATAATGGCAAGATAACCTGCAGTTTTCCTGATTTAGTTGGATATGTTTATTTGTTAAATAAAGAAAGAGTTAAATAGTTTGCATTGACGACGCGATATCTATTCCTACTGAAAAAGAAAAGATTATTAGCTGGCACATTAGAAGTGCGAGCAAAATCCTGATTAAATATGTCCCTGATATTTTCACGTTAATGACATTAGAATTCTATACAAATGTGAAATCTGCAATATGTTTGAAGTAATCAGTGGGAAAGTTATGTTTGAGTAAGATTGATATCTTGGAGAAGTCTGTTCGCCCACAAGTTCGTGGAGACAGAACTGGAGCTAAGCAATTAAGCAATTGACGACAAGATTTTACTTACAAACGGACATGAAAATTGGACTGACTCAAAATATCAGACTCTAATGTGTGGCTGTAATGACTCATTTATGCGTCTGGTGGAGGTAAATACTTATTTATTCATTTATTATTGTCTACATCAACTGATACAGTTTCAATTAAAGACTAGACAAGAAATAAATTCAAATAATATAAAAAAAATATTGTACACGACTACGAATAAAGAAAAGGAGAGCAGGAAAGAGAAGCAGTCAAATAGAAAAGAATCGTAATTTTGTACTTTAGATCAAATTGGATGATACGAGGGCAGTTTGATAAATCAGTGACTTTTTGCATTTCCCTCACAGTAGCTTTAAATGCAACACTGCTCCCGTGAACTGATGGAACCTTGTACAGGATTGTGGGTGAAGTAGACCATATGCAATAAGATATCAAGAGCTAAACGAATCTGAAACGCGATTATAGTTAGTTATATTTCAAACCAGTTTATCGTGACCTTTCTAACACCGGCTTCAATCAAATAACTGATTTAATAAAATACCGTGGTCAATGGTAACAAAAGCTTTATTGACGTATAAAAAAACCAGCAACGCAATTGTTAGTATTTAGGCCTTCAGAAATATTCTACAAAAAGTTTAACAAAGCATATTCAGTGGATTTATTTTCGACAAAGCAAAATTAATTACTACTGTTTCAAGAAGCTTATTATTTTTTTCGAAATTTTTTCTATAATTTTTGAGATTATAGGTAAAAAAATATTACCTGTGGTTATTTAAGTCTGTACGATTGTCTTTTTTGAAAAGAGAAATAACTACAGGAGCTTTCAATAAATCAGGGTACACTCCTTTTTAAAATCTTCAATTAATTAAAAAAAGAAATTATTACAGTAGCTTTCAATAAATCAGAAACCTGTTTATAAACTTCAATTAATTAAAAAAATAAGAGTTAAGTGAAAAGGTGCTTTATTAATTTCCAGATAATCAATCACATTGCTCACTTCTTCGATCGAAGCTGCTTCTAGATAGGTAATGTACAACTCATGGTTGCCGGAGCCTCGGAATCATGCATGCGGAAAAGCACTTTAAAGTAATTTGAGGGTCGGTAGCTTAGCTGGCTAACGCGTCAGTCCGAAGCAGCGATCTACTGGCCGCGGGTTCGAGTCCCGCCGTGCCCATGGCTGAATTTGTTCGTCTTGTGTTGTCTTAACAAACAGTCGGCGACTGGGCATAATACCAGCGCCCCATTAATTAAGTGTCACCTCAGAAGAGAGATATATAAGGAAATGAAAATGGCAGTGAGAAGTGAAGCAATTTGCCTAGGCTGAGCGTTAGTAGTAGTAAGCGAATTTGACATTCACTTACTGTGCCGAACAGAAAGGTAGAGTGAGATAGATAGAGAAAAATAGTTGGCCATGTGCACGCGAATTTGACAATTACTAACTCAGCAACAACAAAAGCTAAGGTATCGGGGGAACCAAGAGGAATATCTGAGGTAGCAATTCTCTCGATTTGTTCTATTTATAGATTTTACCTTTGTAGTAAAATTGCTTCACTAAATTTCGTATATGTATACGCTTGTTTCATTTCCTTAGATCTCTATGTTCTGAGAGTGTCACATTAAAGCTTTAGTAGCGACTAGGCATAACACTAGCGCTTTAGAAAATAAGAAATAAATGTGGTACTTAAAAAAATAATGGAATAATTGATATCGGCTTCTTCCATATGTGTCTCCCTACCGCCATCGCTAAGCATTCGCTTCAAAGGCCAATCTCCTGAGCTTTGGCATTATCATAGAAAAAAAAAAAAAAAAAAGTTTCAATGAAAATATTTATTTTTGAATAACAGGAAATATTTGGCTATTTTTTTACTAATATAATGACATTTATTCTGTTACCTTTGAATTAAATTTTACTTTAGCCTTTTTAGCAGGATTCATCTATGATTGATTGCAAGATTTTTCAATAACATAGTAGCCTACTTCGATAGACATATATATGAATACAAACTCCTTGCATTAAAGAGAAACAGTTTCAGTATAGTGAAGAAAAAAAGAAGCCTGAATTCAAAAATAAACTTTTTTGTGCCACAATAGCTATCGGATATAGGAATATAAAAGAGCAAAAATCATTGAACGATTATGTGGGCTACAAAGCAACTAATGCATATTGCATCTACTATTCATCATGAGTGAGCCTTTGTGCATTTTTCGCATTCATTTTTGTTCGCAAATATATCGATTCCTTGATGTAATGCATTTGCAACGAGCGCGTATACACAAGTATGTTGTTAGGATACAATACTGCAGCACCTTGAATGCAATCGATGCTATATAAATCATAAAAGGCTCAGTTTCATGGATGTCCGTGGGAATAAACTGTACGAGCTTGCGTACCTCGAGCGGAAGCACAAGGAATCGTGCTTCAGGCTTTCCCTTATCAAGTTACATGACGCCATACATGTATGTGCACACTACTTAGACAAAATGAAGAAGCATCGATGGTTATACATTCGATCCATTTCTCTTTTGCTAGCCATATAAAGTGCATCGCTGAATGACGAAGAATGGCTTACTACTTGCCTAGAAGTACTTATTATTACCCTTTCCGAGGTGAGCGATGAACATTTTCTTCAGATTTCCGCATATAACCTGGTTGGCTGCACTGGATCCGACTCCCTTTCGTTGTGGAACATATGAAATATTACTCAGCCCCGACGGCAGCGTTATTTATGGCGTCGCGGCTGCAGTGTAGTCTTCCAGAAGGTGGAATGGAGAGACGACTGCTTGATTCAATTCACTTGAATGCCAGGTCTTCAGCTTTCTAGACTCGTTTTCAAGAGCTGAGACTATATCTGATACTGTGCATTCAACTTGCAATTGTAAATTGACTGGCAGGCAGTTTTTCTTATCAAAAGCATTTTTTTCAAAGAAACGAAGTAATCACGTGATTGCTTTTATAGAGCATACATTTACAGAGCTCTATTTTTTTATATCAGTTTAATGATATTGCTCTGAAAGCTAATTACATTAGTAGACCTTGAATATTACTTGAAGATTAATTTGGGATTTGTATTAATATTGTATGAAAAGCTGGCTGACGTTGCTACTGTTAAGAGCAGATAAATGGAAAAATGACTTTTGTTACAGTTGAGCTGCATTCTGTTAAATCCTTTGATATTGTTTAGTGCAACGGGAAATTTTACATTGAAAACATACTTTATTTCTTTTGCTAACTTACAGACTGAATTTCGAAGAAAATTCACTTTCCCCAAAAACTCATTTCATGTGTACATACAAATATAGGTGTGTGTGTGCAGATTTAGTGATTCAGTGAATGCTTGACTACGCTTTTCAACTCTTTGACGAAGGCCGGCACTTTAGTGAATTTTCAGGTACCCCTTTTGTCTATGGAAAGAAGCATTTTCGGGGGAAAAATCAGCAAAATACAAACTGATTATCTTTAATGCTTAAATAAATTTTTAATCCTATGATATTTTTCCCAATTTCGTTTTGTGTTAACATCTGTCACAAACATCAAAGTATCTCGAAATGCACAGGATATATTTAAGTTTACCAAAAAAGTGTGTGATTTTTGATGAATGTGCGGTCAATCCTGACGTACGAATAAATCTGTCGAACTATCGAGTCTCTTGAAAAGTTCACGCTTTTTGGGAAAATATGCAAACCATAAATAAATTTAATGCTATGTCAATCTTGCCAAATTCAAAATCATCAAACAACGCATTCCACAAGAGTGATAGCCCTTCGCCAATTTACCTATTTTTGGGCACTCTAAATTTATATGCGCTAGAGCTAATCAAACTGAGCTTCACGGGTTGTATTGATTTTGAGCAGGACAAAGTCTGAAAGAATTGATTTAAAACTGCGGGCAGCCCCGTGGCTGTGGGGCCACCTTAAAATATTGTCAACAAAAAACACATTTAAACAAAGGTGGTAACTCTAAAAATTTCTCCACCCCTATAGCTTCTGATGCAATGATTAGATTGAAACGAAATTCACGAAGTGAGTTGATTTAAATATTGTGGTGATGGCAAAGAGTAGCCAACACGAGGTATTTTTATCTATTTATTTCAAAAATTATCACCAACAAATTTCACTTTATTAGCCCTTTATTATGAAAATAAACAGCAAAGGTTCGTATTTCCTACACATTGAAACTTTTCGGGCGCAACTCTGAACGTTTTTCATGCTTTTAACTTCCGATCCAGTAATATGGTCAAAAAGAATTTCACAAAGGAAGTTGGTTGAGGAGGGTTGGTTGAATGATTTCCGGAAAGACCACTTCGGACCTCATCTTTTCTCTTGAATGTCCTTAAAAATGAATAAATATCAATTCACATATCGGGCACATTTTGCTTACTGCTTGATTCTACCAGACGAAGTCACTTCATTTTTCACTTCACCAACTTCGCTGTAATTTCATTTTACCCGGCAACCATTCAGACAATTTATTATTCAAATCATAATACGTTCATGCATCTCCGAAAATAAGCTAACATCTGCCATTGAATTTGATTCCCCATTCCGTCATTCTCACCGCTGAAATCTAATTTTCTAACGCCGACAATTTAGTGGCGATTGCATATACACATACATATGCTCACTAAAGTACACAACCATTCAAATATTCGTACCCACGTACAACCCACTCGGTACATCTCGACGTGCATATGAAAGAAGGATTAGACGGTACGTTATCCTTCAACGGGATCCCGGCGGGAATGATGAGATGATATGAAGAACATCAAGGATAAATATCATTACAGATAAATGCCTGTGCCAGGTGAAAGGTACGAAAAGCAAGCGAAGTTTATAAGATGGAAACTGTATTAGAAGTGAAAACGAGATCAAAGGCATATCAAAAATGTTAGGTGTCACGTTGTCAACTAGCTTTCACACCCGACCCAGCTCGACAGATGCTCCTGGCTAAGATGATGTCGCTGTTGTTGTTCCTGTGAGAAAGCGAAACCTTAACGAGATTTCATTAATTCGAAGTGAAGAAAAATTGTTCATGGAGAAAAACGGTTTTGAATTGACGTCGTAGCTTGCTTCAGCGAAAAATGACAACGACAGAGGTGTAAACAATATGTTTTTTGTTCAAAGACTGCTTATTTGAAATGTAGATTTTGTAATGTACATCTGAAAGCATTCGCAATATTGTGTAGTTTAAAATGGATTTCGCTGTGGAAGAGCGAAATTCGAAAGTATTATTATTTATTCTGAATAAGGAGCAGATGACTTTTGAAATATTTTGGTAACTTAAGGATTACTAATTTGAAGTGTTTAAAAATAGATTGCGAAGAAGATATTCTGCTGAAATTGTGCTTCATTATTTTTGTTTGTATTTATTGTAAGCTCTACTCGCATTGTGAAAGAAATCGAAGGTTTTTCTGCGAACAATGGCAACTTGAAAAATTATGGGGAATCAAATTTGTCTATCATGACGTTGCTTGGTAGACAAGAATGATGCAGCAAAGAACCAAAAGCCATGATTGAATTTGAATAATAATGACACATCCAGATAAACTCCATGCTTCTTACAAAGAGAGATGCCTAAACAAGGTAATCTTTGGTTATTAGGGAAATAAGGTATATTATATTTTAAAATGATTCAAACGAAAACCGGTGATACGTGCAGTAGAGACACAAGAGTAGAAAGCAGTATCAAGCTCAAACTCTCTCGTTTTTTTGGAAAAAGCAGACATATAAAAGTGTAAGAATTAAAATATCTACTCTAAAAGCGTTTAACAAAGCCATCACCCAGCAAAACTTTTATATTAGCGATTCACATAAGCGCTTTACAAGGTGACTTCACAATCGATATTATCGGTAACGGATTTAGATCAATACCAGAATGTATGGCTTATAGTATACCCAAAGGGTTCAACGGACACGTGAGCGTAGAATAATTTGGCCCCTGAAAAACTGCATCTTCAATAGGATACCTTAATTAGATTAGTGTATGTCAAAACAGCCTATACCTAGTCGTGCCATAAGTTCTGCCACAAAATCGAAAGCGTTCGTAAACCTTTTTTCGAGTGCTTCGTTTCTGCAGTCGCTATTTTTAGATACACCGTACTGTTGTTGACAATTATTGTATATTTTAAGTTTGTTCGTTCACGTGTAAAGATGGAGTGGAGTGTAAACGAAAACCAAATAATAGTTATTGCATAGGTGTGGAAAATCCGCAAATGAGATTTTCAAATTGTTGCGCCCATAGAAAATAACGCGAAAATTTGTTTATCGTGAGAATCAAAAATTCGACAAAAGCCAGATTGCTCGAGATCGACCCCATTCAAGTCATCTCCGTGATGTACGTACTCCTGCAGCCATCAAAGCCATCGACAATCGAATTTGTCGAAATCCAATTCGTAAGCAACTTATAATTGCTCGGTAAATTAACATATCCACCAGAAATATGTCTCACATGATAAAATCGGACCTTAGACTGGGTGCCGTTCAGATATCAACAAGGCATTTGCTGACAGAGCAATTGAAAAAGCGGAACAACAAACACCGACGAATCTTGCTTGTTGATGAAAGAAAAAGATGGAAGAAAAATTCAACCGCCAAAAAATAGAGTGCATGCACACTGCTCCAGAAAACCCCGAGACGTTGCATTAAAGATTCAGCAAAGACATCATCAAGCGTCAGTGATGATATGATGGGGCGTCAGCTATGAAGATATCGTAAAGATTCATTTTGGCGATAAAAGCGTAAAAACTACAGCAAAAAACTATGAGCCGTACATCCTTGAAAAGTGTGTGATGCCATCAAATTTTGTCACTGGGTTCTACAGCAGGACTCTGCTCTGGCGCATAAAGTTTACACCACACAACCAGAATTCGAAAGCAATGTTCGAGAATTCACAAGGGCATCGGAATGGTCTTCTAGAAGCCCAGATTTGAGCTCCCTAAACTAAAAATTGGAGGCAGGGTTAGAGAGCGTGGTCTACAAAAGACGACTCTCAAGCATAGAGGGCCTTAAGCGTGCTTTGAAACAAGTAGTAACTAATAAAAACATTGCGAAACAAACAGATTAAAAAGCTATGTTACAGGTAACGACTTTGAAATAAATGGTTTATTATAGTTTTAGCAGTGCGTTGTAATAATTTTTTTTTCATAAACTAAAACGCCCATATTCTGTGATCGAACTTATGACATGACTAGTTATACACAATTTCACAGAAACATACATAAAAAGTAAATTTTTAAATTAAATTTATTTAATGTAACATCTTTTTCAGCGTCGTGAAAGCTCTAAATTTGAATATTCGACAAATGCTTAATCCCGCGCCGACGACAAACTCAGCAGATCCAAATATCCCAGAATCAGAGCAGGACATTTACATCTCTCCACCAACATTCGAAGAAGTTCAAGCAGCCATACGTAACCTTCGAATAAAGAAAGCTCCTGCAATAGATGGAATACCTCATGAATTACTCAGAAATGGTGGAACTCTTCTTTGCAACATTCTCCACCTACAAAAAATTTGGGCAGGAGACCAATTGCCAAATGATTGACAAAAAAGTATTATATGCCCCATTTACAAAAAAGGAGACAAATTACGTTGCGAAAACTACACAGGCATCACTTTATTATGCTCGTCCTATAAAGTGTTGTTCAAAATTATTGAACGCAAAATGAAGCCCTTCTATGATAACATCATAGGAGAGTATCAAAGTGGCTTCAGGTCCGGACGATCTACGATAGATCAAATATTCTCAGTCAAATAGTTGCTTGAAAAATGCTAAGAGTATAATATCGACGTGCACCAGGTCTTCGTAGATTTCAAGCAAGCATATGATAGTGTAGACAGAAATCCACTTCCCGAATCATGCTTGACTTGGGAATTCCAACAAAACTCGTCCGCATGACCAAGGTGACAATGATGAACGCCGAATCTCAGGTCAAAGTCAACAGTGACCTAACCAACAGCTTCCACACTAACTCGGGCTTAAAGCAAGGAGATGGACTTGCCCCGATGCTATTCAACGTTGCTCTGGAAAACGTCATCCGAAAAAATACCAACTGATATTACAGGCACACTACTGTTCAAGTCCACTTAAATAGTAGCATTCGCCGATGACGTCAACATTATGGCACGGACCATACCAGAAGCAAAGGAAGCTTTCCTAAGTTTGGAGTCAGAGGCTAAGAAAATGAATCTACGGGTCAACGAAGATAAAACCAAACTAATGACCCAAACAAAAAAAAAAAACTTGACCTTAGAAGACTACAACATTGAAAATGTCGATAACTTCATCTACTTAGGAGTCCACCTTGATGAATCAGGCAGTGAAAAGGACGAAATTTTACGGCCAATAAATGCAGCAAACAAGGCGTAATATTCCATACTCCCCATAATCAAATCTACGAACGTGCACAGGAATAATAAGCTTCGCATATACAAAACCTTCATTAAACCTGTGCTTCTCTACGGAAGCGAAGCCTGGACTTTGACTACGGACTTCGAAAAGGCTCTGGACGTATTCGAGCGCAAAGTGCTACGACGAATTTTTGGTCCCATACAAGAAGAGACAGAGTGGAGAATGAGATACAACAATGAGTTGTACCATATATATGACGACCCACCTGTATCCACATGCATTAAATTACGAAAATTACAATGGGCCAGCCACGGCGAAAGGATGGAGGCCAATAGACTACCTAAAAGAACGTTGAAAGGTAGAGCACAAGGGAAGCATCCAGCTGGTAAGCCGAGGAAACGTTGGGAAGACACGATAGAGGCAGACAGCAGGTCAATACTGGGGTTCAATAATTGGAAAACCAGGTCGCAGGATCGAGACGATTGGAGGCGGACATTACTGGAGGCCAAGGCACGATTTGGGCTGTCGCGCCATCGATGATGATAATCATCGCCAAGCATAAAAGATTATCAGTTTCCATATCGCATAATTTCTTCTTTTCTTCTTTTCATAGAAATAAAAGGGTAAATGAAAATTGCCTGAAATGCCTGTCGCCACCAAAAGTTCAACCAATAAAAATGCAATAAGAAACAAAACCAATAGAATCCTCTAGAAATCTGTTCACCTATCAGAATATCAAAAAACTGTCAGTAATATTGAACTATTACTGTTTAACAATACTTAATAGGTTAATTTTGATTTAAGATTCTCAAAAACAATCTAAAAAGATGATTTTACGATTTTTGAAAAACAAAATTCTTGTGATATATAATTTTTATACTTTGTGATATATAAGCTTTATGCATATTAATTTAAATACCAAAACTAGTAAACAGTTTCCTTCAAACAATAAACTAACTAAATTTAGCAAGTTACCCACAAATCGAACCTATTCAGGCAACCTCTAATACAACTCTTCCACACAATCTACAGCCAACGAAAACGGCATCTATTCTTGTTAGTAAACTCAATAATGTAATTGAAGTGCCCTAAGTATCGCTAAACCTGCGTCATTCAAGCTCCACGTCGACAAGCGAAAATGAAACTTTTCCATTAAATTCTCATTTATTTAATCACTTTCAGATTGACATGATCAGAATACAAATTAGGGCTACACAATCTGCCCAGCTCCACATCAGCTCGCCAATATCTTTGATTAAGTTCTTTATGACGCTGCGAATAAAACTCTGGTGCGTTGCGACTGCTCGACTCTCGAGTCGGAATCAATTTTATTGCATTTTATCATCTGATTCTGCCATTTTCCGTACGTAAATGAGCAAAGAAATAACTACGCTCGAGAGTAACGGAAGAGCAACAAAAATCTTGTGCTGTTTGCTTGCCTTTGCCTGCTTGCCTGCCTGCCTTAAGGAACTTTATCTATTGCTCGTCTGTTTAGTTTTTCGTAAGCAATGCCGACCGACTTAAAGCCATCAATGCCGATTTAGTTGGAGAGTCAGAGCATTTATCTTTGTAAATGTCGTTAAATATTTCGAGATGAGAGTTGAATTGAAAACGTCAGAAGGCACAGGACTGAAGTACGAGCCATTCGAAATAGAATCCATTTGTTAGGATGTCAAAACCAAATTCGTCGTTGTCTTTCGAGAAGTCGTCTGATGAAAAACAAGCACGTGGGTCGAGGTAAGGATGGTGGACAGATGGATGCTTCAGATGGGTTGATAGCTTTAATGCTTTCATCTTAATCGTAACTTGTCTATTATACCGATATTGAGCATTGTATTTGTATTCAAAGATTTACAACTGAATAATTTTACGTATTTACTTCGTACCATTTAATTAAATTTATCTAATTAAAATTTAGCTTCACCTGAGAAGGGACTGGCAAGTGAGCAATCAGACTGAAATTAGTATTCAAATCAAATTCGTAGACAATTTTAATGGCTCTTGATCGCAATAGGATCGATTATCTCTCTTTTGGAAAAATCAAAGGCTCACATGTTACATGGTATTGGAATAGAATTTTTTTAAATTCAATTTTTTTCTAACCCCCGAAAACCCGTTGTTTCTTTCTGCCCTTCTGTCTTTCAATTATGAAAAAACAGCAATGCAGCACTTTTTCATCGAAATCAAAGTCTGTAAAAATAATATCAAAAAACCAATCCAACAAATCAGTTCCATGTAGCCTGAAAATTATTTTAATACAATTTTGTGGTTTAATTTTCACTTGAGAAGAAATTAGGTACAATATCTCGGTACTATATTCCTTTATGATTACCAAGAAACGGAAGCTATAAATTAAATATGTATTTCAAATCTACAGTTGCTCACAGCTTTATTAATTCATCTTTGGCAGGACATAACATAACTTCAAGCATAAATTCGATTATTTCAAGATGTTGGACAGAATTTACGTTTTTCTTATCAACTATAACCAGTTTCATAAAGGTTTAAATCATTTTTCAACGAATCGTAGAATAAAGTCATACATATAATTTGGAAGCTTGATTTAATGCGTTGGAATTAGAACTTGTTGGAACTTATGATGGCAAAAATTTCAAGTGAATTGATAAAATATTATATTTAAAAATAAAATATTATATTTTACTAGATTTTACTTATTCTGTCGACGTCAAATTTTTGGCGCCTAATACAAGTGAAGAATTTAATGAGTCAAAAAGTATTCCCACGAAAGTCTATCAAGTCTGAGGACTCACATTGGTAGAAACGCTAGAGATGATTAATTTATATAAGTGTTGAGTTGGAAGCTCCATGGCTCACTTTACTCCTGATTTAACTCAAGTTTTTACTTGCAACAAACTTAACTTAATGGGCTATACGCAGTCACAATTTTCACAATCACACTATTGAAGAATGTTTCCTCGAAAGAAATTTTTTTATTCAGATTCGGACGAGGTACCCTGCACAGAGTTTTGAGTTCATCTAGCTCTAAGTTGTTACCTAAGTTTATCAGGGGTAAAGAGAGTCGTAGGAGTGGAACCAATCACTCCATACAAATTTTTGAATGAAGTTCTCTTCCAGCTTCAACCCCTAGAACAAACGTTGTCGTGGATCGATTTTATTTTTTGATATTTTTTGTTTGAAAAAAATAATGATTCCTAAAGCTAATACAGTCGATCTCCGGGAGTTTCTCGACAAAGGCCTCTTGCGGTCAGCACGATATCTCTGGATTGGATTATCTCAAATGAAAAAACTAAAAGATTTCGTTAACACATAGAATTGCCCAGTGATTGATTGAAGCAGTAAGTAAAATGTAGTTTATTACCAAAATGGTGGCTTCTCGAGAAAAAATCGGTTCTCGATCAAATTTTCGAATATAAATTTTCGAAAAAAATAAAAATGTTTTTGTAATTGTTCGTTCGCACTGCACTCTCAAAGCAAGTAGATTTAGTGCTGACAACGAAATCAGGTGAGGTGCTCGCACTAGTCGAATTGATCTACAATTGGAGCGAAAGATATAATTCTCTACAGAATCTACAGTTGCTCACAGCTTATTTCGTGTGATCAACATTTTTGACTAACCAAGCATAAAATTGGTATATTTTATTCTGAACTCAACAAATAAATGATGCAGTTTCGTAGATAATTTAGTCATCAATATAAAATATCAAAAAAATTTACACAAACATCAACATCGAACGATTTATTGATAAATTATTATTTCGTGTAAAAACAAAAACACTCAAAAACATTGGAAAAATTGTTCAAAAAAAATTGTTTAATATCGTATTTAATCTAGACTGCATAGAGTCAACCAACTTCAGAATAAAATATGCCAATTTTATGCCTCGTTTGTCAAAAATGTTGGTCACACGAAATAAGCTGCGAGCCACTGTATGTTGAAAATCTATTTTGCGTGAAAGTTGTTGAAAATGTTATAAGAATATGCACGGATATTTTTTTTCTCTTTGTACACATTCCACTCCTCCTTTGTGTTCAATTTCCACTAATTTGGAACAAAATTCAAATTCAAATCTACTTCCCCGCTCATGAATGGAATTCAGCACACTCTGAAGGAAGTTCAGCCAGGAGAAAATTCACAATAGGTCTGTTCCCGTACTTCAGCAAACTGCAGCAGTAACAGAATTTGGCAGCTGGCTTCCTTTTGCTGCAAAATTTGGCTTGCATTTGCCTTGCAGCAAAAGTACGAAAACGACTTGCTGCGAATCTATTTTAATATATTATAATAGATTCAAGTACGGGAACAGACCTAATAGTACCTGATTTATAAGCCGTTCACACACCTACCACTCTTAATCAGGTAGATTTAGGAACTGTCAAGTTAATCAGGTGAAATGATGCAATGTCATTCAAATTCATGTGCGCAATTTTTTTTGCGAATTGTTGAAAATGATGCAGGAACATACAAGAACATTTTCTTTTCACTTTGTACAACTTTCACTATTTTGGAACGAAATTCGAATGACATTTCATTCAAATCTACTCTCCTTCTCACGGATGGAATTCAGCACGCTCTGAGAACAATTCAGCCAGGACCAAATTCACAATAGTAACTGATTTATACTGTAAATCAAGGTAGCTTTCGAGACAAATGTATGGTTAATCAGGTAGATTTGTGGTCGATAAAGCTCTAAAGCGATCAGCAGATCGAAATCGCCTGATTTAGCGCCAGTGTGAACGGGCTATTACACTTCGCTTGTGAAAACCGAGATAAATGTATGGGTAAATCAGGTAGATGTGGGGTCGGTTTGAACTGAAATCGATCTGCTGATCGGAATCGCGTGATTTAACCTCAATGCAAACGGGCTATATAATTTGAGATTGATCAATTTGCTATTTCTGAGAAATTCTGGTCACTGACTCAAAAAAAGCTTCGAGAAAACTCATTCAAAATTTCAGAAACATACGGCATCACTCGGAGACGTCTTTATAAATATATGTGTATCTTCGCAAATATTTGTCGGATTGACATGAAATTTCCTGTGCCCGCTTATAATTTTTATTAAAACTTTATTATTTTCTAAGAACTTTATTGTCTTACTGTCCTTCTAGAGATAGCCGCAGCTAACTCTGTGCCTCCCTCAATTGCCATTAAATCGGTTGAAAAATTAACCTAAATAGAATGAGTTATATCGAAAGATTCCTGGACAAATTGGATTTTTCTTAGTAAGCTACAAGTGTTTATAACTATATGTCCACAGCTGTAAATCAAAAATATTGCGAGCATTTAACAATATAAACGAGCTAATGCTTCTCTTCATTATCTACGTTACCAACGTAACTAAAAGATCCGGGAGTTCGACTCATTTTTTTCGTCGAATCGAAAATTCAAATCTATTCATCCAACAGGAGAGAAAATTGACCTTAAACATTTTTTTTCTCGTCTCTTCAAACACTAATTACAAAAGGTTCGACAATCTTTTCAGACAAAGTAAATAACCATTGTAACCCTACTCATAGTATAATTATCGATTTTATGAAAGCATATCTGTTCTTAGGACTTTTTCACCATTACGGCAAACAAACAATAATATCTTTCGCCTGACCGAAAGCGACCACCAAAAAACAAACTTAACTATCAATCAAACTTCCTTATCGTTGCCATTTTATTATCTGCGCTGTGGAAAATATTCGAGAGTATAATCGTAGGCATAAGTTGCTACGTTTATGGGTGCCTAGCGTGAGACCATATTTCATTTTAACGGTGTCCACAAAATAAGAATATTTTAAAAGACATCGCGAAGCCTTTCTGAAACCAATTACGGAAGAAATCCTTTTACTGCCAGTCTATTCTATTCACGGGACTCAAAGACGTTTATGGCGATTCCGGGGAACGTAAAAGCTGAACACAAGCGTCCAAGATAAAGACTTCGGCGCTTTGTTTGTGATCGTTATTCCCAGCACGGTTGGGTGAAGTGGAGTTTTTCAATCGATAACAAGGAGATGGAAACTCTTGAGTCAGAAAAGACCACCGATGTGGTGCTTTCTTCTAATATTTGTGTTTCTATTGTCTGCCCGCTAAGCACAGAGGCTCCATGAATCTTCACTGACTTTAAAGCTTCTTTAATTATTCTATACAAGTTAAAATTAAGCTGCTTTAATCGTCTTTTTAGCATCACATAAAACACCGCTCGATCTTATATACCAAAAGTGGCGAACGCTCGAAACCACAGCTACTACATTCATGCAAATGACAAAATTCCGCAGAAGATATAATATCTGCATCTGAAGACGATAACACTCAACGCAAGCCATAACAACAAAACTGTCACTGAAATGATGCTGGTGGTAATAGCCGTTATAAATTCAAGTGGAATTCTTAATTAGAATAATTCCCGAAGGTTTTATTGCTCAATCCTCATTAAGCGTCAGTGTCAGAAATTTAGCATACTTATTATACGCCGAAGCATAATAGCATTTAAAACCCCACTCCCAGCTAGGATTCACCTCCAAAACTCTTCTCCGAACCGAGCTGAAAGAGAAAACAATGCGTGTGCTACTCAACGACAATACCGGGACCATTTAGTCATTCTCACAAAAGGAAGTTTCTGTTGTTTGCCTAAAAAACAAGGATAGTAATATTGTAAAGAATGAAACACCATTTATACAGTAGATAAACAGGTATCACAAGTGTACAAGTTTCTTTTCAAGTGCGAACAGAGCTAGCTTACCAGTTAGTGGCGGGTATGTGGCTCCCCATTGTGCTTGTTGTGGGATGTTGTATCCAAAAATAGCATTCGTTTTGTTTGGTGTTAGAATAATAACTGACATATTTTTAAAACGAATAGGTGCTGCCATTTCAAGACCTTATGAAAAGGAGTAGAAACCAATGTGTTTTTCATGCTTTCAAGAAAAGTAAAGTTCAACTTGATCTGACTAAAATTTCCAACTAATTCCCTGATAATATGGACTTATAACTGAAATACTTTCTCTAAGTTATTTTAAGGAAAACCTTAAAGATTTAATTCATATGTCGTTGTTAGATTATGCTTAATCTAAATAAAGTGTAACAATTAATTTAAGAAGATATGATTCTGGTTGAAGCAAAAGATAAGAAATCTGAGTGAGATTTGGACAAAAAAGAGCAAAGCAAATAAAAAACTCGTAAACCCTAGTGGTTAGAGTGGGATCCCTAGTTTGAATCCAGACACGGACGAAGGCCGTACTCCGACAAAAACCGGTTATGGAAAAAACAAGATAAATGTAAGTTTGCAGCCGTCACAGAACAGTAGCTGATATTACTACAGAGATGCAAGAAACAGAATGAATTCAAAGGAAATATTCGTGATGGAATTCTGAAAATTCTAAGCAGTTCGAGATTTTGACACCTCTGAAGCTTTCTTATGCTCACCCTTGAGGTCTGTTCAAACGCTGGGCATAATAATAGTGTCAGTTTCAGTATTTGTTTGTAGATAAGAGTACTGTAAGTTTTATTTAGACTTTTAAATTTTATGAGAGTTTGAAGATATCTGCTGTGTATAAAGTAA
This sequence comes from Nemotelus pantherinus, assembly GCA_963978885.1. Classification (NCBI taxonomy): domain Eukaryota; kingdom Metazoa; phylum Arthropoda; class Insecta; order Diptera; family Stratiomyidae; genus Nemotelus; species Nemotelus pantherinus. Next base: position 41,123,683 of record OZ022263.1, read on the forward strand.
AGTAATCCCACAACAACCCTCGTACGGGCTGGTAGAGAGATCCATCACAAATTTACAATCAATGTGAATACGAGGGTTTAGTGATTAGTTCCATGATTCACTTTACCGCTGAGCAATTTGGGTACCTATTCAGAGCTAGGTGAACTCTAAGCTTGGTGAGCGGGCTCTCGTCCGAATCTGTTTTCGAACCAGGGAAACCACACACAAGTAGCTAGTGCTCTACCCACTTGGCCACTTAAGCGGGTATCTGGTTTACAAAAGAGGCGATAGTGGTGATCCTTGTGGTACCTTGTGGTAGCTGCAACTTATTTTTGTGTTGAGAGAAGACCCCCCTGCCCTTGAGAGATGATCATATGATCTGAATAAGTGGAAAAGGTACTTGGGATTCGTGCAATTTGAAGTATTAGTCCTGCATGCCAGACTTTGTCGAAGGTCTTAGCTATATCGAACTTTGTGAGGTTGTGTTATGATGTGTTATGATTCCAAGGGGTGGAGTCGCTTGAGACTGAATGATTATTCCGGGAGAATAATGCTCCCGTAGACTTTTTCGTTCAGGCGAGAAAAGATGACTCTTTCAGCCAGTTTGGGAGGGAATTGGGAATTTTAGATTTTATTTGTGTCCAATTTTGAGCAAGTGTGAGGTTTTTACCACGTTTCGTTAAGAATATAATTATGGCTGATTTTAACGCTCTTTGATACTTGATGATGATGTCCGCAAGTGTCTTCAATATGTTGTTTGGTAAATGTCAAGCAAAGATGATTGATATTTTCTATGTCTGGTAATTTTCGGCGATTCAATCCCATCACCTAACTCTTCACCTCCTCAAGGTCAGTTAATCACAACTGTTCTACGTCTTTTGATTCAGAACTGAGAAGTCGTGTGGCCTTTCGGTTGATGTGGCCATCTTTTAATTAACAGTTCTCTTCTAATCGCAACTCTAGGGAGTCCGCAAACGGATTGGCTTAATCGAATTTTAGGCCCTGTGAACCGTTCATTGGTAGCATATGTGACTTGTTTTCGGGAAAAAATCTACGGAGCTAATTGATGAAAAATCTTAAATAATTGATGATAGAAAGTGGTCTGCTAATTAGTGTTTATGAAAACTCGACTTCTTCCGCCTCTGGTAGTGAGGGTTTTACACAGATAAATAAAATAAGTTCTCAAAATCAAACGAGAAAATATAAACAGTTGCAATCATGTGCGATGAAAGTTTATTTGAAGTGAAAACATGAATGGTTTCAATGTAAACATTATCCTAGTCAAAAACATGAACCAGATAAGTGATTGTATATATATTTGAAGAAAAAAACATGATGTACCTTACACGGTTATCTTTAAAACAAAAAAACAACACAACTCAGAGATGAATGCTAGTAAAAATCAAATCGGGATTTTCCTATTTATTTTTCAAAATAATTGTACTTAAAATTTATTAAAATAGAATTGATTGGTTCAAATGATGTTAAAAATTGTTTTGGCTTTTTTATAGTATTTAGGACCTTCCAGAATTACCACGTAACGAAAAGGGCGAATTTTAATTTAAATTTATCACACTTTATAACTGATCTTGCTATTTTTATAAATTTGCGCCGAAAGGCTACACCCGTTTGTAATGTAAATGCTGTTAAAAAATATTATCCCCTTGTATTTTATAGCCAAGGAAGCATTTATAAATCTAGATGAAATCACTGCAAATTCACAATTAGAAAATAAAAATTATAACTGAATCAAGGAAAGGACACCACTAAACATAACGTTAAGGATCTATAACCTTGAAAACATATGCTACTTCCTGTACTTAGAAACGAACCTTTCGAAGGCTGTGAATGACCCCAATCAATCTCTCAAGGGACGCGGAGGGAAACTACGGAAGCGTTGGAACGGCTCAGTAGATGCTAGAAGCAGATTCCTTTTAGGAGCATCGAATTTAAGGTCGCGGTCATTAAACCGAGACGACTTAAGATGCTGTGCTAAGGAATCCAAAGCTCAATACAAGCTGTAATGCTATTATATGGTGAATACGAGTTTGATGTAGAACCAAGTTAGGTCAAATTTTCAGCTTTGTTGGGCAAAAATTATTTTGTTCTGAGAGTTCTGCTAACATATATTGCTCCTGTAAACGGCTGCAAGGTGACTATTGACAAATGCATATCGAAAACGCGATTTCAATGGCATTACTTTCCTAATCCTTAAAGATATATTATTCAATCATTTATTTCAACCAAGATATATTTAGTAAAGGTAATTGAATTTGATCACGGTTCCCTTCTTGTCTATAAATCAGCATAGACAACGTATATCATTTCTACAGCATCGAAGCCGAGCATATTGAAACGGGAAACTTCGATCGTTTTGCGGAATCAGCCTCCGAAAGCAGAATCAAATTGGAAATGTTTTTGCGGGATGATTAAAATTGAACAACTTTTTATTAACATTAAAAATTTTAATCTACATTGAACATTCTATTTTGACAAAGTGGTTTCGAAAGTATGCACTGCTTCTCATCAGAATTTTCAATGTAGATTAAAAATTTTTAATGTTAATAAAAAGTTGTTCAATTTTAATCATCCCGCAAAAACATTTCCAATTCCAAGATATATTATTTATTTATGTATTCCAGGCGTACAAAAAAAGAAACACTTATCTTAAGATTTAACAATTTAAATACATTTACAATGTAATGTACATTATAAAAAAATTCTCGCCAAAATATTGAAAAATATAATTTCAATTGACTACCTTGTAGTACACCTGATGACATTTTGTTTTTTTTGGATAAGATACCCTGAAACTTAACGTACTGCATCCTATTTCGAAGATAAGAGTCTAAACAGCTTAATGCCAACCAAAAATATTGTCAACATTTTCAGTGACAGATGACATTTGGTTGCATATTGCTTTATTGCAGCTTATTCCACAAGAGAGGGCTCATTTTCAAAGAATGTTTAAATACTCAATAATTAATAAAGTACTTCCAACGGTCACTATCATTTATTCAATTTGAATATTGCCCATTTGAATTGATAATGGATTTGTGCGTCGAGCAGTAACATGTGCGACTCAATTAAATTATATTATTGGGATTTTTTCACAAGCTTAACGTGGTAGAAAGTTGTAAGTTATAGATCTAGTCTAAGTTAAAAAACTACCACCTCTAAACTCCAAGCCCCGATCCGACAGAGTTGCAGCAGAGCATTTCTAATTTACCAAATTTCAACAAATGTAAGCTTTTTGTTCCAAATCCAAGAAAAATTAATAATGAATTAGTAAATCGGTATACAGCTTAAAAAGTCAATCAGCAGAACAATTATTTCATGACATATTTCAACAACTTGGTAGCACTAATTTCAACCCTAGTAAAGATTCACAGATCTGATCCACGCATCGTTATCACTCACTCCACCAACCAGACTCTTCTTTTCAACCCCCCGCTTGCTTAACTCCTAGCTTGCTGATAAGAAGCTAGAGCACTCAACGGACATGTTTTCTGTCTACCCACATCTGAGAAAGTATCTTTTCAACATTGTCTCGCGAACAATGGAACCACGAAAGTTTTGCTGGATGGAATGAATAGAATCGTACCGTTAACTGTGATGTGAACACATGCCACACATGCGATAGGGCATTATGATTCTTTTACTTTGCAATGCGGGAAGTTGTAATATAGAATCTTCCCTGCGATGACAATAAACTCGATATCGTCACTGCGGTGTGAATTCGTAGCTATTATATATGTATGTACGTATTCGTCGTTATCGTGATAGAAACAAGCTAGCGTGATATCATTGAACACAACATTTCGGTTTCATTAACGCAGTGAAAAATGCCAGTGGTTTGATTTTGGATAAGCAAAGAGATTCCTTTCGTTTTCCAGAAACTAGATGTCATGTTCGCTTTGATATTCGAATATTCGTCAAACTAATGGGAAACAAGGATGCTTTAAATAAAAATGTGTTGCTAACGAAATGTTTTGTACTTCTTATCTACAGGTATTTGTAATTTTCACACAACTGCACTGCAAAATATAGTACGAAACAGATTGAGCTCCTAGGAGTTTCTTTAAAATTTTCTTTAATTTGTGCGTGATTTGCGAAAGTTGGGTTCATTATTTGCAATTTGGAGTAAAGTGAAAGTAAAATAATCGAATGACAACCCTTGTCGGGTCTAGGGGTTGAAGCGGGTAGAGATCTCCATTCATAAATTTACAATCAATGTGTAGAGTGAACTAACTTTTTAGAAACATGAGGAGTAAACGGTAAACGGTAAGTTGCTTTAGTAGAAAATAATTTTCATTTTGCTTTTCCTTCGGGTATTTCAGCCGGAAGATTTGCTTTCAAGTAACATATAACACATCTTTGTAAAACAAAAAAAATCAATTTGTATGTATTAACCCTTGTCACTGAAAACTGTTTCACTGCTTTGTACTTTAAATTATTCAATAGTATTTTTAATAACATCGATCAGCTGTCATTTATACGTAGTTCAGAAAAATGATACATATGATCATTGGATTTGCAACAATAAATGGAATGCTATGCACTCTAGGCATGCAGGGTGAATATGACGTTAAAATTATGTTGCCGGAATGCTTTATTATCTTGCTTCCATTACAAGAAAATGCAATACAAAATTATAGGAATTAGCATTTTAAGAACCACACTCTATAAATTTCAATTTGTGAATAAAAGTGGTGATCTTGACACGAGTGACAAAGAGTACAAAGGAATGCCAACAACATTTCACAATGCAAATTTTGTAGCATTATGGGAACAAGACCCGTATCAAATAAAAGAGGAATTTGTGGACACATTGGAAGTAGCTCAGCAAGGATTTTGTTGTGTCTCAAAACCGTGGGAATGATTCAAAAATATGATATTGTATTGAGAAACCAAGCGGTGCGGTGACCCAAGGAAGAACAGCAAAAGTTGAAACCCAGAAACGAGACAATAATTTTTGCTCGTCCGTAGGCTGTAAAAACAATTCATATATGCTTTGAAAATCCCAAATAGGACCTTTTACCCCATCCACTGTATTTTCTAGGTTTTGCTTCTTTCGTTTAACATTTGGTTCGGTAAATTAATTATCACCTTTCTATAAGATCCAAAATTTGTTTAATAGGTCTATAGAGGCGAAAGATGAAATTTCTTTAGGACGGAATTCATTTACTTCTTCACAACCAAGCCTGGATTTCACAAAATAAAATCGTTTAAAATATCTTTGTACTTCCAATGCAATCAAAAACTTTCAACTGCTAATTTGCAACCAACACACTTGCATGCAACTACTATCTAACGCAGTATCGAAATTGCATTGCAGACCAATCATGCGAGTCACACAAAGTTCAACAAAATTAGTACAATATTTACATTGAATATTAATGAAAGTTCCAATTAAGACATTTCACTTTTCTCCAGATCTCTTCGTTTTCATCCATAGCAAGGTCTCTATAATTTTCGAAATGTTATCATTCCCTGTATACAGAATATACATACAGAATAATCCTCCGGGAAGTTTTCTTGACTTGTTTCACACTCTCTTATTTACAATCAAGTGAAATACATGCCGAAGGACAGCCCGAGGATGTTTGCGTGTCATTTTACAAATAAAGTCATGCATACAGATAGACTATCAACCAAACTAGATTGCTGCCTTGTTTGAGTAAACATCCTTACGTCTCCGAACACCAAAAACAGACTGGAATTGATTGCGTTAAGCAAACAAAACTTATCATCTTAGTATGTCCGTAAGACAGGAAGTAATAATAGGACTTATTGTTGCCACTAGATAAACATTCATTCGACCATAATCGCTTGATAGCAGTGTATTGAAATTTAATGTTTTCACAGCATCTCGTAAGCTTCGGACATCTATTTTATAATATCCTGTCACTGCTTCAAACGAGCTATTTGTTTGTAGCAGATGTTGATGAAATCCAGGCGAACATGTTTAAGACTGTAACTATTTCTTTGAATGACCTTAAGGAATAAACTATACAGCAATCTCAACTATAATGTTTCCCATACTGAGCGGATCTCTTAAAGAAATTGGAGAGGTTGTTGTAAGTATCGTATGTGTTGAATTTGCTGTTAATCAGAATGATTGATGGGATAATGATTTCAAATGCGGAGATTGTGCAGAGATTATGCGGAGATGGCGAGTCAATGAAATCACGGCACGACCACTGGTGTGATCAGTGTTTTTTTCACTGACCATATGGGTTTTTAAAAATTAAATTTAAAGTATTACTTCAATAAAAGCAAGTTATTGCAACAATAAATAACCTTGTTTAATAATAAGCTTTTGAAACTATAATGAAATAAGAATAAACCAGAAAACATGAAAAATATATTTAATTTTGAAGAAAATATCGTTAGAGTGCAATTCAGTTTCTAAAAATGCGAAATCATAAAAATTATAAATTTTGAAAAACTGGTTAGCACCTAACACGTCCTTCACCCATTGCACTCTCCAATTCTGGATGTTTTACAGGAATTCGGGAAGTAGTAAAAATGCAAAATTCATTTTGAGGAACCCCACTTACAGTGGGAGATCATTAATTTTTTATTTACGCTATTTGTGATAAATTTTAACATTCTTGATTTATATCCAACGATATAATTTACTCATAAAGTTTATTTATTAATTTGTGGTCATGGTTCCTTGTCTATCAATTTGCCTATAAAAGTATGCATAATGAGCTGATGTCTGATGAGTATCAGTGCATACTTTCAAAACCTAGTTAAAAAAATTTCAGCTTTGATCGTCCCACAAAAACAATTCCATTTATTCTTATCAAAAATAACCAATTTCTATTGAAAACATGAGTCATATTTGATGGAAAATCGCACCGATCCAGTTGTAGTACAAGTAACGCCCTTTGAATAAGAGCTCAGCAAAAAATGGATAACAATTTCGCCTCTTTCTTGCATAGCGAAATACATTATCCCAGAAAGCCGCTCAATATTTTACGTATGGTCTTAGATCTGAGGGTTACCAAAGTCGTAGCGGTAATTGTCAGGTAAGTGCATCCATCCACCTATCTCTTGACAGATTCCTATAACCAATCAGGAAGCAATCCTAGACATAAATACATCTTGGGGAACATCTACATTTCTTGGTAATTGCATTAATCCCTCCTAGCACCAACGTTTCTCGAGAGAGAGAGAGAGAGAGAGAGAGAGAGAGAGAGAGAGAGAGAAAAGGCCTCTTTGGCATTTCTGTCCACTAAATATTGCCTCATCAACCTGAATATTGTGATCTGAACCACCGGATCTACTTTAAATACGTTTGATCAAGACCTCGCAAACCTTTGAAAATCAACACTCAGGTCAGGCCAATTTTTTTTCATTTTAACGGGAAAATAATAATTATATATACATTCCTACTGAAAGAAAGCCAAACAACAGGTGTATTTGGTCCTATACGAAAATCTTTTTTTTTCCAGTTTTCTTGATTTGAAATATTTTTTTATTCATTTTTATGCGAAATATTCATAATGTATTCCGCTGAGACATGCTCCTGATAACGTGCTCAATGCAAAAGGACTATTCTGACGTTATTTATACATACTAGCATATACGGGCGTATTAGTACATGCAGATATATATGTTTTGAATTTATCAAAAACACAATACAAATATCAAAAAAAAAACAACAACCCTTCCCAAGGAAGAGCTGCTCAAAACGTTTAGCGATAAAGAAAGAAAATCCGTGAGTTTGCGTGGAATGTGAAAACAAAAAAATATAAAATAGCACTTTTCAAATCATCAAATCATACTTATCTACTGATGGCTTCCTACGAAACATCCACTCAACACAAAACTATCTATGAATTTAATCTTTCCCAGCGACCATAAATACATAGAAACTAAATAAGCTGTAACTAGGAATAGCATTAAATTGGGCTAAATCACATCCGATTGAGTTAGTCTCGATTTCACCATCAGCCACGAGAAAACAAATTCTCATGAAATTACCTCGAAAAACTACAAACTTACTTACAACTTACCTCGTTTCCATCATCTAAGCTCAATTAATCCCAAATCTTATCCAGTGTCCCTATCGATTTATTTATCTGTTCACAACTGAACAAGTTAAGCCAACAATACTCACTTCTATCGGCCATATCATTTGCGATAAATCGTCTTGTCGACCGATAAGGACGTACAAAAAAAGCAAACTTTTCTCCGAAGTTTCCTCTTCTACCACATTAACTTGCAGCCTACTTTCCATTTAATCATATCGGAGAGGATAGATGTGAGAATGAAGAAAAAAGACTAAAAACCCAAAATAAAATATTGAAGCGGAGAAAATCATGTCAACTTGATCGCATCGACAGTGGCAACGGTAACGCCAGCAAGAACGACTTCGACGAAGACCGTAGCATGTAGCGTAAGAAAAAACTTTTCCGATCAAAGTGTGTGGACTTACAAAAATCATTTCCTCAATTGAAATCAGAAAAAATCGAATAAAGAAACGGAAACTTTTGGCAAGTTTGAAGAATTTTTCTTCGTGTCGCGAATTCAAGATACTCGTACTTTGTTAGTTGGAAAGAAGTGAACCGGAAAAGTTAGAGAGATACAAGCACATTCATTTCAATATCCGTTCGTTGTTGAATTGATGTTCCTGATTAATTTGTCGAGAAGCTGCCATCGTAAAACTTAGACCTGCATTAGAATGCAAACAAATCGAAGTGCATTAGTTGGTTACGAACGATATCGCTTAAGTTAAAGTTTCTCCTACTGTTTTAGACTAAAGATCTGAACTTAATATGTTCTACTTAATGACTTAAAATCAAGAATGAAAATACTTTGATTGAAATAGACTCAATCGGAACTTTAAATGGCTTTGATTTAATTGATTCAATAAATATTGCATCTTATTATTTGAAAGTTGCTAAGGCAGCACCAGTGAAGATAGAACACCGACATTGCAATGTAGTTCGAAATCTATTTCCAGAATTCACAGAATAACAATTATGTTCAAACTTGAAAGTAGTCAGATCGTACCTAACTTTTCTCCTAGAGATAGCACATTCAACAGTGTCACTGTGGCCGCAATCGAATTGAAACTGCCATAAAGAAAAGATGGGCAAGACAATGCCGAGGTGAATCAATAAGTAGTTCCGTGGTTTTGTGATGACTTTTCAATAAATCCAAATCGATCTTAGCTATGCAGATGAACAAGTGCAACTTCCACAACGACCCATTCATAAGAACGTTGCATTGCATCTTGAATTCTATTGAATGCAAATGCCATTAAGCTCGAATCTATTTTTTTTTTCCTTGAAAGTAACTGGGTCGGGTTCGGAAGGAATAATAAATTAAAGATATCATCTGAAGAACATTCGAAACGCGTTCAAACTTTGCAAAGAATGGAGATTGCAAGTGAGTAAAAGCAAAAGAATCACACTTGCATTGACTACGAGCCGATTTGATGAACAGAAAAAAATACTAATACTTTAAAAATAGTATAAAAACATTATAGAGGAGTTCAGATTCCAAAGGGAAACGTAAATTTGTCTCATACTCAGAAGTCAGAAGTACAGAAATCATTGTCATGAAGCTGTTCGAACTGTAAGACTGCAACAACATCATACTGAAAGGATGTCCAGCCTATGTTCTGCCCGATCAGCACGAGCAGATGCATGAAGACGGTTCCTTGGTGGAACCGGGAACTACACTAGGCCAGAAAAAATACCAGAAAACTCCAAAATCAATCTTGTAAGAATCGCACAACGAACTTATAAAAATTTGGTGAAAACCTCCAAGAGGGAATCGTTTAAATCGTTCCGTGAGGGACTGGAAGGTGATATATAGAACTTAACGCTGTGCGATCAACTAAGCTGGAATCTCTTAAGGCCCCCATTCACGAGCAGTCCAAACGGCTTGAGTTCATTTGGCTTGAGTCCGTTTTGAAGTCCAATTTAATGCACCAGTCACGATGGAGCCTCGATGCAGTCAGTCCATTCCAGTCGGCCTGTGTATTTATTTTTGCTGTGCTGCATTTTATTTGATTTCTTCAATTTATTTAGAAAATATTAAAGGAAAACTTCAAGAAAGTTTGTTTAAAAATTTTATTAATGGATTCAAAGCATATGGAACACTTAAACTATATGTTTGCAAATGCAGGTTGTATATACATCAAGAAATGAAAACTAAAAAGGAAGCAGCAAAAAGGATGGCTTACAGGTCGAAAACAAATGAGTCATGTAAAGTTGGCTTATTAACTCTCACTGGAGTTACAATTATTTACGAATGGATGAGACGACATAGAATACGTTGCTCCAGTTGTTTACACTTTTCATCAAGAGAAAAGTCCGAATATGAGATAAGCCATCACTGCTCATGAAATATTGACCGCTACTCTGCGGTACCTAGCAAGCGGTTGTAACTATGAAGAACTAAAATTTTCCACAGTCATTGTTAAAATAAAAACAATAACCTACCTTTCTATATTATTTATTGTGACTACACCACATACTTTGGAATTTTTTTTTTGTACAGTTTCACTGTTAGCTTGAGGGTCCTATGTACGAATCAATATTAAAATATCATCTAGAGTATTCGTTTGGTTTCCATTTGTAGCATGCCATAGACATTCATGTGACCTATATTTCTCAATTACCTTTAAAACAAAATCATGATCATCAACACCCATTTCGCTGAATTATTGTATTAAATTAAATAAGCACGGAAACAGTCAATGAGAATGAGACTGTCACAGGTCAGTGTGTGAATCAAGGCTACCACGTTGATTGGACTGAAGCTTCAACACACACGACTAGTGCATTGGATGGATTGGCAAAAGCCGACCTACTACAAACATGGGTGCGCTAAAAAATGTCCCGATGGCCTGAGTCAATGGACTTTGCAATGTTTGAAAATCCAACTTGGTTGCTTCAGTCCATGAGTCTATCCGAGTTCTCCTACACATGAAAAGATTTTGGCTTGGTCTCACGCCATTTGGACTAATGCTCTGCTCTCGAATTAAACACCCAGATGGTGAGTCTGGCAAGTCCAAAAACATGTTTCTATAATCCTTACTTGGGAATCGCATTGAAGCAGCCCCGATAACTGAAACTCAGGGAGCTATTTGAAGGCACAGTAGACAGCAAAAATGACAGAGAATACAATCATATCCTTTGAAAATTTCAAATCGCCGGGCCTGTACAGCATCTATCCGACTGTGCTTAGGCTGCGAATAGACCACTTGAAAATTTTTTTGGCATGCCAGGTTAAGGTTATATTTATACCAAAACCAGGGAAAGGTTACTATTCAGGTCCATGCAACTTTAACACATACTCACTAAAGCACATAAGTCTTGCAACTTACATAAAGAGCAACATGCGCCCCTTCGAAGAAACTTATGCGACTCAGCCTTCATTATATGGTTCCCAGGATTGAAGTAGCGGTTTTTGATGGTGAGTATGCAATAGGGGCAATGGCGGACATTGGAGGGTTCTTTGGTTGCACGTCATTTAAAGAGGTATTGGAAACTATAAAATCGCATAGGGTCGACAATGTCCTAAATGGATATCATAATGCAGAGATTGTTGCTGTCGGAAGCTATAGTACTAACTACTACTTGGCAACGTAGACGACATATGGATACCCATAAGGAGGTATCCTATCACTGTTCCTATGGAATTTGCTTATCAACTTCCTGCTAAGCTAACTGTAACTGTAATGGCTTCATGCAGAAGCTTGTGATGATGACGTGGTCACACTAATTGCCAGTAGGGATCTGAATATGGTGTGTAAAGATATATCACGGGCATTGGATTCGGTTGACAGTTGGCACTCGATCACAGCCATTGGTGAATCCTCATAAAACAAAACTTGTTTCATTCATCAAGAAAAGAAAACTGCAAGGACTAGTGCTTCCAATAATGAACGTTCAACTTGCAAGTAAAGCTTACTGGCAGTGGAAGAGAGCTTTCGCCACCACAAATCCGCATGTACCTATGTGGATCTACTTAAAAATTATAAGGCTGATGATCACGTACGCATTCGTGGTTTCACAGACTAAAGACTGTGTGCATAAGTATCTGTGGTGCATTGGATACTACTCCTGGCCTAGCTCTTAATGCGCTTCTCGATTTGCCTCCACTTGACATTCACCCTCGAAGCCTGTCAACGAGCTCTGCTTATAGACTAATTCAATTTGGCATATGGAGAGACAACCGTGACGTGTGGCACTGCCATAGCGTAAGTACTATATGTAGCGCGGAAAGAACATGATTTGCGATATTTCCCCTCTGATCGCGAGAAATAAATAGCAATATCCAAGTCCAAGTTGAAATAAAGGCAGAAAATACCCCGCCAAGCAGCACTGCTACGATCAGATACGTTTCTCATTCCCACTAGGCAATATACATGTGCTCTGCCAAAAAGACTCTTTTAACGAATGGCGACTTATGCAATATTGATTTTCTGAAAATCTATTCGAAGTATAATAATTGTTAACTGATAAGATAGTTAACGTGGAATACTACTTTCGATACCATTTGACGAGTAAAAAGAATATATCCGACACTTTTATGCAATCCACTACAGAAAATTTTGTTTGCTACCAGCGTATTTTCACTGCGCTTATTGTTTCTTGATGGCATTATACGCACGCCAAGACATTTTCACGTATCAGCTACTTTGATATATACATTCTCACCTGTCATCTGAGAGTATGCTTTTCTCACTTTTGCATATGATAAAGTGAACTTATTTGGTTTTGGTTCTTCTTAGGTGCCAGCTAATGGTAAATCCTTCACTCCCCACCCTTCTCAGCTATCAGGCAAATATCGTACAATACCGTTCTTTCCGTGCTATCTATAGTACTTATGCTATGGCACTGCTCCATTAGAGGTTCAATGTGAGAGATCTCTCCGGCTCGCAATGACTGCGGAAGCTCAAGAGTCCCTCATCGATTTTGGAAAGAGATATGAGCTAATATTTTTAAGGAGAAGTGACTGGGGGCACCTACATATCTGCTCCAGGGGATGCGCAGAGATGTTCTCACGGAAGGCTCGAAGACAGATATTTGATCTAGAGTCGGCGTTTACTTATTTGTTAAACAGAAATATTTACTGTCTTGAGAACTGCTTCATAGCTTAAGGGGGGAAATACATGTAAAATGGAAAAGAAATTGCTAATTTCAGATTGACTTAAAATATATATATTGTTTATTCAGAAAATTTTTAATATTAAAGCCTGAAAGTACATATCCTATAGTAAATGAAAATATTTTTTTAATAACTTTTGAACACAAAATGGAGGCGATCCGAGCAAATGAAAAAAACACATCAAAAACAGCCTCGTACAACTTAACGCCTTTTCCGAGAAACTTGCAGCGTTCAGAGAAAAAAAAATATGCTAATGAGATCTATAATTCATAGGTGAACCAATAAAATTTAGAAAAAAAAATCAAATTTTTACATTAATATTAGATTAAAAAAAAAAATCGATTTTTTTTCAAAAAAATCACGTTTTAAACATTGGTAAACTAATTATTTTTCCGAAATTACAAGAAAATTTAGGTTCAACGATGAGATAATACTCTTTTGTACATTCGATATAAATTTGAGCCGAATAGGTTCAATATTTTTTGAGATATCTTGTACGGAAATTGAAAAAGTACTACTTTGAGAAAAACGCGTTTAAAGTTCTAAAGCTCCACCGACCTGGGGAACGCCGCGCTGTCTATAACTGGCTATAACTCGAGAACTAATACGAATATCGCTTCAAAACTTCTTTTGGTATATTTTAAGAGTATTTCTAACACTTTGATGCAATAATAAAAAATCGTTTTTGATTTAGCAGTTACATGTATCTCCCCCCTTAAGAACTATATATAGCTCGGAAAGTACGTGAATTGCAATACAATTGCGAGAAGTTGATAGCAATATCCAAGTCCAAGTTGGAAAAAGACGCAAAGTACCCCGCCAAGCAACCCTGCTACGATCAAAAACGTTTCTCATTCCCACTAGGCAATATACATGTGCTTTGCCAAAGAGACTATTTTAACGAATGGCGATTTATGCAATATTGATTTTCTCTAAACATTTTCTCAGTATTAAAATGGTAAGCGAAAAGGTAGTTAGTGCGGAATACTACTTTTGATACCATTTGGCGAGTAAAAGGAATATCCCCGACACTTTTATGCAACCCAATACAGGGAATTTCGTTTGTTGCCAGTGAATGTTCGCTGCGCTTAATGTTTCTTGATGGGATTATACGCACGCCAACACACTCTCACCTATCAGCTTACACGGATATATACATTCTTACCTGTCGTTTGACAGTATATTTTCTCACTTTCGCATGTGATAAAGTGGTCTTATTTTGGTTTTATCTCTTTTTACGTGCCAGCTGATGGTAATTCCTTCACTCCCTGCCAATCTCTTCCATCAATAAATCACGTACTTTCAGGCCCCTGGCTGCTTTATGGATAATGATGAAAAGTGGAGGGGAAAGTATATCGCTATTTACTGGTATAGTTAAGCTTACGCTGCTACTGTTACACAATCTACTGATTACTTCGAAAACTGTCCAAGAATAAAGCGCAGGTTAGATGTCTCTCACTAGGTTCAATAAGGTGCACCTTCTCTAGGTACCGGTACACTGCAATGTTGAAAGAAACGAACTTGCCGATGATATACTGAAGCAAGGCTCAATACACTGCTGATTAGATACAATCTCCTAGAAGGATAAATGTAACGCGAGTGTGTTTTTGTTCTGAGAAAGGCTAGCATTAAATTGTCAATAATGACTGACCCGATGATCTAGTCACGGATACGAAAAGGTGATTTCAACCATATAAAATCTGAAACGAAATCTTCACATTTCATCTGCTTTTCTTCAAAAATCAATCTTTGTAGCGATTTTTAAGCTCTAGAATTTTGGTGGTTGTTAGCTGTTTTTTTTTCAAAATCTACTAAACGCTCTACAGCTACTGAAACTATTCAAAACAGCATGAAATCTCACAACCCCACAAAACTGTTGGAACTCTGTCATATCTAGAGACTCTTTTGGCTACATAAATTCGCGGAAACTTTAAGTGCATCACTAAAAATGCTGAAAATAAATTAGAATAAACTGTGTTTATATTATAATAAACAGTTAATACTTGTATCATAATAACTCCCACGTCAAATACGCACTGAACATTGAATATCATCGATACATATTTCCCATATATATTTCTTTGCACAGAATGGTATTCACATCCAATAAATTTTCCTTTCTACATTACCAATTATTCTGCATGTACGATTTCTCATGTTTACCTGTAATTAGAGCTTGCGTACAATGAAAGCATATCCGTTCGGGGCGGAACACTTAGTTAGTAAGCAAAGGGCTCCATCGATTCAAGATTAATGGTCACTTATCCTTTTCTATTGACTGACCTTGCCACATATCCTGGCCGACATGAGACTATTTCTCGCCACAAGAGAACAATACATTGGCGTATTAGTACACATGCCGGAGAAACGAAGCTAGAAGCTGTGTACTACTTTAGAAACATACATGTATGCATATGTGTATATTAGTGATAAAAATACTTACGGACCATTTTCGGTTATGTTCGAAATGGTCCAGTTGTAATTGAAGACAAGTGGTGATTAGTTTGGGTGAAAAACCATCTCGAGCACTAGACCATGATTGGGGCATGAGTGTAATAAGCTCGCCATAGGATCAATGAGTAGTGATAGGTGTAACACTTGTGGCATGCATGGTTACATGTTGAGGAGCTATTAACAAAAACAAGGTTATAGCGTCTTTCATTGAGCGTGAGTAGTTCCGGAAAATTTTGAATACCAGTATGAAAGAGATCAGCTTGTTGTTGCAAGATAAAATACCTGAATTCCTTAGTAAACCCGAATAGTACTTTGTTTGAAAATTTAAAGAATATAATTTTGTATAACACTGAATATTGTATTATTGATTAGATACAAACAAACATAAAAGCAAACCTTTACTTGGGCAATCAGTTGCAAACAAAATGGGAAATATGCGAAAATGTTCTAACGCATATGTATGCATGCGAAAATGTTCTAACCCGAACAATCTGGTCAAAGCTTTAACGTGAATAGCCAATTGCTTATCTACGATGTCGAAATCATGAATTCAACGTGGAAAGGGCGTGTAGTACTGGCTTCCTTCTTGAATAGTATTCAATCAACACGGATTAAGACTTCATTTTGACGTTCGATGGTTGACCACTTACATTATTTTTAGTGTAAGACAGGGTTCCATAATGAAATTATGTAAATTTTCCAGCAACCACCTGTATGCTAAGTAGATAAGTCATTTAGTAAGTTTTATTATTGGAAAATTAACAGGCGGCTTATCGAAACAAGCTATGTATATGATTGGTTCAAACGGTTCAACTATATATCAGGCATTCTTTTGTGATTATTGTTTTTATGATTGACAGATGGTTAAAGCAGATGAATTGCATCAATCGCGACACTAACGGAAATAGCTAAAGTAGCAGGGTGGAATTGGACTGAGGCAAAACCACATTCCCAATTGATACTTGATTATGGCAATTTGTGGTAGCAGAATTTGAGCTTTGCAACGCTCTAGCAACTTTCAAATGCGTCCTGCGAGGGCTAAGCTGGATGACATCATCGTGATAAAGAACGCTTTCGAAGAGCATATACGAAACTCGGAGACTATATTCTTGAGGTTTCGAGCGGTGAATTTGAAACTAAGTTTCAAAAATTAAAAACAAAAAATATTATATGAAAAAAAATTCCGCCCCAAAATTGTGTTTGTTGGGTGGGATACATATTTGGAATACATCATATCTGTCGATGTAACTGAAATGGGTCCTTAGCAGGCAGAAGCTTTCAAAAATCTTACATACACCAGCTGCGAACCTATCATCGTGGATTCATATCGTGCTTTGCCAGATTAGAAAAATCTTTACAACAGCTCTCTGAGAAAAATAACTCCTTTGTCAGACGGTCCTTACGACGTTTAATCAGGGACATGCGCGAGGCAACCGTGCTAGTGCATCCAAAAACAGGAAAGATATTCGGTTTTAGCACCGACGCAAGTTACAGTAGAATCGGAGCAGTACTTTCTAAACAAATTGATAGTACGGAAATTGTTTTACCATACTTCGTTTGAGTTCTCTTCAAGAGTTAAAGGAACTAATGTGCAACCAGAAAATAGCTCCTGCTATAATGGATGCTACAAAGCAATTCCATAAATATCTGTGTGAGCGAAAATTGGATCTTCGAACTGACCATTTCGATGAGATGGTTAAATCATTTCGAAAATCCCGAAAACTAAATCACTAAACGGAACGGAAGGGATCCTACGAAAGCAGAATAATGCATCAGAAACATGTTTTCAGTTTGGCCAGAATAAGAGTTTGTCAATTTTTACCTTGATGAGTATCTAGTAGTAGGAGAAATATTTTTTTTATTGGAAGCACAAATTAGTTCGGTACGTTTTTCAATGGCAAAAATGCGGGATCGTATCAAAATCCTGAATCACAAAGTCCCGAATTAACAAAATCCCGTATGTTTCAAAATTCCCGTATTCCAAAATCCCGAAATACAATATCCTGTATTAAAAATCCCGAAACTCAAAGTCCCGAAATTCAAAATCCCAAAACTCAAAATCTCGTGGAATGAAATCCTGTATGAAACATATTCATATGATGAAATAACAAAAACATAGTGATTTTAGACCTTTTTCCTAATAATTTCTTTTAATTTTTTGGTACCTTGCCAAATTTTTCTTCAATCGTGGGTACTTTTCTCCTCCATTAATTTTCCTTATCGACGTTTTAGCTACATTAAAAAATGGCTGAATGAAAAATCCCGTAGTTTTGCATAATATATCTATATTATGCAAAACTACGGGATTTTTAAATCGAGATTTTGTATTACGGGATTTTGTAATACGAGCTTTTGTAATATGGGATTTTGTCTTACGGGATTCTATGTTACAGGATTTTGTAATATGGGATTTTTAATCGGGATTTTGTAAACGGGATATTGTAATACGAGATTTTGTACCCAACCCCAAAAATGCATTTATTTCAGAACAAAATTAAACAATTATCCGCTACTGGCTACTACTTTTTCAAATACTTTCAGGTAATTTTTGAATTCCATCTCAAAATGATGTCTCGTGTATTGGCTTGATCGAACTTAGGAGTCAATTTTCGATTTCTGCGAAAGAAATGAACCGGTGACCCGCACAATTGTGCTGGATCCGTGGGAACATCCAGTAATCAGATAGAAAAATGTCCGGAGAATACGGCGGGTGCGGTAAAACATCCGATTCCAAATATTTTTTGCGACAAGACGCCACGTATTGTCATGGAGAGGAATAGCTTTGCCATGTTTTTGCTCGTACCGCAGCCGTTTTTCTCGCAATGTACGGCTCAAACGAATGAATTGTAGCCTATACCGATCATCTGTAGTAGAACCGCAAGGTTTTAGCGGCTCATAATATACAATACCGTTTCGGTCGCACCAGATACAGAGCACGTTTTTCAAACCGTGAATAGTCGGCTTTGGTGTTGATGTTGACTTCGATGGCAACGATTGACCGGGCATAGCGCAGTATTTTTTCCTCTTGGGTTTGTCGTAAAAAAAGTATTATTCGCAGTCACGATGTGACGTAAACAACCCTCTCTTTGTTGCTTTTGAATCAGCTGCTCGCAAGTGCAAAATCATCCTTCAACATTTTTGGGTGGCGCCCAATTTCCTTTGCTTTTGAATCATTCTCATCGTTCCATGTACGGAAACTATTCGTTGAGTCACATTGATTGATTTTGCAAGCTCCTCAAGCTCCTCTTACGTTTGATTCGGATTTTCATCGAGTAATGCTGCAATTCTTCGTCTTCGACTATTTTGGCTGTCCAGGGTGAAGCTTGTCTTCAACGCTGAAATCACCATTCTTGAAACGTCGAAACTATTCCTTGCGTGATTTATCAGTTGAAACAGTGTCATCATAAACTTTCACAATTATTCAATGCTCTTCAGCTACACTTTTCTTCCAATTAAAGCTGAAAACTAAAATCTCCTACAAATGCTGCTTAGTTAACACTAAAATTTTTAACACTCAGTACAGTAAAAAAAGCAAGGAAACAATTTCTTATCCACCGAGAGTGGTATTCTCCAGCTTTCCTCCATAGTCTTCGAAGTAGTCATTGGATCAAACAAAATTTGAATTGAAACCGAGCTAACATGGTCTCAAAGTGAGGTGTGGTGGTAATAAAGGGTTACCAGCACAGGAATTTCGGTCATTTTTTTACCAAGAGATGTTACCATTAAATTTTCTTATGATAAGCAATTTATAATAGAAATAAGCAACAAATGTTAAAATTTCCTCAAATCTGAAACTTTTTCAGTTCCGACCCATATATTCAGGTAGGCCTAAAAAATATCTAAATTTTTATTTATTTTTCCATAGGGTTCGAGCAGGTAAAGTAGAAAATTGAGCAGATCAATTAGATTCTTGATAGCGTCAACTGAAAAAATTTTACATTTTCATGCACATTTTAGCTACGTTCAAAATTTACAAGCAGGCACGGTTGGTAGCAAATGCATTCCAAATCTACAGATTTTGTGCTACTATTATTAAAACAGTGCAAACAACATTGTGCAAGTACATTTCTTCCCAACTTCCATTTCAAAATTTGCAAACATATTTAACCTAAGCTGCCCTACTAAGGATACAGGTCCTATCTACATTTTAGCGCTTTCGATATATTCAATGATTTGTTTTGATTTGTACTGGAGATATATGGAGAGTGCATTTTTCAATATTGATTTTAACATACTTCCTCAAAAGATAGGTTTTTCAAATTTTGCAGAATGATGTCATAGAGTATGTAGTTTTTGAATCCGGTGCTAGCTCAAAAATGACAAAAATGTAGACAGAACCTTTATGGTTAGTAGGGCAGTAAGGTGGTAGTATAGTTTTCAAAAAACTGTAATAAATTGGATGCTCATAGCCTGAACAACAAATTTTAAACTTGCAGAATAGTGTAGAACAAACTTCATAGTGACGACTATCAATTTCCCAAATAAAAATTTCCACAGAAAACGGAGAAATTTCATCAGCACAATGGTCGCTTGACAAATTTTTATGTTGCTTTAAAAATAAATCACACGTTACGTATACAGCGACTGAAAACAAGATAACTCGATGTTCTTCGAACCGATCACTAATTTATCAGTAGCAAGCGCTTTTCGTCAGTTTGAATCAAAGAAATTAATGAAAAAATTTAAAGTTCTCATCGGAATTCGAAATGGTGCCCAGCCCACACACTCACGTTTCGAATTGATTCGACCCTTAACCAATTAAATATTTTTCGAATTGGTGTTCAATGTCGCTGTGATTCGGATACTTTAGTCAGAGTCGTTAACACTTTTGTACCAATTCTTCATTAGTGTAGGCCCTTGATTGGTTATTGGTAGGACGGTGTGAATGTTGTGAATGATCTGATTGAGATCAAATGAACACGTGTAGCAGTAAATACATGCCAATTTATGATGAGGGACTACCAATTGACCTTCTTTCAACCCATTTCTTGGAATGCTCAATGGAATAGAATATTTTCTAAGCTATCGAATAACATATGCCTGTTTTTTTTAACAAAAAAATGAACTAGAAATTCAAACAAATTTATGATCAAAGGAACACTTGGAACCGACCTGAAATAATCTCAAATGCATGGATATCACATTATTTATATACGCCTGTGCATCCTTTGGACCCAATGAATAAACAAACATAACATCGAAATCCACTTCCAATCTTACTTCGAACTCGAAATAAAAAAGGACCAACTCACAATTCCATTTTCCTGACGAGCGACAACGTAACGACAGAAAATTTGCATTTTTTTAAACATTAGCATAAAGCTGTCTTTAACTGGTGCCCAATCGGAAATCATCCGTTTTGCTATCAACTAAGTACATCTCTGACCGTCAGATAGATCCAAAGCATCATCTCACACTAACAGAAGTAACAATAACAACTTGTTTACGGGAATCTGTCCATTGGGTGATATCTTATCATGTTTAACTCTCCTCGGGGATAAATCGGAGTACATGAGATGGAAAGTCTTATTCAGCACAGGTTGAAGTATACGTTTGCTTCTGGAATATTTAAAATCTTTTCTTCTGCAGCAGTTTTTTTTCGTACGTTCGTGTACGTATGATTTCGAGTGTGCGTTCCGAAAAATTGTTTTGAGAAGAAATTGAGAATTGTAGTGACATGTTTGATACATAGACTCATATAGAACTGTATGTAAATAAATCGTCTTTAATATAAATTTTCTGATAGATTTTCGAAAGATAAAGATATATTCGAAATATATGGTATAAAGATACGAAAGATAAAGATATATTCGATTAGGTTCAACGCTATTTCCCATGAGCACAATAGACTCACCGTAAATAATACAAGGATTATGAAGCATTGAAAATTGAATTCTTTTGAAGCAAAATGTAGAACAAACTAATCGTAGGTTTCGAAAGGTCTTTATTGGGACATGGCAATGCATTGATGCGAGTATTTGTGCGATTTAACCTAAATTGGGAAATCCTTTTAAATTTATTAGTGCTTTAACTTTCTCTTCTGATGAAAAAATATTGGCATGAAAGATATGACTAACTGAAGTTAGTACTGATATAATAATGAAATTGAAATAAACCGCTTTAAATCGAATCATATAATTGAGTTAAATCAACGGCAAAGTGAGGAGAGTTCATGTAATTCATGTTTGTTGATTTTACGAACAGGCGTTGGAATATCGAATTTTAAGATTACAAACATTGGTCTATGATTGCGGCATTTCCTTAGTGCAACTAACATATGATGCCCTGGAAATTGATTTTTTTCTCTCTAATTCGCTATTTAGAGCAAAGGAAGAAGATCAATGTTTTGAATACGAAAGTAGGTAACTTGAGCCTTATGATTTCCAGAAAGGTTTTTTTGTAAGTGTCTGTCAATGATGTGATTAGTTTGCGGTACCATTAATTTGAATTTCGTGGTGTTTTGAATCGTAGTTAAACTCTTTTGTCGTCCTTGAGAACTCCAGTCTTGGTGAAGAATCTATTTTGACCAGACTAGTCCACTGGGTCCCAAATGAATTTCAACGATTCGAACCATCAGCCTTTTGAACGGGGAAGATGTTCATCCTTGATGGTCACTAGTTGACCAATTCTGAGATTCGTTCGTACTTGTTGCCATTTTGGACACTTTTGTAATGTTTGAAGATATTCGGATTGCCAGCGTTTGCGAAAATCTTGTCCTTTTTAAACAAATGACCACCGTTGAAAACCGATCAGCTTTTACTGTCCTGCTTATCAAAAATTGGCCGGTTGTCAAAAGAACTAGTTCTGCTGGATTGCCACTTAATCGACTTGAGTTGCATCGAATTACGGCAGCACGGGTTAGAATTCTTCATACGTGTAGATGATATTGCCTACTACTTTCCAGAGACGATCATTGACCGAACGGACTACCACCTCCCGAATTCCTCCAAAGTGTCGAATGCTAGAAAAGATGAATGCCCAAAAAGGTACTGTTTCCTGGCACGTGGCAAGATGAATGCAGAAAAAGGTACTGTTTTCTGGCACGTGGCACGTATAGTATTCCGCAAAATTCGTGCCAAAATTGGAATATTTATTTATTTAGCTATTTCAATCTCATCTAACAGAATAACCAAATTCTAAAATGAAATAATATACAAAAAAATATCATTAATGTAACGCAAAAAAGGAATATGAATAAGAAAATGGAAGAAAAAACAAAATCAGCTACCTTCGAAGATTTAGAGCCAATAAAAGAAACATGCAGATCAAATTTTAACTTTGGATGAAAAATGATACCAAGGTCCTTATGTTGATCTACATACTTCAAAAGACTATCATACAAAAAGTAGTCAAAGAAAATGGGATTGGGCTTATTGAAAAAAGACATCACGAAACACTTGGAAACATTAAGAACAAGGGAGTTCGCAGAGCACCCATCACTTAAAACAAAAAGATCCAATTGTAAATTACTACAATCATTTAGGGAAGCGATAGCATGGAAAATTTTAAGGTCATCCGTGTAGAAAAGAGATTCAGACTTAAAGTTACAAGGAAGGCCATCGATAAAAAACGTGAAAAAGAGGTGACCAAGGATGAAACTTTGGGGAACACTAGAAAAAGGATAGAAAAGGGAGCAATAACAACCATTAAAAACAACACGGCAAGTGCAACCATCGATACAGGACGAAAGCCAGGAAATAAGGGAACTGGAAACACCAAAATTACAAATCTTTTGGCTGAGTGGCTGAGTGGTGGTCGTATGCTGTGTATGCGGAACGTCAATCGATCGGATAGATTTCAATTAATGTTCTCTCTTCCCTTCGCGCGATCTGATGTTTATTTTAACTCGCCGCTAGTGCGTATCCCCAGGAAGCACAACGATCTTCAGCTTGATCCTTTTCCGCTAACGTTCGCACAATTCAAATCACAAATTAAAGATTTAATTCTTAAAGTTCCTTATAATGTTTGATTTTCTTTTAAATTTTTTTTTACCTTTTCGCACTTTTTTTCATATTAAATTGCATATTGGCATTAATTTTTTGTAGTTTAAATATGTGTTTATTTAATATTTTCAACTATTTGTTAATTTTTCTTTTTTCTTTTTTAATATCTTTTTGGCTTTGTCTAATATTTCTATTTTTATAATTGGGCAGCAGCCTGTTAAAATGGATTTGAATAAATAAATAAATAAATAAAAGCTTTCGCGAAGTCAGTGTAAATCACATCAGCTTGAAGACCGTTGTCCAAAGTACACGCAACAAAGTTCGTGAATTCCACTAAATTAATAGTCGTAGAACGTCCCTTAATGAATCCATGTTGCTCTTTAGGAAATAAGTGACTAAAAGCTCTATGAATTGTATCATACACGATCCGCTCAAGTAACTTAGGAAAGCAAGCCATGAGGGATATAAGACGTTAGTATTACCAATGTCTCCTGATTTTAAAATCGGAAAAACATTAGCAGCTTTCCAGCTGGATGAAAAAGTACAAACGGACAAACTCAATTTAAATAAAATAGATAAAGGTACAGATAAGAAAGATGCAAGAGACTTAACAAACACATTAGGAATACCAACAGAGCCGCTATTCGCGGTGTGACCCAACCACGATATTCGAATTTCCACCTTCAGACGATTAGTCATCACAAAACTCTCACAAGGTGACACAGTTGTAGTAGAGTTCCTTGAAGCAATCTCAGGAGAGGAAACGGAAGAAGCAAAGAACTTAGCAAACAAATCACATATGTCTTGAGGAATAGAAGCAGAGGTTTCCTCCAGAAAAAAATTGCCAGGAAATCGATTACTAGTTTTGAGAGAACGCACATACAACCAGAAAGGTTTCGAGTTAATTGAAGAAAGACAGTTCTTTTAGCCACTGCTCGCAAAGACCGATAACGCTGAAAAGCCCCAACAGAAGAACTATGAAGAAATTCATTTCAGGCCTTATCTTTCTCGCGCAAGAATTTAGAGACTCCCACAGAAAATCAAGGTGAACAAGCACCACGACGAGTACGAGACTCAGAAGTAGATTCAGAAACAAGGGAATCAAGTAGAGAATAAAAAGAAGAACTAGCTTCATTGATTTCAAGCCCACGAAAAAAAGAAAAAAAGAAAACCAGTTGATAGTGAGGAGCTCTGCAGCAATTTCTTCATAATCTGCTTTAAAAAAAAGTTGGAAAACGGCACAGATATGCTGTTTATGCGTGGTCTATTCAATAAACGAAAATCGATGGAAATAGGGAGATGATGAGGGTCATGATCAACGTTAGCAAAGGATGATGCGGAAATAGATAGATTAAAAGAAGAAAAATTAGTAAAAACAAGGTCTAACAAACGATTGTTATTATTAGGAATGCAATTAAACTGTGATAAGGAACAAAAAAAGAAACGATGAGAGGGAAATGGAGAGTGCATTTGAAGATGAAATGGCTAAGGACGAGAGGTCCCACTGAATAGAAGGCCAATTGAAATCGCTACACACAAATAAAGGAGAAAGGTGATAGTAAGACATAAGAAAGTCAGACAGTTCACTAAAAAAAAACATTCATGCGTGGAGAGGAATGCACTACAAGGCACATATATAGACGTTGTGAGACAGCAAAGTACGAGCAGAAACGCAATCAACAGGATGAGCCACCACAAACTTTCACAAAGTGTACACTCAGAAAAATGTCACTTTTTTTAGAATCACTTTAAATCAAAAGTTGATATCACTTTGAAATAAAAAGCGAATCTTGTACGAATTCCACTTTATTATAAAAATTTTCTTTTCAAATCAAAATTTTTCATCATTGAATTAAAAAGAAAACGTATATGGCGCCAAATCATATTTGAAAATTTTTGAATCAAAAATGTTTATAATTTGTTTAAAATTTTTATAATAAAGTAGAATTCGTACAAGGTTCGCTTTTCATTTCAAAGTGATATCAACTTTTGATTTAAAGTGATTCTAAAAAAGTGACATTTTTCTGAGTGTACTAGACAGAGATTTACGAATGGCAATTAAGATTACATCACTTAATTCGATAAATCACGATTGAGATCATTTCTGAAAACATGAAAAGAATTGGTCGTACTCCATGCAAAAACTTGAAGCCAAGTTTTTGTCAAACAGACAAAATCATCGGAAGCAATTATAGAGGGCAGACTGATTTGCACCAATTTCGTTCACAGTTCACGAATATTCTGATAATAGAGGTGAAAATTTTGGTTTTTAGACAGAGAGGAACTATTTATGCTGCGACAATTTCCACGCTGTCGAGTTGCAGCTTTCTTAATTAAAACACCAGAATGCCAGAAATCTCGGTATCTGATCGCGCTGAGTTCAGTAAGAAAGAACCCACAATACGGCTACTGTCTGAACCCTTTGTTAGCTTTGACAGATCTTCGAAGCTTCCGAGATATATAAATCTTCAAGTCTTCCTCGGGCATATCAGCAGCAACATGAGAAAGAAAAATTTGAAGAGGAGGAGATACTACTCTAATGAGACCATTAAAACCATCATCATTAGCACCAACAAGCTGTAGTGCAGGACAAGGAGAAGACACTGAAGATTGAAGAATGGCATTATAGACGAAGATTTTCCTTCCGAAGATCTCTTCTGGTAATAAATAGACGAAAAACAGTTAAAAAAGACTCTGTCATGTGATCGCCGATAGCTTCTAAGTGGTTGCGATGTAGCACAGTGCGATGTAACTCTTATATATATTCGGGCCACGGCTTTTTAGATTCCTAGTTTTTGGATTTTTGAGATTATGATGAGGCCATCCATTATAATCGATCTCCGTGTTAGGGAAAGTAAATGTCGAATGCATTAGTGCTTTTGGCTGGATCGTTAGATATACATTGCCTCAGGTGAAACACCACCTGTTTAAGCAACGTAATGCCTAATTTCGTCTAAGTTCTCTTTACCGCAAAGTATATTATCTCCGACCAGCGCTTGGAATAACGTTTCAAATGCGTGTGGAAAGTTTTGTGCCATCATTTTCCGTTAACTATCGGACTGTCCGCATAGTCAAGAAAGTAGCTGAATTCACGTAGAATTTGACAGTATTAAGTCAAAAGTTTCGCATGGGTTCTGAAGAATATTTTAGCTATGACACTCATTGCTAGTTCAGATTTGGCTTAGCAAGAAATACTTCCTTATACATCTACATATGGCTGAAAAGATGGCTCTTGTTTCACGTGATGATGTCAGAAGATCCTGCAGCAGACCCGCCAATTGAACATGACCCGCCAATTTGTGTTGAGATTCGTTATAGTAGCGTTCCTTTCTTCTTCTTCGTTCCACACTGCCGATAGTTAGCAGATAGTTTGGAATTTCTGTCTAATATTGGTTCGAATCAATATAGTTGCAAAAAGCTGCTGCAAGAGTCGGCCTGAGATCTTCTGGAGGTATTTTAAATGGCAATGAGGCGATGTAACGGTCTTGAGTGCCTCATTTGAGCATGGCCTAAAAATGCACCTCATCCCGCATTGTTTCCTAAGTAACGCATGCCGTGGATTCTCTCAACTCAAGTTGACAAAATCATAAAATCTAGGGCTGTGATTTGCGCTACTAATATTTTTCCTGGTCCTTCTCTGAGTACGCTTTTGATGACGGCAGAATATACATCTGAACCCAAAAAGATGTCGATTTTATTTGACTAAGAGGGGATACAGCGTATCAGCCTGAACGATGAAAGAGGAATGTAGCAATCGATCCGTCAATGAAGGAAGTACAAATGCTTCCAGCAATAGGATGAAATCGCTTGATACTCTCCAAGTACACGACGTTTTGCATTCTTCTTGTTGCTGTCTTCTCAGGCCCAGATATTTTCATTTCATTGAAAATAGACAGTCATTTCAGTGGTTTGAATTGTAAGCGAATGAAGCTGGCTTTCAGCAGTGTCAATTAACACTCACACAGTCAATGTATCCATATACTGTTGATCTAGTTCACGTTTTTTTGTTTGTTTTAGGAACTAATATCTCCATTCTCTAATATTTTTAATGAGTTGCAACGGGACAACTTTGATTTGCTTTTACAAAAAGGATTCGCTGGGTAATCACCGCATTGAAGGGCATACTATAATATCAATCTCAGCGAAATGAACAACTTAGATATCAGATTCAGACAAGCACTTTAATTAAAAATTAAGGTGTAGTAATAATACTTTAGCTCGTGTAGTCTAGTGGGTAGAGCATTGGCTTCTAGTGTGTGAGATCCTTGGTTCAAATGCAGTTTCAGACGTCGGACCGCACGCCGAATTTTTTTACCTACCTCTGGATAGGTACCTGAGTTAAATCAGGAACTACATACATAAGTCGTTGAACTAATCACTCTACACTCGTATACATCAATTGTAAAGTTTTGAACGAAAAAATTTTAAAAAATTTAAATTTTTAAAATTTTGAAATCAGTTTCAACTCCTACACCTAACAAAGGCTGTGGTGAAACTGCTTTACATTACATTACAATAAAACTTGAATAATAAGAACACTTCTATTGCCAGATTAGAAGGCAGCCAATGGATTACAATCCAATCTGGTGCAGTGGACTGAAATTGTAAACACTAAACATACAAAAACATAAAGTAGTAACAAAGGTATCAAATGATTCCAAATAGTTTTGAATCGTCTTTTGAAAAAAGATGTGTAGCATTGCTAAATAGATTATACCTACAAACGAGACTATTTAAATACTCCTAACGAATACTATCATTTCATTATATCAACTAATCAAACATTCAATCATTGGTCAAGTGAAGATGACATGCATGCATTTTCTACTAATTCTAAATCTTAATTAAAACTCATCAGCTTCATTATTTTCATTTGAATTCAAAATGCAGTTTAAACCAACTGTTTTCTTTAAAAATATTTTCAAACGTTTATTCATAGACATGAAACTAAGTAGCTTCTTATAACTCTGTCATCATTTAAAAGTATAGCTGTCATCATTTGAAATAATAGCTTTCAACATATCCGGTTGATCATGAAACCATGCAAACGACACTGCGACAAATAAAATTAACTTTTAACTTATAATTTTTATTCTATTTCTCAGGAAAATATTCTATTTGCGTGTAGGCCTAGGCAATAAATTTTTCAAGACTTCGCAAGAATAACAAAAATTCACATTTCTTGCCAAGAAAAAATGAAAAAGCATGAACATTCGAAATGCATGTGACAATATCATACACTATAGAAGCTTTGGAAAAAATAACATTCTTACCGTTAGAGCTGAGTCAAGATAATAAAAGACCGGTATGAAAACATAAATTCGTATTATATTTCAATAAATTTAATGCGAACCTTATTTTTCATCTTACTGCCGAATCTGCGGAGGACATTAGGGGTCTAATATTTTTGAAATCATTCTAAAGTTGACTAGATGAAATATTAATATCAAATAATTACTCACCACTCAAAAGCGATAAAAGTATAATCCACGCAAAAGACGTCTTCATCGTTTCACCGCACCAAACTTAGTTCGATTTGCTTTAAATCGTTATTATAGTAATAAAAGACTCCTTTACTCAACACTTTAAAACTAATAGCAAAACCGCGAAAAAATTTACGACATCGTTTCTGAAATTAAGGTAATAATAAAAGTAAAACTAATTTTGTGGTAAGCCCAATCAAACACTTTCAGTCAACAGAACACTTTATGAAATATGTTTAAACAATCATTAGATATCCATTTAACGGTCACAGATTCTAAAAATATCGCCAAGAATGCACGACACTCATGGATTCGATTAATCTTGGATAGGCATAAGATCGCGCACGTATTTCATGCTTTTCAAACTATTTTCGTATCGCATTTTTTCCAAGCGAACGCACCGCACATTTCAAGGATGAAGGTGATATGTGTTGTACCACGTAAACGCATCTTAACAAATAGATATCATCTCGGAATGCGTTTTTAAACAATCAAACAATTTCGGGGAGATACTCCCAAGCAAAGATGCTACCTTATGCGAGTGACGACCAGATCTAATCAATTTGCCGATTTACTTCCGTGAGGACTTGAATCACTCTAGATACTGTGGCTATGACAATACCACACAAATTCACGGTCCGACCAAAACTAAGATCTCGTCGACATCCCCAAGATCGAATTGGTCCACCAAAGCAAGATGACACAAAAGATGGAGCAAATGCCGCTATCTTCCAAGGAGGCGAAAACCGACATAGTCGCGCGATCAAGAGGTGCTACGGTATATGTGGCGCAAAGCGCAAGCATTGAGAAGATACAAAGTGGCCATATTATAACGGCTACTTGGTCACAACAGCGTATCACCTAAAGTGCCATTATCATGTGGAGCTGTAGACATTGGGTGTTCTAATTTAACCCTTTTCGGACTGATATTTTACAATTTTTCTATCTAGCATGTTGAGAAAATCATGCTAATAAAAAGTAGTAATGATGTGCGACATTGAGATGTTGGTATCCATTGCTAAAACATGTCGAAACATTTTGATGGTTTTGACTTCGACTTAAAGGTTGGCCAATACAGGTTTTTCACTCTAAATGGATACGTGATATTTTATCAAAAACTTAATTACTATATTGAAACGTATGTAAATGAAATTGAGAGATAAAATCATTTAATTCTGTTGGAAAAACTGAACCTATGCTAAACATACGGTTATTTCGATTCTCTACTACTGGAGTTTTGAAGTTGGATATAAGAGAAAGCGTCTCCAAGCCACAACATTTTCAAAGAAGTATAAGAGTGTCGAAAATGCTATTAAATAGTTTTGATCAGCCATCAGCCTTCGTGCTTTGTTTGTTCAGCGTTGGATGCAGAACATTTGGGAGTATGTTAGTTAGATCTCCCAAAATATATGTATATCATTGCGAAATCGTTCTGCAAGAGCTAAGTCTACCTTTTAAATTCTTTGAAGTAAAAAACAAATTGTTGATTTTCTCCAATTCGTTGACTTAACCTACCGTTGATCGAGACGTTGTCTTTTGCGGTTGTTAGTGATTGCGGATGGACTTAAGTTTTAATCTGATTCCACTTCTTTACTAGATGCTCTGCACTATTTAACAGAAATCTAAAGTCTAGTACCTCTTGCCCGTTGAACGGCAACGTTGGCATCTGACCCTTATTATCTGCAGCTGAATTGCTGATAAGGCAGAATCCTTAGGTTGACTGAACTCTTGTCTTAACATCACCTCTTGCCGTATGGTAAGCATTTTATTTTTTCTTCTACAGTGGTCTACCAATCAGTTGATGCTGTTGCTTGGGACCTGGTTCTCATCGCCGGGGAAGTAAACTGAGGCAAATATTGCCTCTATAATTCTTCTTTCAATGGGGATCTTCGTTAGAGCCACCACTGGGTCTACGATCAGAAGAACGTTAACGGTCACACTAATTTCTATCGTCACCGTCGGGTTTTCAAACACTGTGGCCCAAATTAACTTACTATTTTTACTAATGTTCGAAGAACATTAGTATTAAAATCATTTTTTTTTATATATTTTTTATTTATATATATATATATATATATATATATATATATATATATATATATATATATATATATATATATATATATATATATATATATATATATATATTTCTATATGTGCGATAGGGAAAATTTGAAAATTTTTGAATTGTGATAACTTTTGACCAGATTATCAGATCATTATGAAACTTAAAGGACATATTGATATTACTAAGTTGTAGACTCGTGTAGTTTTTTATGACCGTGCTGGCAACCCTACAGCTACGGCAGGCATTGAAAGTGAAAGCTTTCAAACCATCGACTCTAATGAAAAATGTTCGTCTTTTACAGTGAAAACCAACTCATATAAAAATTTTATGCTTTGTTTATACAGCCAAAGCAAATTTTTTGAAATTTTTCATTGGACAAGAATGGTAATTTTCAGATACTGTTGAACACTGGTATTAAGTAGGACCAGATTTGATAGAAGCGATTTGGGACTGCGGGCAACTCTATGCCAGTGGTGCCATCTTGAAAAATTATAAAGAAAAAAACTGCTTTTTGGCCTATGAATTCTTATTCAGTTACTAGATTTTCATGAAATTGACACAGTAGCTGAACCTTACTTTAAGCCGCGTTTAGTAGAAATTCGGTTGCAAAATTCGGTTGCGAAATTCGGCTGATGCTGCCAGGTATGGTAATTTTGGCGTCTTGGATTTTGAAAATTCGCTCTAGAAAATAAAACTTGTGCCCTATAACTTCCAGTGCAGTCATGAAATCAAAACGAGTTCCATATGGTAATTTGAACTTATTATAGGCATTATTCAGAAGGAATCTGGTAAAAATAACCATGATAGGGTGGCCAGCTATTGTTGGTTTTGTATTTATTTGCAATATCTTTATTAAACGATTTTATCGCAAAATTTTTAAACAGTAATAATCTTGTAGTGACAATAAACAATAAATATTAAGTTTTCGAAAATTTGAAAACTTTTGCGACTGGTAGTCCTAAATTTCATTTTACCCCTATAACTTCCATTTTACCCCTACAACTTCCAATGCAGCCATCGGATCAACACGAAATTCGCAGTGTAGGTTGATTTCAATGTAAGGCAGGTGTGATATATATTTTTGGCTTTGATGCTAGCGAAGGGTTGCCAACGCGAGGCGTTTTTTGCTATTTTCGTATCAATAAATGCTTACATTAAGTATAAGCTACCAATGTTTAATAATCGGACAAAATCGAAATCGATAGAGTTATTTGATTTTGATGTGAGGCAATTGTGGTAGACTTTAAGTAGCAGTGCTGGTAAAGTGTTGCAAGCACTGAGCATTTTCTCATTTTCTTTGTTTATGTTATGCTATGCTGCTTTCAAAGTTTTGCAGTGTTTGACTTTCCTAAATCTGGAAATGCATGCAAGTAGTAGTCCTGAAATCCTTTCCGTTCTATGAGTTTAAATGCATTGTTAAGATCAAAGTGGTTTTCCACTCGAAACAGGTTTGAGCACGTGTGGTAGAATATGCACTCAGAATCTGTACGATTCTTTTATTGTTCATCGAACATTAGTATTTCTAGCGATTCAGGTGCGCTAGAGTTTTTTTTTACAGATAGACCACATTTTTTGCCTTTATTTACCCACAGCTCTTCCATCAGCTCTACTTTATTGGCACCCGCAGCAAACATAATACTTACCGCCGCCAAGGCGGCTTTGTTATTGTGCAAGTTTGCCCATAGGTGCCTGAATCCACGTTATTAGTTAGTTGGAAACCGCTGGAATCTGGTATTGTCCCCATATCAGTTCTAATATACTGTACTTATCCTGCCCAAGAGTGCAAAAAAATGCACCTAGAGATTCTTTCCTGGCCCATAATTTAGCCATATCTCACGGCTTTAACTTTAGGACCTTTGCTCATTCAATGATTGGTCTATCCTTGCAATCGAATGGCAAATAGCTTACTTTGTAGGTGATGCTAAGCAAGCAAGGGGCATCCCTCTTGCTAGCATTCTTTTGTCATGGACACTTAATATCTAACCCATTTCAACAGTCATCAGAAATCTTTGAGAAAATTGGCCTTCATAATTTTTTGATCATTACTGCCTTATTTTACTGGGTTGATCATGTTTTTGCGGCTCATTCGTGTGCCTTACCTTCTTCGGCTACCTGTTCTCTGGAGTAACCTTCTCGAGTTTGAACCTTATTATTGAATTCTTCGATGGCCCCTACAAAGTCATGTCGCGAACTTTCAGGCTGCAGGAGAGATGCTCTGTGATTTGGTTCAAAGATTTATCACATTTCTTACTTCCCTTACCTTCTTAACTCTTTGACTTTGAGCTGGAAGTCGTGGTCCTTACTTTTGCAACCCTATTTTTGGTGCGGATCTAATTCTTGCTCCTCTCTTTTCTTGCTTTTCTTTCATCACTGTTTTGTATACTAACGACTAGTCATACTAATTGGCTTGGGGATTTTGAAATGGATCATCGACAGTAAATTCAAACAAAATATCAGGTTCTTCAAATCATTGTATGGATTCAAATTAGGGTTATTTATTGGTCTACGGCCACGCTCCTACAGGGAAGGCAGTGAAAAGTGACTTTAGCAGAGCATTGGAACGAATCATCGATGTGAAAATTTTCCTATGTGACAAAGTGATTTCAACTGCGAATTTTCCAGTTCATTGAAAAGTAACAAGTTCACCTTCCGTATGTGTTTATGACATATGTTTTTATGGTCTTACATAGATTCTCAAGTTTCAGCGATGTGACCACGTAATTTTACATATTCAAGCTCAAATATCCACCGATGTCGAAAAAAACATCACAGGGTTAAGAATCATAGCCAGCAGCGCTCACGATCTTAGAGTATCGATTCATCCACCTCCGCTACTCTTCGCAACGCGGTAAATTTAGATAACGATAAAAATATAAAGACTTTCTCCGAAAGCGAAGGTGTTGTGGAGACACGCATGCGTCTTCGCCTCGTCATTTCACGATCGAAAGGCAGAAGGAACCCAACCACATGGTGGAGAACAATGGGCGCCAACGCCAAGCGAAGCTAAAAACGCACATATGGGCAAATGGTCATAAGATGAAAAGAACGAGCGCCAACTTGGAGATAGCATCAAGTGTTGTAAGTGCTAATGAATGTTCTTAGGTTCGACGATGCCAACGATGCCAGCAATGTTGTTTGTTCATTCACTAATAGAGTTGCAGTGGAAGCGATCATGTTTCGATGCAATTCGATAGTGTCAACATATTAATTAAAATCGCGTGTCGCGAGCTGCTCATTGCAAGTTTGATGGAGTACGCGGTCAAGTGATAAGAATTTGAACGGGGGCGATAGCCTCCACATCGGCAGCAAAACATTCTGAGACTCCGTATATTTTATGGAAGGAATGCAAAAAAAATTGTTTGATTTATCGATTCTAATTCAATTGTCTATCATTGTGATAAATCGATGCTACAGCGAAAAATACATACAAATGATTTTCAATTGGGCTATTTTTTGTATTCAAACGAAATTCGTCTGGATTCAAATCAAATCGGCTAATTCAAACCTAGTTTTGACCATTCCATCAATTGATAAAATTAAGATCAATCAAATATCCACTCTGAGATTTTTCTTTAGGATGAAATAAATGAATGAACATCCGAAATACATTTCGCGACCTATCAAAATAAACTGATCGCCGATCTTCAGTTTTTTTTACACAGCAGAGGATGGGAATTATTTGTTTGAAATCCCTGAGAATAATTTTACATTGTTATTATTTTTCGTAGACCACTGGGGGAGAATGGGAAATTTTTATTGGTTTGACTTGAACATAGGTATAGTTATACAAACTGTCAATGAAAATACATTTTTTTCGCAGTACTTTTTGGTATGGCAATAATAAAATATAAGTAATAATTATTAATAAGCAACAAAAAGCAGAATTTGAAAAGTGTTCTTTAAAAAAAAAGCAAAAAATCAAAAGGACAAAACTTAAACAGTGTCGAAAAAAATAAAGTTAGACAGTGAAAGAAAGGCCGGCGGAATATCCTGTTGAAAAGGTTACGTAATAGCTACAAAGTAGGAATTGAGTGAATTTCAGACGTTTCAATCGATGCGCAATCATATTTATTGTGTGAACAACGTATTTGAGGCCTGATCGGAGAAGGAATGAATATGGAAGCAAAGAAGGCAGTAGAAAAGTTAGCAATTATAATACTCTTAGGTTTAAACTTGGATAGAGCACGTTAAAGAAATCCTTAACTTGCTTGAAGGTCGCTGAAATTAGCAGAAATACATATAAAAAGATCATACAACCTTTGACTGACATTCTAGTCGCAAAACCTCTGGTCCCTGCTTTAACGGTCTATGAATCTATATGAATGATGTAATAAATACTTTCTACTCAATGCTCGAGCTTTTTGCACGAGAAATTAATAGAACTTTTTTCTCTGCCCTTTAAATGATTAGTGCACCTAAAAACTATAAATTCACTTTTATTCGAACGCGATTACCTAAAAACTATTTTTTATTGCCTGCAATAATGGTGTCAGAAGGAATGTCTCACAAGATTTTAGGCGTGTGTGCTCTAATATATCTCCCATGACATATGAGTCTTAAAACTTTACTGCTTCCATCTGGTGTTGTATCCACTATTCGCCCAATGGGGGTAGTGGCGCACTTTTCAGAGTACTTGTCCTAGGTATTTGCCAGAAAACATTGTCGATCAGGTCTTCACAAATCTCCCCAAGCATGACATCTGTTTGCGTATAGTCTTTTTGGAAGATTCTTCTTCAGAAATTTTCCATCTAGAATCAAAACTCTGGAGGCCTGAGAAGTAAAATTTATTATAAATAAATAAAGAAAATGAATTATATTTCTGTAGAATTTTGGCTATATGGAGCACTATCATAGCTCCATAAGAGGGAACCCAGTCAAAAAGATAGCCTGAGGTAAAAACTGAAGCAAAATACAGAACAACTGCCTCCGCCGTGGACACTATATCAGCAAGTGATGAGCAAACTCACTGGTGAACTTGCAAGGCCACAGCAGAAATTTTAATTTTAGAACAATTGACAAGACTAGATGCGCGATCAACCAACCCCGACGGATGCTGGGGTGCCGCTTTGCTAGCTCGCTGCGGCTGGGGTGGGTCCATAAAAACAATGGAGTCGGTTGGCTCTCAGAAAACGGGATGCTACCTATACCTCATATGTACAATCTCCTCACAGCGTGCAGTGCTGCTGTTACTGTACAATGAACTAGTGACGGTAATAGAAGATAAGATAAGATAAAGAAACTACGCATCAAACAGAAGATATTGTTAACGTGATTCTTAAAGCAGTCTTACGAAAAAGACCAATATTTTTCGTGAAAACCTTTCAGAAATGCTTATATAGTGATGTATTCCCAAAGTACTGGAAACAGTATGTGCTAATGCCAAAGAATGGTAAAACTCTTTGCAAACCATCATTTTATAGTTCAATTTTTCTGCTGGATACAATAAGTAATAATCTCGATTCCCGAAAGAATGCCGGGCGAAGCACTTAAAATTGTAGTGGTGTATCAAAAGCGGATATAACTGGACTTATGCCATCCCTATTTAGTGGCGTGATCTTTCCGTTGCAATGGAAAGCAGCCCGATTGATGCTCATCGATCAGGGAAATATGAGACGTGAAGTTACTGAAGCCACGGCTTCTGTCAACAATTAGATCAGCCAGTGATCTGCCTAATAGACAGCTCGGCTTTAGAAAGTGGTACTCAACTGTGGATGCTATCTCAGTAGTAGTTAACACAAGAGCGGAGGAGACATGCCACAGCGCCAAACCTGTTGTTCTCTAGTGATGCTGGTGATGTTCAAAATGCCTTCAATTCGGCGAAGTGGATATATGTATTTTGGGCTCTCGAGCATAGCTTCCGCATTCTCGATTACTTGTTGGTCGTGATGCGGGATTATCTTAGAAACCAATAGTTGCTGTTTGACACCGATGAAGGTGTTAGGAGGGGATTATCACCCCAAAGGCAGCACATGGATCTATTCTCGGACCTGATAACTGGAACATCGTTTATGATGGACTAGCACACCTGAAAATGCCAACGGATATGTTTTCCGTGGGTTGCGCTGACAACGTGGCAGCAAAAGTCACTCCTAGAACTGCCGAGTAAGCCCAATTCAGTCTTAATTAAATCATGACGAGGATGGAAAGTTGAAGGTAGAGCAGTTGAAGACAGAGATCTTCATATTGACGAAGCGGATGATACCGACTGTCATCTCGATGACAATGGGCTCCACAAAGGTTCAGACCATTAAGTTGATAAGACATCTGGGAGTGACACTGAACAATAAGCTGACCTACTGAGACCACATCCGTAGGGTATGTGATAAGACTATGAGAGCCGTCGGCTAACTGAACAGGATCATGGCTAATATTGGTGGCCCCGGCGAAACAAGAAAGGGTTCGCTAATGGTGATGACTAACTTTATTTCGCTTTACGGTGCGAAAATTTGGACCGTCGCACTCCAAGCAAAGTAGCTTAGAGTGCGGACTGCCAGCGAACAGCGTGGAGGTGCCTGCGTATCGCCAGAAGTTACCGCTTGGTGTTGGTAATCCTGGTGGGCCTACATACGCGACAGCGCAGAGAAGGATAGCACACAGGCTCTGAGCTGTATAGGACGGGAGCTCCAGCAAACACACATATGCAAACATTCCAACTTTGTCAACAATGTTGCATGGCGAAACTGATAGGTCTTCTTGACCCGTCACTCAGTCGTGGCCATGGAGAAATAAACTTTTATTCGTGCCAATTCCTGATGAAGCATGGTTGTTGCAAATGGTACCTTAATAAAATGGGTTAATTACATACACCATACTGTCATTACTTTGTGGTTGAGGACGATGATGCTAACTATACATTCTTCGCGTACAGTCGGTTCGCAAGTTTGAGGAGCCACCTGGAGCCCACGATTGGCTTGGTCACGCGAAAGTCAATCATCAAACTATCCTGATTAACAAAGATACCTGCATAACCCATGAGCCCGGGTATCATCCGAAGATTTCTTTTGGTAATCTACAATAAAAATAGGCTGTTTATAGTAATGGAAGAAAAAACCACCCTTCATGAACGGCAAAACGAATTTCGAAGATCACGAAAAGCTTTTGATACAGTAAACAGGTGGTTAAAATCACAGTGCCGGGTTTTCTCAGTTTTCACGTTTTCAATCTCAGTTTATACACCAGACTCTCTTCAATATTTTTTTTTTGCTCGTACAAATGCATACTTTTACTCATTTACGCACATCATGCAAACATGATGAGTTCTAGTTTGGTTCTATGCTTCTTGCTCTATGCTCCAAAAATAAAAAAAAATATTTGGAACATCTTGACGTTATTAAAATATTGTCAGTTTTTGTTAAAATGAAATTCACAAAATTAGTGCTGTTTTACGTACATACATAAGTATGTATGTATAATCCGAGTAAAGCATTTTAAGCTAATAAGATCAACATGTGTTGAATATATGCAAATAGAGTTGAACACAATACAGTAGCTTACATTGCAAAGTAAAAATATATAATTATAAATATCATTCGTACATGTGCTATCTATTTTTTGTAAATATGTTCCCGAAACTGGTAAGTACCATCAAAAGATTTTTTTCAGGTAAAATATTCATTAGACTCAAATACTTATTAGGATAAATGATTCCGAGACGTAAATAATACTAACAATATAAGAAAATGTATAACATCATACCACAAAGCAAATTAAGTACTTCTTAGAAGACAAACAATAAGTGTTGTGATTGAAATATTTCCCTCGGCGATTGGAAGTTAACCGTGCTCCTTGGAATTTTCATCAGCTTCTTATTGAAATTCTGCAAACTATTCGCAACAGTTAGTATAATGTAACGTTTTGCCTTCTGTTACGGACAAAGGGCTACATCCAAATCCAGGCATGATGCCATAATGAAATACTTATTTCATAATGCGACCTGTAGGTTAGTAATTTTTCGTTATCAATTACGGCTTAGAATGATTTATCTGAATTGCGTCAATTTGCAAGTAGAGAAAATCTGTTGGGAATGAAATCAACAATCGATGCGACGACAGCATCAGTTTGAAGCTTTTCGTTTCAAAGTGCCTTCGACAATGTCGGAATACAGAGCGATTGACCTAAATCGTTCAATAGGCACAGCGTACACAATTTAAATTGCCTTATTGAATTATCATTGTCAGTGACTCGAAAATGGAGATGACGGTCAATTAGATACCAATAATTTCAAACACAATAAATTGTCGATTGTTGCGCAGGACTATAGATGAATTATGAGTGTCGAATATTGACAGAGGAATATGTATGCAAATTTTAAACTTTATATCGGGTGACAGTAATAAAAATTCTCAAAAACATTCTAAGTGTTATTGTTTGCTGTGATTGGTTTTAGTGCCGATTTCATTAAGCTTTGATCGCATATGTATGTCGATCGAGCACACGGAGGTGGTCCATGAAAGCTAATAGCTTTTTATTGATATCAGTTTTCACTTCCATCAATTAGGTCAGTCTATTAAAAAAAATGGTTTGCATGATCCATGTTTGCTATTTATAGTAAAAGAATCAAACTCATAGCTCCACAGAGTCGACGATGAGAATTTTAATGTAGATGCTCTGTCATCGCTTACCTGCTGCGAGTGCAATAGTGTAGTAATTAACTTGATAAATATATGTTACCTCTCAAGTTCCTCAATAAGGTCTTCGAATCGATAATTCAAATTCACAACGTCCATCTAAGATGCATTTTGGACCTATTCGTCTTCGGCTTCGGTAGCGACGGTGTGAAGATCTCCATCACTGTAAAATCCTGGCAGGCCTCAGAGTACGTTCTTAGTCTAGTCGCCATTAAGCTGGTGGTAGTAGAAGTGTAGAGGCGAACTCGTCGTCCCCATGAAGGCTTTTGGCAACCTCTCTGCTTACATAGATAACCATGTGGTCATTAAAATGACTAGACAATCAAACAAGGACAGTGGCTTTGAGTGGGGTCCCTTTTGCGTAGAAAACAAGAACACCAAACCCAAACTCGCCAGGTGGAAGTGTGGTAAAAAATCTGCAACGGAGGAGAAGGGCAGCCATGGCTGCTTTGGAGTGATGAAGTCAACTGATTTGTAGTATCAACTTAATCAGCTGATTTGTAGTATCTTCACCAATACCAGTTATGGTTCTGTATAGGTGCAGGAACTCCTCCTAGGAGGTAACGGTGCAGAGCTCGTCCATGGAAGACGATTTGATGACGCAGCCCCAAGGATGATAGGCCCCTTCCGGGGTGGCTCTTCTACTGCTAGGTACTCCTGCTTCGGAGTACCACTACTAGCCCAGAGGCCCTTTGATCCAGTGGCCTTGGGTTTAGCACTAGACTCGTAGACTCGCAGAATCAATTTCTCGAAACCGTATCTAATGATGCTTTGAGGAACGGAACCACTTCTTCATTCAGAAGCCGGATGAGTTAACCAGCTTGCCATCCTTATCAATTTTCCAATCCTCCATTGGGAGATCAGAGTTGAACAAACTATCTCCAGAATTTTCTCTAGGTAAGATTGAAAGCAAGGTTTTCATGCCCTGCATCTAGGCCGACTGGAAATTTTGTCCTTCGGGACAACCTGTAGTTTAGCGCCCGGCCAGAGCTCACCCATTAGAAACATTGCCTGCTTATAGAAACTAGCCGAGCACGGATCTTCGCACGCTACCAGCTTGACTCCTCTAGCCCAGCCCGCGTCATTCTCCGAAGATGGAGGATTTGAGGTGGCTCTTTGCAGTAGTATTAGATGTTAGTGGAGCTAAATCATTTTTCATGTCCCTTATCTCGAGTACTGTGTGCTGACCAGGAGTACGGATGGTACGCTTTAACTGAACCTACACAACCAACTTAGTAATGACAAAACTAAGAACGTACTCCTTGGCCTGCCAGGATTTTATTGGGATTGAGATTATTATATTAAACCATAGCCGTTTGTGAGCAAATTTCACTCTGTCGCGGCCACACCTGAAAGTTACTAGGCCCGGAATAATACAATCCCCAGCCTAAACGCGACAGATAAAACAGAGAAACAAGAACAGTCCAAGGACAAAAGCGGCCGTTATAAGGGAGAGTCTACATCATTTGGCATTACCCAGCATACACTACGATGAGGTGATCTAGCTTACGCCAAAATCCTCTCACCTTCAAGAGGAAGTTCTGAAGACCGTCTACCTCTTCAACCCTGATCTTATGACGGATGATTAGAAAGTGAGATGGTGAGCCTGTTGAAATTCGAAGTAATATTTGGCTGATGGAGTCCGTGTCGTGACTACCTCTGACTCGGATGGCTATCTAAACCTCTTGACTCTGGAAATAGAGAAGATAGAACAAGGTAGACCTTGAAAAAGGTAGAGATGAGGGTATATAAAATTAACCTCTACCATTTGAAACCAGCAACAGCTGCCCTTCTTCTGCACTTCTCTAAGAAGACGGGATTGCATTAATATTAATTCAAGAACTATGGGTGGTAATAACCGGGTATTTATGTTTTGGCAATTAATACAGATCTTTTACACTCCATAGTCTTCAGATATCACAAGTCTGCATTCTTTCCAAGTATATCATTAATGTTCTAGTTCTCCAAAAATTTTGTGACAAGGATAATTTGGCTTTCGCAGCGAAATTCGATCGGATGACTTGCTGGTTTGTTTTGCTATATAGAGCATGGCCATGGTGTAGCAACGTCAAGGATGTTGTAACTGCAATTGCTAATTACTTGCAGACTCTAATGCTCAACGTGAAGTGCAGCCGTGGTTCGTAAAGGACCTTTACCCAAGACTCCTGTACAGTGCATACAGAGTGGAATCATAATTTTATAAAATATCCTTTGGTTGTAAAATTATTGTTTTTGAAAAAATATTTGTATGTGTACTTTCTCTTTCCACACATACGGCAATTATTACAAATTGCGGCTACATATGTACATACTTATCTAATATGTTGTGCAGTGGCTTAAGTTATTCCATGTACCTCACCACTATCGTGACTTTGGTGCTAGCACCAATATGAAGAATTAACGACGTCCACAGAAAGCATTGCTTGGAAGTAACAGTGCTCTCTCGTCCTTCTTCTTTATCCATCCGCAGGATTCTAGTAAATTTCGCTTCTGCGTATTATTTATATATGTAGGTATTCCATGCAACTATTTTTCTGTTGAGTAAGTAAATCCATCTCATGCTCATTAGAATTTTCAATTTTCTTTTACTTATAGGTAATACTGCTACTAAATTGAAACGATGTTGACCCATTTTGCTGAATTATAAGTTTCAAAAGTTTCAATATTCTTTAGATAGCTAAATCATCTTTCTGAATCTACAATTTTAACTGGCTGGGCAAAAAGTATTTTAATCAAATTATTTGTTTGTTAAACAGAAGAAAACATATTATTATCTTTAAAAAAAGCTATACAATTCAGTAGCAGATGACATATTATGGAACACTTTATCAATATATATTAATTTTGACTGGTTTAAGCTGGATTATAATTATAACCCAAACTTATCTATCTTATAACATGAGGATCATGTATGGAAGCTTTTTCACCATTCATTCCTGATGATTAGGCTTTCTTGATTTCAAACTATTTCTAATTGAATTAATGAATCAAATCCTAGGCTGCCATTTGTACCGCGTGAATTTAAAACACTATAAAGAAAATTTGCCTAACAGAATATTTTATTAACAAGTAATTAGAAAAAATTAAAATTATCATAATTCATTCATTCGGTACATTCTCTTATCGTAACAACGTCCCAAGTATCTCATTGAATTAAATCGAAGCAATAAATTAGATGGCCCAGGTTTCAAAAACAGATTGTATAATTCGGGGACAGAAAGTTCCAGCAAATAACCATCGATCTTTGCATACTTCTTGGACCTTGGTAAATTTTAACTAATAAATATTTATGCTTTGAAGAGCACGAAGATTAAAAATTGTCATTTCTTGCGTTTGACTTAAGAAAACTTTTTAAAAGTTTCTTTAAAGATCAATCATATTAAAAAAACAGTATATATAGAATTTTCTCACTCATTTCAAATGCAATCAGCATTTTGCATAAAATATCGTACGTACAGATATGTATGCATCATATCAAATCATGTGTAAGCTAAGCACACAATTTTTCTATCACGATAATATCACCTGAATGATAATATCAACAAGCACTGTAAACCCAAAACCATCGTTTACTCTTCATTTGCAAAAATTAATTAGCTCAATTTAACCCACTGATACTACACACACTTCATTCAGTTAGCGAACGACGAAAAAGCGATATACCAGTAAAAGCTTATATTTAGGACTTAGCCCGTTGATTACTCTTTTAGTCATTGCGTATGACATGCACACACTTTACGCTCATTGAATTTTTTCATTCATTTCCTCTCTTATTTGGGGCTAGTTTAACTTAGCC
Source organism: Nemotelus pantherinus (assembly GCA_963978885.1). NCBI lineage: Eukaryota > Metazoa > Arthropoda > Insecta > Diptera > Stratiomyidae > Nemotelus > Nemotelus pantherinus. The sequence goes on from OZ022263.1 coordinate 41,167,176, forward strand.
CAGCGCGCATTGCTTGCATGTGGAACAGAATATGGAAGAGAATATGAAAATAGCATCGCGCGCATATTGTATCAGCGCAGTAAGTGCTCTAGAATTATACATACGAATTTGTGTAATGAAATACAAATTTTGAAGAGACGACACAAAAATGTTTAAATGGATTTTAAAAACAGTAGATAAACGAAGTATTTTGATAATTTCATTCGGTAAAATAAAATGTTATAGTTGTTTGGTTTCTTGGGTTTCTTTACATTATGGAAAGAAAAAAGATGCCCCATAGGTAGTGCCGCCGCTGATTGTTATTCATTAATATTAATAAAAGGTCTGTTCCCGTACTTTCAGTAATTGAATTTTACTGAATTTTCCTGAATCATGTAGTGGGGAATCTCATGAAAAGTACGGGAGCGCTCTCATTGTATTTCCTGAAAATTGACAACCGAAAGTGTCCGTTTTCGGTTTTTGGGAGAACAATAGTGATTATAAAGTCATCCTAAGCGGTAATAAATTATCGCCACAACAATATTCGACCTTCATAGCAACATTACGCAAAAAATATGTTGCTTGCCGCGCACATTTGAAAATATTTACTCAGTTTGACACTTCAGTATTTTTCAGTAGCTCAGACCCTCTCAGCTCAGACCCTACTGAAATTTACTGAAAGAGGGGAAGTTTTCAGTTTTCAGTAAAACGGAGTACGGGAACAGCTTCATTGCAATTAATCGCGATTAATCGCAATTAATCGTAGTACTGGAACAGACCTAAACTTTTTGTATATTTGTAGCATGGAGTTTCCATCACACTTCAATCTACATGAAACTACCTTAATATTTGGATTCTTAGCAATTCTTCTGAAAATACACATTAACGCTCCCAAAGTAATTTTTTTAATTGTAATATGATTTAAACGCACCTAGCTTATTCTATTTTGATGCGCTTTAATAACAATTTAAACAAAAAACACAAAACATTAAGTATTTGGCCTGAACTTAACAATAGTTAAGTCTTATAGCTTAAGCGATTTGTACTGGGTGGCGCAAAATTAATCATCGAATTTTGATTTTGAATCACTTTTTGACTAAATAAAAAAAAATGAAATTGAGTGAAGTAAATCTTTATTTTTCATTAAATCTTTCCATTGCTTGTCTGTTTGTATACTGCAGCTATCTAGTTCACAAATATGATTCATGTATGACGCCATTTGCAAAAATTATAACATCTTCCGATAGGGTGATTAATTTTGCGCCACCCTTCAATACTTATGCCTAGTACTATACTCTTCGCGAAACGAATTCAACGGTCAAATCCCATGCAAAAAGAGCTTTACTGACGCATTGAAAAGCTCTGTTTCTATGGAATTCGACCGTTGAATTCGTTTCGTGAAGAGTATAGTACTAGGCATTACCGTTGAGCGTAATATAACACACCCGATCGCTTTGACGGCTCGTTTAGTTGTATTCTTTTCTCCCTATTTTGATAGCTTCACTTAACCTACTTAACTAAACTTGCGACAACTCTGCTTATATCTAGACATACAGCTTTGAATTTGAATATATACAATAGGTCTGTTTCCGTACTTCAGCAAACTGCAGCAGTAACAGAATTTGGCAGCTGGCTTCTTTTTGCTGCAAAATTTGGCTTGCATTTGGCTTGCAGTAAAAGTACGGAAACGACTTGCTGCGAATCTATTTTAATATATTATAATAGATTCAAGTACGGAAACAGACCTAATAAGTATATTACAGACTAAATTCAACTAAAATTGTTCATGCAAATTATTTCAATGTCATGCTGAAAGTGAATTCTAATCGAAAAACGCCCATAGAAAATGAACACCGAATAACTGTGCTTCTACCAGGTAACTCATATTTTACGTATAAGAACTTAATTTAAAAATCAGGTAGGAAACTAAAAATAATTGAAATATAAAAATAATTGGCTAAAAAAAAATATGCCGTATATGCATATAATAAAATTTATAATTCCAAAAAAAAAATTCCTCATTCCTCCATTCTCGGCATTTTCGCATTGCCACGTCGTTTACACAGCCATTTTCTACAACAAATTGTGCATTTTCGACTTAATTTTGAGACGGAATCCACATGAATTTAGAATGTCACTTATGAATTTTTTAGATTAATTTTTCCGATGAGTGATGATGTTTGTGTTTTTGTGGCTGTGGGTAAAACTCTACTTGATGCACACAGCCGTTAAATGAATTTCGGCGATAGATGTCTATGGCTATAGTATGTTTGTGTTTATGTAGTTGTGTATTTGCTTTTGGGGGTGTTTTTGTTTGTTTGTTTCTTTTCTTAATTGTGTTATCTTCTCGAGTATTTTTTTGTATAATTTTGTCTGTTTTTCTTCTATTTTTGCCCCTGCTACCACCTATTCGTCCTCTGGTGGTAGAATTTCCCGGCTGTGGTGTATCAAATCGTGTTTACCCTTCTTTCTTCTTTGTATACGGATTTTAACCCGGCGTGACCACAGTGAAAAATAGTAACACCAAGTGTCGGGCTCCACCCATATTAAAAATGATTGTAACTCCAATAAAAAAAAGGAATGTTAAGGTAAGGTCACATAGGTGACGAAGGTAACGTTACATAGTTATCTTAGAAAATACATGCATTTCAAAATGTCGCGGGTCTCGTAGACCCAATTGTGCGCTCGCCGGGTTAAAAATGGAATCTTAGCTACAAACCTAGATAAATATTCATAAGGTCTGTTTCCGTACTTCAGCAAACTGCAGCAGTAACAGAATTTGGCAGCTGGCTTCTTTTTGCTGCAAAATTTGGCTTGCATTTGGCTTGCAGCAAAAGTACGGAAACGACTTGCTGCGAATCTATTTTATATATTATAATAGATTCAAGTACGGTAACAGACCTATACAAACCTGAAATTAGAAAAGAACATTAATTTTGTATCATAGGCGCAAACCTTTAAAGTTTAAGCATTCTATTATGACGGCCATGATTCTATTCACACCAACGAAACGCTGTTTATTTATTGTTCAGTTCAGTTCATGAGGTTGGCAGTGTTTGTCACCTGAATACGAAAAATTCTCGTCCCATTTGATTATCCTAAACACAGTAAACGCGAGAATTTGACATATATGTTGACAGCATAATCGAGTAAAATTATTAAAAATTTGCCACGAAACATTCTGTAGATAGAGGTTATTTCGATAGTCTAAACTTAGCTTCAAACTACGAGTACATGTTATATAAACAATGAATTTTCCTCTATGTTGTTCTCCTGATAAACGGAATGTATTTGTCTATTTACTGGCTCTTAAGTTAGTTCAAATATTTTCAAATCAATCTATGAAAAGTGAGCTCTGTGTTCAAACATTTATGGTTCTTAGAAACAAAATATAACAAGAAAAAAACGTTATCTATTTCATAACAAACAAATTTACAATGAAAGTCCAGTACTATTGATAATTGTCAATGTCATTGTGTTATAAGTATATAGAACAATAATTATCAGCTTGTTGATAATTCCTCAACAAAATGCAAACAATTGCATTTTCATCATCAATACCCACCAGTGCTGCCGTCGTACTGCAATTGCAGCATATCTGCTGCAATTTGATGCAGTTTACTGCAACATTGCATTTGCGTTTCATCCATTGCATTTTACGAAATTTGCTACTTGTTTAATCTAGCTAGCATATTTAGTAAGTCAGTTTCACTCTGCTGCATTCGGAGTTTTATTGACTGCACAAAGAAACACTAAAACGACAGCACTGATTGATACCCACCATTTTTGGATTGCGAATGCTATCCACTAAATGAACGATTTAGGCACCAGAGTTAATAATAAACTCTCCAAATCCATGTAAATCTTCGAAATTTCTTCGAAAGCACGACCCGAATACACTCCGTAGCCCCTTATAAACCAGTCATATTCGGAGACTTTGTAACAAAGTGAGACGAAAACAATTGAACAGCTGTTTTCATCGCGCTCCCACCACCGTTCCACTCATACTTTTTCTCTTTCACTAGTCAATCGCACTACAGTAGTGAGAGCAGTGTGGACGTGTCGTATCGTGTTCCGAGCACCCCGCACCACTTCTTTGTATCTAAAACAGTCTTTGAGCGTTTTTACACGACTTCCCAATTTGGGATTGGGAATATACCGTAATTCGTGAGCTTTAGCCCGATTTCCATGTATGTGTGCGCAGACTGTGTACGTGCACGGAAGCTCCTCATGAGCTTGATTTCCGAATACCGGTTTTGTACGCAGCGTTTATATGTGTGTGTGCCGGATCAAATTCTATGGCTACACGAAGATCGGATTAAAACCGGTTTGAAATACCGATCTCGTGTAACCATAGAAATTTGAGCGGCGATCTGGTTTACAAACACATAGATTGTGATTTGTTTTCAATAGGGCGTGTCCAAAAGGGAAATTTCTAATATCGTGGCTTCTAGCGGCCGCTGTTCACTTCTTCGATCAGTTTGGTGGCCATCCACCAAACAGTATGCATCGGAATGCAATATCATTCCGAAAATGCCTCTGAGCGGAAAGCACGTGCGTTGTATCTGAGCGTTGAATAGAGTTAACTGTCGTGGACGAATTGAAAACAAATACTGTTTAAACATTTTCACTTTTTATTTATAATTTTGAATATAAAAAGGATCTTCCATTGATCTTGTAGTGTGTTTTGAATAATACAATCAAATTGTCATCGTATCGAATAAGTACACGGCCTTTTTTCACACAAATCACTTGTAACATTCTTACTTTTTTGTTTACTTATTTTGTACTTTTACTTCACTTGATTTTGCTCAGTTTGAGAAAACACTTGATACACACTTCTTCTTTTTCTGATCTCCCTCGATCTGATCTTCTTGAGTTTATAGTGTTAGGACTGCTGTGGTTGCAGAAATTGCTAGATGCGATTTGTGTAACCTGATCTGTGCTTATTTCGCTTTGATCTTAGAATTTTTGTTTTGATAAACATATATGTTTATCTGAAGGTTGATTTGTTTATATGAAGATTGAAGAGTATTGAATTGATATGATGGATTTGTTTATATGAAGATTGAAGAGTATTGAATTGATATGATGGAATTGTTTATATGAAGATTGATTTATTTTGAAAGGTATTGAATTTCTTCATTCTACCGTTGGATAAAGATTTAGACCGGATGTCGGTACTTGAGAGTTAGGTGCTGACGTTGCCATAACTATAGTTATCTTTATCGTGGTCGTTTAATAAAACAGTGTTTTTTTGCTTAATCACTTTAACATATTTTATTTCTTTATCAGAACTAATTCTTTACTTATAACGTTGAATATATATACTAGTGTTAATTCTTTTATTAAATTTGATTAACTTGTTTTAACTGATCTTGATTGATTGAAACACACTCTTGATTGATTGAACCCACTCTAACCTACTTTCTTCTTGATTGGATATTAGATATTAGAACTGCTGTGGTCGCAGAAATTGCTAAATGCGATTTCTGTAACCTGATCTGTGCGAATTTCGCTTTGATCTTAGAAATAAACATTTTTGTTTTGAGCAGATATGTTTATGTGAAGATTGATTTGTTTATATGAGTATTGAAATGATATGATAGTTGCAGATGAAAAGTATTGAATTTGTTTAGGAAAGTATTGAATTGATATGATGGTTGCAATATTGAATTTGTTTATATGAGTATTGAATTGATATGATGGTTGCAGATGAAAAGTATTGAATTTGTTTACAATTCGACTATTGGATAGAGATTTAGACCGGATGTCGGTACTTGAGGGTTAGGTGCTGACGGTGCCATAACTAGAAGGTCTTAAGGACTGCTCTTAAGGATTTATTTTAAGTGTAGGGTGAAGAAATTCTGCTGTTGATAGCATACAAGCAAATGGCATACCATATTGCCTACCGATTGGCTTGCATACACATCACTAAAATCCACTCAAACTCATATATAATACACATCAATGTGTCCCGTAAGTCTACGAAATGTCTGGTGGAAGCACAAAATATTATTATATTTTTTTATGTCTGATAAAACTGTTAAAACATAACTTTCATACATTTATTTCCAAAATGGCACCAACTTAGCTTTGGTGTGACAATTTAATCAAATTCACAAATATTCAACGTTGAAATGAATTAAACGTTATCTATAACGGAATAACCGCAATGTTTTCTCTATTACAATTCAATTTGTAGACAAAATCTATCATAAATCTGAGAGATATTATTTTGTGTGATTGCTTCGTGGCAACTTGAAGTTCGAACGAAATCCAGAGCCTCGACTTTTTTTCGTTGTCCGCTTCACGTGAAATGTCCCTTATTTTAAATTATTAATTTAAAATCTCTCATAAATATAATTAGAAATTAAATCAAACACTCGCTCTGCCCTGATTCCCATAAACTTTCTTTCAAAATTTTGCTCAATTTTGCGTTAGTAATACTCGAAAATTACATACTCTACTGCAGCTGTGGGCAAACCTAATACTGGTATGATCGACATTAATTTTTTTAATTTATGCGCGATCAACTTCGAAAAATGGGTTAAATTAAAAACAAATAAAAATTAAATTAAGGTCTTTATTGATATTAATATGTTAAATACATTGTATTACTACTTTGTGCAATGTACTTTATTAATAAATATTTTGGTTTAATTTTTGATGTATATGAGTGACTCTCCATTTCATCAAAAAGTATTGTAGAGTTAGGCTTGTAAGCACTGAAGCACAATGCTAAATTTGATGAAATACCCTCGTTATCGAATTCTCTAAAAGGAAATGAAATAAATTCAAAAATTGGTTGAAGGTTATTGAGATTTGCAAATCGTCTCTCGAGTTCTTGTTTAAAATTTTCCAGTTCAGGACAAAACATTTCAATATTACATGCACCAGTAGGTTAGGTTAGGTTGTACCAGTTGGCACAAGGCCACACATGGACCTATTGGTACATAGTGCTACGAGATAAATGCGGCAGGAGAAAAAAAATCAGTCCAAGCGGCCATCGAAAACCCCGGACTCTTTCGCGAACTGAAGAATGTCTTTCAGCTTTCAGCTAGATTCACCAGTAAGTTTAATATGTTTTTCAAAATATGGAAAATATTTTAAAATTTTGCCTATTTAATTGTGAAGCAAAAGGTTTTAATTTTACTTAAAAAACATTTACCGAACTCAACGTTTGATTTTTCCTTGTAATTGTAAATTTAGCAAGCTGCAACGGCCCATAAAATCCGTAAGAAATGCTAATATCTTTACCCATACTGGATCTTCCAATTGTTCATGTTTTTCTCCCAATGTGTCCAAAAATGCAATAATTTCAGGCAAAAGATTTAGAAATCTTTGCAAAAATCTTCCTGAGCTAAGCCATCTAAAGCTTAGTACTGTTTTCGATTTCACGTTAAATTTCACGTGAAATTTATTTCGGCGAAAATTTAGCTTGAAAATAAGCAAAAGTTGTACTCACTTTTAAGCGTGAAAAATTGCTTGGAACATGCATTCGCTTTGAAAATGCAAATAGCTTTGGCACATGTCTCCAATCATTTCACGCCAATTTAGTAGGTGCAGTTCATTTTTTAGGCTAGTACTGAGTTAATCGTGAAGCTAAATTTTGACATGTCTCCATTATCTGGTCATTCTTTCGAGCAAAAATTTTGAAAATGCAGAAAAGCGGGGACACTTATCATTTCTGACGGATAAGATGTCAAGAATTTTAATTTTTGAACGATTTTATTATTGAAAAGACATTTACACAATTCAATTTTTAAAATTCAAACACCAAATGTCACTATTTAGCTCGAAAGAATGAACTACACAAACTACATTGGCGTGAAAATATTTTTATTTTATTTTATCTCAAATTGAGATTAACCTTTGTTACGAATCGCGATCGACCGTTTTCCCACCCCTGCTCTACTGCATCATTCTGCTAAATTTCAAATACTTATCTTTTGTGGAAGTATGCTAAAATCAATATTCAAAAATAACCTCTGTTCTTGATCTCCTGCTAAAATTGTGTGCTGTATGGTTATACAGCTAACTTAAAAAAACGAAAATATTTATTTATTTACAATACAAATCAAAACACAAATCATCGAATATCTCGAAAGCGCTAAAATGTGCACAGAACATCCGATTCACGGCCGCGGTGCCGCCAAATGCCTACACCACATAACCATCATCGCAAATGGTTCATGTCACGTTGATGCATAAAGCGGCGACGTCGCTGTTCACCAGACACGCACCAACTAAGTGAACAGCACTCGCCCGAAGCATCAATAAAACAAATTTCCCTGTTTCCACGCGCTTCAACGAAGTAAACGGTGAATTTCAGAAGCCGCCACATTGGAATTCCCTTACATGAATACGCTTCTAATGAAGTGAACTGCACTCGTCAGAAGCCGACATGTTAGAATTGTGCCCGTTTGTACACGCTCCTGCGAAATGAACAGCATTTTTCAGAAGTCGCCATGTAAAGAATTTCCCTGTAGGGAAACGCCCTTACGAAATCAGCACCAATCAGCAGAAGCCGCTAGGGGAAATCTTCTGCACGAGCATGCTCGCACGATGTGAATAGGATAAATCAGAATCTGCCATATTGGATATCTGACGACACGGACGTGCTGACACGAAGCAAGCAGCTTTGGTCAGAAGCCGCCATATCGGAAAGCTGCGTCTATGCACATGCTCGAACGAAGTGAACAGCAGTAGTCAGATGCCGCCATAATGAAAATCTACGTGTACGTACACAGAATTATCGTGTACACACAAATACAATAACATGCAGAGAAAGCTCACGAATTTCGGTATATTCCCAATCCCGAATTGGGAACAGCTATAAAATCGCTCTTTGTTTCATCACAAAATCAGATATCGAAAGTCGTCGTCGTTGTCGTTCGGGCGAAAACTTGGGAATTTTTCGGAAAATATTAATGGAGATCTAGGTTTTGATTGGGTAGTCGTGAAAAGTGGTAAAGTGGCTGGGAAAGTGTATGCAAATGGCCTTTTCGTCGGATTTGTAATTGAGGAGTGAAGTGCAAGTGAATGTTTGGCAAAGAAGGCTGTGGCTACCGTTTCCCTCGTCTCTGAGTAGTCGTCGTTGGATCGTTGACGTTTTCGTTGTCGTCGTCGTGGTCGTAGTTGGCGACTTTCGTGTCGTTTTCGCCCTTTCCGATACGTTGTAAAATCGTAAACGTCAATTCTGGCCTCCAGACGTCAGACGTGTCAGCAAGGATTCTGCATACAGAGTTTTGCAATTTTTCATTTATTGTGGTTAGGAAATAAATCTCAAAATTGATAGGACAAACAAGAAGACTGCTGCAACTGGTGCCTCACCCGAGGGCCAGCCGCCGCGTAAAAAATCCCGCAGAGGCTTGACGGTCGACGAGCAAGAAGCAATCAGTTCGGGTGCGGGGAGTGCGAGCTCGAGTGGGTCGATTACGTCTTCAGGTGCAGCAACAGTCGACGTCACAGCCACAGCCGATAGTAACGAAAGTGTAGTGACAGGCAGAACGAAGCATTTGAAAGAGGGCGGTCGACGACAACAGACAACAAAGAGACGAAACGATAGTGAAGACAAAACAGGACTCAAAGCTGAGCAGAAAGACGGAGAAGTAGACCCGACGGAGTCTACGCGGTCTCTAGGCAATAATAAAGGCGACGAGAAGAAGATGCAGCAACCAAGTTCGAATTCGGCTGGAAACCACAGCAACGAAGCCAACGGGCATGCAGTTGACGAGGAGCGCGAGTCCCAGAACGGAGCCACGAGCAACGGTTTCAGCGAAGTGGCTACGCCGATTCGCGTTCACCTCGATAAAACCAACCAGGACATTGTGCGGCTCATCGGACAGTACCTGAAGAGCGTGGGACTGGAAAAAAGCGCTAATTCCCTCATGCAAGAGTCGGGGTGCTATCTGGAGCACCCCGCAGCAACCAAGTTTCGGGAGCACGTTCTGTCTGGAAACTGGACTAAGGCAGATCACGACTTACGGGTAAGTAGCAAACGGACCAACTACGCAGTATCCTCCCTCCATGACTCAGCTCACTCCTTTGTTCACTTTCTCTGTTCTTTGTGATCCCTTAGGAACTTGACCCGCTCATCGACAGCAAGCACTCGAACATAACCGAGATGAAGTTCTTGCTGTTGGAACAAAAATATTTGGAATTTTTGGAGGACGGGCGTCCTCTCGATGCATTGCATGTCCTCCGCAATGAGTTGACTCCCCTCCAGCACAATATCAATCGCGTTCACCAGCTATCTTCGTACATGATGTGCTCGAACAATCAGGATCTCTACCAAAGGGCTAACTGGGGCGGCAAAGGAGTCGTCTCTCGATCTCAGGTCATGGAGCGTCTACAAACGTATCTACCGCCGTCCGTGATGCTCCCGCCCAGACGACTGAAGGCGCTTCTGTCGCAAGCGGTCGAAATGCAGACAGAACGCTGCCAATGGCACGACATGGCTTGGGAAACCAACATTGAGAATATCTCCCTGCTGTCTGATCATTGCTGTTCCATTGAAGGATTCCCTATGCAGGCGTTGCAGGTCCTTAACGAACATTGTGATGAAGTATGGTTTTGCAAGTTCTCTCCCGACGGGCTGAAATTGGCCACAGGGTCAAAGGACACCACAGTCATAATTTGGGATGTGGACCCTGTAAAACAGTGCGTCAAGTTCCGTCGCACACTTGAAGGGCACACCTATGGAGTGTCATTCGTTGACTGGAGCCCAGACTCGAAGCATTTACTCGTTGGAGGGCCGGAAGAATGCCCTGAGATCTACTTGTGGAACATCGAGGAGGAGAAAATGATCGTTAAAATGTCGCACGCAATGGAGGACAGCTTGACGTGCGGAGTGTTCAACAGAGACGGAACTCGTTTCATCACAGGTGGCGTTAGAGGTCAGTTTTATCTGTGCGACCTGACCGGGTCTATTCTGGAGAGCTGGGAAGGCGTCAGGGTCAATGGACTGGCTTTCAGGTCCGATAATAAAACAGTCTTAGCTGCCGACACACATCATCGCATCAGAGCGTAAGTACTGGCTAGAACACGTGTTACGTATGAAGTGTAACGTCTCATATTTCGCAGGTATATTTTCGACAATCCACGTCTAGACTACAAGGTCGTTCAAGAGCAGCACCCAATCATGACGTTCAGCATCAACTCGTCAGATCGTTTGGCATTGCTGAATATCGCTACACAAGGCTTACACCTCTGGGACATCGAGGACAAGTGCCTGGTGCGTCGGTATCAGGGCGTAAGCCAGGGTAACTTCACAATATACTCATGCTTCGGAGGCGTGCACGAAAGCTTCATTGCGAGCGGCAGCGAGGACAACAAGGTGTACATCTGGCACATCAAGCGCGAAGAACCACTAGCCAAGCTGACCGGCCACAAGAAGACGGTCAACTGTGTGTCTTGGAACCCGGTGTACCCGTCCATGCTGGCCTCGGCATCAGATGATGGCACAGTTCGGATCTGGGGTCCCAAGCCGCATCAGCTCAATCATGCATCGGAGAGCGACGAGTGTTCATCGTGTTCGTCATCATCCTCCTGGAATATGACTTCGTAAACTATAGACACATTGCTAGGCTTAAGATTTTTAACAAATACAAATGGTTTTATAATAATTCGAAGGAAATTACTATATATAAAACTAAGTAATGTTATTTGGAAGGTAAGGCGTAAATTACGATCAACTGCATGGACAGCAGGCAACATAACTCGTAATGTAGATTTAATGAAGAGTTAATTTAACCGTTAAGTCATGTTGTGTGGATAACATTTGGCAATTGAAAACGAGATGAAATAGTGCCGTTTCGCGCGACACTATTGGAGTTTGCGTGTGTCGTGGCGAACGGTCAATTATGCAGTAGTTTTACTTTAGGCTGTAAGTAAAAGCATCTTTAACGGAAAGTTGGCGTGTTTTATTTCATATTTTCCTTCGAATCCTACTCCTTTCCGCAATATTCCACCTGATTGTCCCGTAGACTGAGTATCAATCGCCACTTCGTACTTCTATATTCACTTCATACTCCCGTACGCATTTCTATTTGTAAACAAAGATGGCAGACATCAGATGTGTTTTGATTGCAACACCAGTGCACAGTCATGCAAACAGCTGAGACATGACAAGAAAACAAGAAGAAGTTGGCTGCTTGTGGAGGGGCAAGGGAGAAAAATTTCGGCAATATTCGTGATTTAAAAATTAGCATCTTCCCCTAGGGAAAGACGAGCTGGTGAGTGCCACTGAACCCACTGTGGAGCTTGAGAAATAAATTGGAGAGATTGTCTAGTTGAGACAATTACCAGCATGGACGGAATGATTCAAATTGTTAAGGGCGGTCAGTGATTCAATGCAAATGAATATTTAAATGCTGGTGATTATTTTAGCTTGTCTTTACACCTGCCTTTGCTTGTCTTTACAAGTGTCAGAAGCCTTTCTGAATATTGAATTGTGCAAGTAGGTCTGTTTCCGTACTTGAATCTATTATAATATATTAAAATAGATTCGCAGCAAGTCGTTTCCGTACTTTTGCTGCAAGCCAAATGCAAGCCAAATTTTGCAGCAAAAAGAAGCCAGCTGCCAAATTCTGTTACTGCTGCAGTTTGCTGAAGTACGGAAACAGACCTAGTGTCTTCAAAACAACAAATAATAATATAGCAACCAAAAATTGAAATCCATCGATAATCAGAAGTCTCCACTTTTCTCCAAAACGCCCGTCAAAATTTTCACTACAAAGAATTACCAGAAAATGGAGACGTCAAAATTTTTCTCCGCACCCAGCGTTTTCATACAATTTAAAGAATGTATACCATCCTGGCCGTCATAGGCCAGGATACCATGCATAACAATGTAGGTATAAAATAAGTATTTTCTCGTGACCAAGGATTTGGAGTGAATTTTCGAGACCAACTAAATATTGAAATTACACTTTATTTGCAAAACTATATAAACATTTTTTTTTTTAAATATCTAACCGGGCATCTTTCTCCACACAAAACATGGCTACCAACTATCAAAATTATACAGCCTTGAAAATGGAACGAGTGGAATCCAAATACCCCACTCGGTCATTCCGTTCGTGGTATTTTAACTGTCAACAGCTTTGGTGTGTACTCCAACGCGTTATGTTATTAAATCCTTCATAATCTATGGAATCCGTTGTTTATTTTCCATCCTTTTATTTTTCGTTCTTAAACTGTTCCCTGTGCTCTCAAACAAGCATACTATAATATGGATTATTTCTACTTGCAGTTCTTAAATTTCTCTGAGAAGTCCCTACTAACACTTCAAGATGGTTAGGGAGAACAAAGCAGCCTGGAAAGCCAACTATTTCATTAAAGTCGTCGTAAGTATCTATATTGAACTAGTGAATGTCTGGGGCTTTGTGTAGTTCAAGATGCAAATTGTTTTTGATCGGCTCGATAGCACCCGGACAACGCTTATGAATGATGAATCTCCACAAGTCTAAACGATTGAGTTCCTGGCACTGCGCTAGAAATAGCGGAACCCAAAGTGCGAGCAATCGGTCTGTTGAAAGCAGCTAGCTAGCTGTCTGACCTTGCAACTTAAATGTTTAGTTAATTTGTCAGGTCTCGTGTTCTAAAGTATTATTTCTTTTGCAGAAACTATTCGATGAATTTCCAAAATGTTTCATCGTGGGAGCGGACAACGTCGGCTCCAAACAGATGCAGCAGATCCGTACGTCATTACGTGGTTTGGGGGTCGTACTCATGGGCAAGAACACGATGATGCGCAAGTCCATTCGAGGACATCTGGAAAATAACCAATCGCTTGAGAAGCTGCTTCCGCACATTAAGGGAAATGTCGGCTTTGTGTTCACAAAGGGAGATTTGGCTGAAGTTCGCGACAAGCTACTTGAAAGCAAAGTCCGCGCTCCAGCTCGTGCCGGTGCCATCGCTCCATTGGATGTCATCATTCCCGCCCAAAATACGGGTCTTGGTCCTGAGAAGACATCTTTCTTCCAGGCTCTGTCCATCCCAACCAAGATTTCGAAGGGAACAATTGAAATTATCAACGACGTTCCCATCCTGAAGCCTGGAGATAAAGTCGGCGCTTCTGAGGCAACGCTGCTCAACATGTTGAACATCTCCCCGTTCTCATACGGGCTGGTCATCGAACAAGTTTACGACTCGGGCTCAATCTTTTCACCAGAAATCCTTGACATCAAGCCAGAGGATCTACGCGCCAAATTCCAGGCTGGCGTAGCAAACTTGGCTGCTGTCTGCTTGCAAATTGGATACCCAACTATCGCTTCGGCTCCACACAGCATCGCCAACGGTTTCAAGAACTTGCTGGCCATCGCCGCCACTACCGAAGTCGAATTCAAGGAAGCAACTACCATCAAGGAGTATATTAAGGATCCAAGCAAGTTTGCGGCCGTGGCCGCCACCGCTGCACCAGCAGCCGCTGCTGCTGCTGCTCCAGCTGCAGCCAAGAAGGAGGAGAAGAAAGAAGAGTCGGAGAGCGAGGATGATGACATGGGCTTCGGTCTGTTCGACTAAAGTGGACAACAAGCACTCAAACGAGACAGGCAGGTGGACGCAGATACTCGTCGGACTGAAGTTGACCACGATAGTCCAGTGGCGATTTGTGTTAATCTGTTTGAAATAAAGAGCTTGTAATTGAAACAACAATTTTATTTACTTAAGGGCAAAAGCCAGGAGGGAGTGGTAATGGTAGTAAAGGATTTTGGGGGCTGTTGCTAAAATCGATCATGAACTCATTTTTAGAATGGTAATGTCCTGGAAGCATTGCAGCTATCCTGGTTCTTTCGATGGTTTGAATAATTACTGGAATTAATACTACGAAATTCCCTATTCTCTCTAGGTCTGTTCGCGTACTTCAGCAAACTGCAGCAGTAACAATTTGGCAGCTGGCTTCTTTCTGCTGCAAAATTTGGCTTGCAGCAAGAGTACATATTTTAATATATTATAATAGATTCAGGTACGCGAACAGATCTTCTGATTCACTGTTTGAAACCATAACGCAATCTCGGTTTACAGGTTGTTTGATAATATTTTTAAAAATTAATCTCAGCGTACCAGATTATTTGACAATCACGTACTAAAGCTATATGTACAAAGCTGCTAAACTCTAACCAAACGTCAACGGTGACGGAGCTTGTGGAACACTGAAATCGAAACGAAACGCGGTTTTTGACAGCAACTTTGACATGTTGACGGCAAGTTTCAAGAAAACCTGTAGAAATAAACGTTTATAATAATTACTTATTTGAAGCACACTAACTTAAACTAAGTATGGCAGATGCAGCAGCTAGGCAGCTGCAATACGAATATAAAGCGGTAAGACTTTCTGAACTTGCTACAATTATTGAACACCTATTGCGACCTATCCAAATCTAGACCATATGTACGCAATTTTCGCAATGGCGTTTCTAAGTGAATAATATTTATTTTTTAGAACTCTAATCTTGTATTGCAAGCGGATGTACGCTTGATTGAACGTCCACGTCGAGATGAAGCTACCGGTGAAGTCGTTTCTCTGGTCGGGAAGCTGGAGGGAACCCGTATGGGTGACCGGTATCAGCGCTCCAAGCCAGAAAAAACTGAAGAACGCAAGGCCAAGTAAGGTGTCAATTGATTTTTTAGAAGTGCTGTGTTCTTAATTTAATTTCATATTTCTTAGGCGACAGAAACGAGATGAAGCTCAATATGATTTCGATCGTATGAAAGGTGCAACACTTCTATCTGAAGGTATCGATGAAATGGTTGGGATTGTTTATCGACCCAAGACACAAGAAACCCGGCAGACCTATGAAGTTTTGCTGAGTTTCATCCAGGAGGCTTTAGGAGACCAGCCTCGTGATATATTGTGTGGTGCAGCAGACGAAATTTTAGCTGTTCTGAAGAATGATAAACTAAAGGATCGTGAAAAGAAAAAGGAAGTCGATAGTTTACTAGGATCTGTTGCAGACGAAAGGTGAGCTATGATGGTCAATGATACATGATTTTTTTGTTAGTTCTTTATCATAGAATTAGGTATGAATTAATTATTAGTTTGCGTGGTGGAATGTTTCGATTGGAAGAAGTGATAAAATAGTAATTTGGTTGATTTTAGTTCTCCAAAAATGTATTAGTAGGAAACGTAACAAAGGCAGTTTAACATTCTAAAAGCATTGAAGGAAATAATACCGATAGCTTAAATAGTCCAGTATGAAATTAATAAGAGCATTCAGAGTAGAAATATGGAATATCCCAATAACAAGCAAATCGCAACAATGCCAAAAATATTAAGGGGCTACCCCCACTTGTAGCGCAATAAAATAGGTCATTTTCATGAATTTTTTTTGACAAAACTACGAAATGTTTTTAAACGACTGTTATATTTTCTTAAAGTACATACTTTAAACACCTTTCAGTAATTTTTTTATTGAAAAATATTACATGATTTAATTACAAATGGCCGTCAAAACAATGGAATTTTAATTTTCACCTTTTGCGGTGACCAAAATTGTGTCGAACTGGACCTTCTGAAACAAAAAATAGCGATCGACTTAGTTAAATAACAGTATAAACTAGTGTTTGATCGAAGGATTTAAAACAATATCCATTTTTCACAAAATGGCGGACAGTCAAAGTTAATATTTCGATTTTCACTTAAAAAAATGGTCGTCTTTTGGCTATAAAACGGCCATTTTTTATTTAAAAAAAAATCGAACGATCAAACTACATTTTTATGTATTAAATAAGCCTGCTAAGTTTCAAAAAGATCGGTTCAGTAGTTTTCGAGTAATTTTGGTCACCGACTTCAAAGATGTCATTTCGAGAAAAACGCGTTTATAAGTATAAGTAACGGTTGTATAAGCAACAGTTTCTTCTCTTTCAACGCTCATATCTCGGTTAATTATGTTTGTATCGACTTGAAATTTGAAGGACGTATTCTCAGATAGTTATACTTAAAAAAAATGCAACAAAAAAAAAAAAGTTACAAGTGGGGGTAAAAAAAAAAAGTTACAAGTGGGGGTAACCCCTTAATGAGTTCTTCCTCGCAGCAAATAAAAAATATGATTTTTTTTCTCATTTGGGATCAAAATAAAAACAGAATTAATGAGATTATAGCAGTAGGAACAAAATAAATGAACAATCATCAATTCTGAAGGCAGCTACAGTAGGGAAGTTATTTAAAATTATCAATAGTATAAAAAACGAGACAGCAGATGTGAAAATTAAGAAAGGAGCCGTCTTTTCGCTAAAAAGAAAAGTGCACTTCTTTTGAAGAATTTGGTTTGGTCGAAGCGTGACAGATATTTCCAAAAATATTATTTTAGAATATAGAAAATATTTTAAAGCAACAAATACAATTTTTATCAAGCGTCTATTGTGCAGCGTATTTATTGTATATAACAATAATCATTGATCTGCACATGAAAAACACTGAGATGGTTTCTCTACTGCCGTACACAATAATGATCTGAAACAGTGAATTCAATTTTTTTAAATTAAATTAATGTATATTTCACACAAAAATTTGAAAAACATCTCAAACTTATGAAGATTGCAAAAATGATAAGCATTTATAGCAAAAATCAAATTTAGATCGATATTTTGCACCTTCGACTAATGTTTTAAACTATTTGGCTATGAAAATTTATTATTGCAAAAATGCTTTTCGTAAACTTCGGCTAGGTAAACTAGATTTTTGACCATCCGAAACCACTCTTTAAATTTGAACACCATTTGTAACAAATAGCCTGATCCACTATGCGAGCTCCATACAGAATTTATTATTTTTCAATAAGAGCTCTTGTTTTGGAAATGTTCCTTTCGCGACGAGCCTCGTTTTCCTTTTATCTTAATTTTTCATTACTCTTTTCTTGTCGCTTAATCCGGTCCTAATCTTTTTTTCTTGCGTTCACTACTCAGTATCAATCGTAACGCCGAGTGTCTTCATTCAAATAGGTAAAATCTTTCATCGTAGATAGCAGAAAATAAAGAAGCCGCAAATTAAGCAATTGGCCATAAATTGGACGTATTTGATTTGCTACATCTTTGTCTAGGCCAGGAAGGTGATGATAATGTCCTGTTGGTTGAGACGTTGCAATGCTATACTCGACCCAGCTTGACGGTCCACGCGGGCCGTTTTTTATCTGTTTTATCCACGATCATCTGTGGGGTGATCACTGCGATGGTGCGACGCAAACTTCACATAAAGCATGTATACTGAACATCGTCGACCTCAATCACACAGTTACCTTTTGTCTACCGTACCTATTCTGTTTAGACATTTCCTGAAATAACTGTGCCCAATCAAAAATTCACAAAGGATGAAATTAATCTCTTCGTGACGACGACTAACCAAAGGTTCAATAAGTCCAAATAGCTTACTACTTTCACTTCAACGTTGTTGCAAGAGCAACACATGAACCTGCGTGCGTTCGCGCTTCAATTCTGTCTGGCTCTGAGCGAAAAAGGTAGCTTCTTTTACGTTTTTGTGCTAATAGATCTATCGAGATTGATATATACTATAATCGAAAAATGTAACGTAATCGCTGAGCAATTTTAATCAAACTCAGCAAACTATCATTTACTAAACTCAAAACAAATTCACCATTTCATCATACTGAAGCATGTATGCTGAAAAGAGTGCTCAGTTGGAAAAAGAATATCGAAAATATGCATGCAATTTTTATCCCACAACCAACTGCAAAGTAATTCCTACTAACTATGGACAATATGGGGTTAGGTTGAATTTCCGCTAAGTTAAGAATAAATCGACCATTCCCGGGTAGGGAAAAAAGGATTTCGAATGGAAATCCAGTTTTTAATCATTCTTTAATATCCTGTTGATTCCATTTCTGTCATTAATATAAAATTCTCTCACAATAAAATATACACAACAACTAGCACATTAACTAGACCGTTTGTCATTTTCAAAGAAAAAAAAAAAAATACATTATTTCTTAAAGGTTCGCTTTACTGGTCAACCTTGGCAAGAAAATCACTGATTTCGGTTCGGATGCCATTACTGCGCTGGGAGTTGGAAATGACGAGCAAATCGACGAAACTTACGGAATCAATGTACAGTTTGAAGAATCCGAAGAGGAGAGTGACGAGGATATGTATGGTGAAGTTCGAGATGATGATGGTCAAGATGAAGGTGAAGAAGCGCGTATTGATAACACACTTCATGCTGAAAACGTAATAGCCTCATTCAAAAAAAAAATTCTTGTTAAATTCATGTAATATTTGATTTCAGCTTGGAAATACCGAGGAAAATGTGAAGAAAGAGAAAGGTCTCCATCCACTTGATATCGATGCCTATTGGTTGCAACGTTGTCTGAGTAAATATTTTGATGATGCTATGGTATCACAAGCCAAATCAGCAGAAGTCCTGAAAATTCTCAAAGACTCTGGTGACGATCGCGAGTGTGAAAATCAATTAGTACTTTTGTTGGGCTACGATTGTTTCGATTTTATAAAACAGTTGAAAAAGAACAGACAGATGATCTTGTACTGCACTATGTTGGCATCTGCTCAGACTGATAGTGAAAGGCAGAAAATCCGTGATGTAATGCGTAACGATCATTTTCTATCGAAGATTTTACGACAACTGGATACTGGAAAAAACGAGGACGACGACCACGGTGGATCGACTCGTTCGCAGAAGCGAAAAGAGGATGCTGACGATCATAGTCACGGTGCTGCTGGTCAAGTTTTAGGGGAGCGAAAAGTTATTGACTTAGAAGATCTGGTTTTCACTCAAGGCTCGCATTTCATGGCCAACAAACGTTGTCAGTTGCCTGATGGTTCTTTCAGAAAACAGCGAAAGGGGTACGAAGAAGTGCATGTTCCAGCATTGAAACCCAAACCATTTGATGAGAAGGAGGAACTTATTTCTATCGAAAAACTTCCGAAGTATGTACAGCCTGTTTTTGAGGGATTCAAAACTCTGAATAGGATTCAGAGCCGATTATGGAAAGCTGCTTTAGAGTCTGATGAGAATATGTTACTTTGCGCTCCAACCGGTGCTGGTAAAACAAACGTGGCTCTGCTTACAATGATGCGTGAAATCGGAAAGCACATAAATGACGACGGGACTATAAATGCAGACGAATTCAAAATAATCTATGTTGCCCCCATGAAATCTCTTGTGCAAGAAATGGTAGGAAATTTCGGCAAAAGATTAGCTACTTACAATCTGACGGTATCTGAGTTGACGGGGGATCATCAGCTGACGAGAGAGCAGATTGCTGCGACACAAGTGATTGTCTGTACTCCCGAAAAGTGGGATATTATTACAAGAAAAGGTGGTGAGAAAACGTTTACTTCATTGGTACGTTTGGTAATCATCGATGAAATTCACTTACTTCATGACGAGAGAGGTCCTGTTTTGGAAGCACTAGTGGCGCGGACGATTCGTAACATCGAAACAACTCAAGAAGATGTTCGACTTGTTGGACTTTCAGCCACATTGCCAAACTATCAAGACGTTGCGACATTTTTGCGTGTGAGGCCTGAAAAGGGCCTATTTTACTTTGACAACAGCTTTCGACCTGTATCTCTTGAACAACAGTATATTGGTGTGACGGAGAAGAAGGCGTTGAAACGGTTCCAAGTTATGAACGAAATCGTTTACGAAAAGACAATGGAACACGCTGGAAGAAATCAAGTTCTGGTTTTTGTCCACTCGCGCAAAGAAACTGGTAAAACCGCGCGCGCTATAAGAGACATGTGTCTAGAAAAAGACACACTTGGAAGTTTTTTGCGCGAAGGATCGGCCAGCATGGAAGTCCTGCGAACAGAAGCGGAACAAGTTAAGAATACGGAATTGAAAGAACTATTACCATATGGTTTTGCTATTCATCACGCTGGTATGTCTCGCGTTGATCGTACTTTGGTTGAAGATTTGTTTGCTGACAGACATATCCAGGTGCTAGTCTCAACTGCAACTCTTGCCTGGGGTGTCAATCTTCCAGCTCACACAGTTATCATTAAAGGTACACAAGTTTATAACCCGGAAAAGGGACGATGGGTGGAACTGAGTGCTTTGGATGTTTTGCAAATGTTAGGCAGAGCTGGCCGTCCGCAGTATGATACCAAGGGTCAAGGTATTTTGATTACTAATCACAGCGAGCTGCAGTATTATCTTTCTCTGTTGAATCAACAACTTCCCATCGAGTCGCAGTTTGTTTCGAAAATGCCAGACATGTTGAACGCTGAAATCGTTTTGGGTACAGTTCAGAATGTGAAAGATGCAGTAACCTGGCTGGGCTACACATATTTGTACATCAGGCTACTGAGACAGCCAACCTTATATGGGATCTCGTTTGATAAATTGAAGGATGATCCTTTGTTGGAGCTTCATCGTGCTGATTTAGTCCATACGGCTGCGTTACATTTGGATCGTAGTGGTCTTGTCAAATATGACAGGAAAAGCGGTCATTTCCAAGTAAGTTTATTGTTTAAACTAGAAAATATTGGTTCTTACCACATATATATTGCAGAAGAGAAGTTCAAGTATCTATAAATAAATTTAATATTAGTAATTTTGAAAAGTTTGTCTCTCATTGACAAGTAGGGTCAGTAACGCGTAAATTGAAAGTGGCAAAAATAGTCTCTCAGTGCAAATTAATGTGGTCAATCAAATTAATCAGCTTGGGTTTTGCATTAATTAGCTCAAATGAAGTAATAATTTTGGTTTCCTTTCCAAAAAAAAAAAAAATTGGATTATAAAGAAATTGATAATAGCTTATCCTATACCTTTTACTAATTTATACGTCTCCTATTTTTATTCCAGGTCACCGAACTTGGTCGAATTGCTTCACACTATTACTGCACGCATGATACTATGATGACATACAATCAGTTATTAAAACCTACACTCAGCGAAATTGAATTGTTCCGTGTTTTTTCACTATCGTCCGAATTCCGTAACATAACTGTTCGTGAAGAAGAAAAGCTCGAGTTACAAAAACTTATGGAGCGCGTTCCGATCCCCATCAAAGAATCAATGGAAGAGCCAAGTGCTAAAGTTAATGTTCTCTTGCAAGCCTACATATCTCAGTTGAAACTTGAAGGATTCGCTTTGATGTCTGACATGATTTTCGTGACACAATCAGCCTCTCGTCTGTTGCGAGCTATTTTCGAGATCGTCCTGCACCGTGGCTGGGCCCAATTGGCCGATAAAACACTAACTCTGTGCAAAATGATCGATCGCAGAATGTGGCAGTCAATGACACCATTGCGGCAATTTAAAAAGATGCCCGAGGAGATCGCTAAAAAGATCGAAAAGAAGAATTTCCCGTGGGAACGACTTTATGACTTGGAGCCAAACGAGATCGGGGAGCTTATTCGTGTTCCGAAACTAGGGAAAACCATCCATAAATTTATTCATCAGTTTCCTAAACTAGAGCTGTCTACACACATTCAGCCGATTACAAGATCAACGTTAAGAGTTGAGTTGACCATCACGCCTGATTTCCTGTGGGAAGAGAAGGTTCACGGTATGAGCGAAGGATTTTGGATTTTAATCGAAGATGTTGATTCCGAAGTAATACTGCATCATGAGTTCTTTTTGCTTAAAGAAAAATACGCGGGTGATGAGCATTTGATAAAATTCTTTGTTCCAGTCTACGAACCGCTACCGCCGCAATATTTTCTGAGAATTGTATCGGACCGGTGGATTGGCGCGGAGACTCAACTTCCGGTCTCTTTCAGGCATCTTATTTTACCAGAAAAGAATGTTCCTCCCACCGAGCTATTGGATTTGCAACCACTACCAATAAACGCGCTGCGAAACCCGAAATTCGAATCGTTTTACAATGATAAGTACCAGCAGTTCAATCCAATTCAAACGCAGGTTTTCAACGCAGTCTACAATAGCGACGACAACGTTTTTGTTGGTGCTCCCGTTGGCTCTGGCAAAATGACAATAGCTGAATTCGCTATCATGCGTCTTTTCACGCAAAATAATGAGGCACGATGTGTTTACTTAGTTTCGAAAGAGGCATTAGCTGATTTGGTGTTTAACGACTGGCACAACAAATTCGGACAGCTTGGAATCAAAGTCGTTAAATTGACTGGGGAAACTGGTACGGATTTGAAACTGTTAGCCAAGGGACAGATAATCGTGACGACTGCCGAAAAGTGGGATATTCTTTCGAGGCGTTGGAAGCAAAGGAAGAACGTTCAGAACGTTCAGCTATTTATTGTGGACGATTTGCAGTTAGTTGGTGGGGAAGACGGCCCCGTCCTGGAAGTTGTGTGTTCAAGAATGCGTTATATATCGTCACAGATTGAGAAACAGATTCGAATAGTAGCGCTGTCGTCGTCTCTAGGCGATGCTCGAGATGTTGCACAATGGCTCGGATGCAATGCGAATACGACATTCAATTTCCATCCCAGTGTTCGCCCCATTCCGTTGGAGCTGCATGTCCAGGGCTTTAACATAACGCACAACGCGACTCGTATTGCAGCTATGTCGAAGCCAGTGTATAATGCAATAACAAAGCATAGCCCACATAAGCCAGTCATCGTATTTGTATCATCAAGAAAGCAAGCTAGACTTACCGCAATCGATATACTCACGTACTGTGCATCTGAATTACAACCGAACCGTTTCTTCCATGCTGAAGAAGAAGATATTAAGCCGTTTTTGGATCGTATGAGTGATAAAACGCTGAAAGAAACCCTCTCGCAGGGTGTAGCATACATTCACGAAGGCTTAACAGCATCTGATCATCGTCTAGTAGAGCAGCTCTTTGATTCTGGAGCCGTACAAATTGCCGTGGTTACCCGAGACTTGTGTTGGGGTTTGAATATATCTGCGCATTTAGTTATAATTATGGATACTCAGTTTTACAATGGCAAGAACCATTCATATGAGGACTACCAAATAACTGATGTGCTTCAGATGGTTGGACGAGCAAATCGGCCGATGGAAGATGTGGATGCTAAATGTGTGCTGATGTGTCAGACTTCTAAAAAAGATTTCTTCAAAAAGTTCTTGAATGAACCGTTGCCAATTGAGAGTCATCTCGATCACAGACTACATGACCATTTCAATGCAGAAATCGTCACAAAAACCATTGAAAATAAACAGGATGCTGTTGATTACTTGACCTGGACATTCTTGTATCGGCGCTTGACGCAGAATCCAAATTACTATAATTTGCAAGGGGTGACTCATAGGTTAGATTAATTTTAATATTTTTTACTGAAATTGCTTTAAAAATATTTTTTTAGACATTTGTCTGATCACCTTTCGGAGTTGGTGGAGAATACATTGAGTGATTTGGAGCAATCGAAATGCATTAGCATTGAAGACGACATGGATACGCTTCCACTGAACTTGGGCATGATTGCAGCCTACTACTACATTAACTACACGACCATTGGTTAGTTTATAACTTGTAACCTGAGTATTTAATCTAGTATTCTAAATTTGCAGAATTGTTCAGTTTGTCTTTGAATAACAAGACTAAGATTCGTGGCTTGCTGGAAATTATTTCCTCAGCCGCTGAGTACGAAGACATCGTCGTTCGCCATCACGAGGAAACTATTTTGAGAAATTTGTCGCAACGCTTACCAAATAAATTGACTGGTCCAAATGATTCAGCTCCAAAGTATGTTGTCTAAAGAAGTTTCCTAACTAAATCATTAATTTTTGTCAATACATACTAGATATAATGACCCTCACATCAAAACCAACCTTCTTCTGCAAGCCCATTTGACTCGCTTGCAACTTGGTCCTGAACTTCAAGGCGACACAGAAATAATTTTAAGCAAGGCGATTCGTCTAATTCAGGCATGTGTTGATGTTCTCAGCTCGAATGGTTGGCTTTCACCTGCTGTTGCTGCTATGGAACTCGCGCAGATGGTGACGCAAGCGATGTGGAGTAAGGACTCGTATTTGAAGCAACTACCGCATTTCTCTGCTGAAATTATCAAAAGATGCACAGAAAAGGTTCATTTTAATTCATACAATAAATTCAAATTTTAAATATTAATATGATTGCAGCACATTGAAACTGTATTCGATATCATGGAATTGGAAGACGAGGACCGTATCAAACTACTGCAACTATCCGATGCTCAAATGGCTGACGTTGCGCGATTCTGTAATCGTTATCCAAATATTGAAATGAATTTCGAAGTAGTAGATAAGGACAGGATCAACTCAGGATCAACAGTAAATGTTTTAGTTCAGTTAGAGCGTGAGGACGAAGTAACAGGTCCTGTTATAGCACCATTCTTCCCACAGGTAAATTTCATTGTCTTTGATAAAATCGAAATAGAGTTGTAAAATTTTTGTCCATATCTTTACAGAAACGAGAAGAAGGTTGGTGGGTAGTAATAGGCGATCCTAAAGCCAATTCGCTGCTTTCCATCAAGCGTTTGACTTTGCAGCAGAAAGCTAGAGTAAAATTAGATTTTGTGGCACCGAGTCCGGGCAATCACGAGTACACTTTGTATTATATGAGTGACTCGTATTTGGGATGTGATCAAGAATACAAGTTCAATATAGATGTGGGTGACTTCCAGTCAGAAAGCGAAAGCGAATCAGAGTAAATAATTTAGCGCTGTAAAGGGCTTTGCGATTTTAAAACTTTCATTATGTGTAACTGAATAAAAATAGATTAAAATGATCCAACGTAATCAAGTTTTCTTGATAAAACCATTCGAAGCGATAGGATTTAGAAAAGAAGAAGGATTGCAAGGTAATTTGTAATTTAATGTTCCTATATCAGTGTACTTAACAATGTAAAGATTTTAGAGGTTCGGCGGTATCTTTACTCTAAGGTGTTAATTTAGTTTATGCAATATTCAATACCATTACGGGGCGTGGTTTATTATTACTACAAGGAAAACAGAAACCTTTGTTGGATATTTCAAGGTATTTGGTTTTTTTACTTAGTAGTTTGGTTAGTTTTTATTTGGCCAAGTTCGGGCCATTGTCATTCTATATTTCTAAAGATATTTTTAAGGTGATTAAGTAGCGTTTCCTACTTTATGTCGATAGTGCAACATTGTCATACCTAGAGATGGGCAAAATGCCTCATGACATATCACTGATTGCTCTTTTTTAGAGTATTTTACAGTATTGCGCCGTACTCTCAGTACACTGTTCGCTTCGCATTTCATTAAGTTTATTCAAACGAAAGCTTTCGCTCACAGACTATGCTGTGCTTTTTTCAGGCGCTGCACTGTAAGAAAGAGCAATGCGTCATGAGCTATGACATTTTGCCCATCTCTAGTCATACCCATGTAATGCTGGGTATGAAAATGATCACTTTTAGCGTCACCGATTTTTCGACTGTATTTACTTTCTTCGCCACTCTTGACGTTCAAGCCATTTGCACATATTTTTCGATAGAATTTTGTTCTTTTTATCAGGTGTTCATATTTTGCTCGTGGTATTTCACTGTCGGATTTTAGCCGACTCGACTTTAGTCATATCTTATTTGACCGAAAGAATTTTTCGCTCACTACTGCTTTGTCGTGTCTGAGTTAGTAACCCAATATACGAGTAAACGAAAGAGGCTCTCGTCTAGATTTTATAAGGTTTGGGTTATAGTAGACAAGAAAAATATTAGTTGTCGTTTTTTTTGCAAAGTTTGAAGGTGAGATTCATTTCACTATAACATTTTACTCGCAAAAATTTTCACTTGGTCGAGCTAACGTTTCGAAACCTTGATTAGAACTCAACCTTGTCCATAAGGGATAATCAAAAGAGGTTTATTGTTGACAGAGTTAGTTCACTCGTTGCTCTAATAGATGATATTGAGTAACTGTTCACCAATTTTTCACAGTTCTCCAATTTCTCACAGTTCTCCAATTTCTCATAGTTCTCCAATTTCTCACAGTTGATAAACGTGGGTTAAGTCAGTTGTGTCGTTTCGTCAGTTTGGTGAACTATTGGTGTTTTAAGATACAGATTGACGTTTTAAAATAAGGAGTGCTAATGTTTTAAGTTACATATGTTTTAAGATATATTTGCGGATGCTAGATATTTTTTAATATTTTCAAGGCTGATATCGAACATTGGACAATATCAATGTGCCTCTATCCCGGACAAATCAACCATAAATCAGATTTTTACTCTTAACCAGGTGGTGGAAAAATATCTGGAATTAAATATTCCGTGGTACCATCTATTTATAGACTTTAAGGCCACCTTTGACAGAATAGAACATATCCAGGATGGGACCGTATAAAACCATGCGAGAATTCGGCATCCCAAATAATCTGACGCGATTGTGTAGGTTAACCATGTCCAATATAACAAGCAAAGTAAAAATATTTGGATTACTATCCAAACCGTTCAACATCTTCAATGGGCTCGCACACGGGGATGATCTGGCCTGCCTTTTCCTCAAACTGGCGTTGGAGAAAGCAAACTAAGACTCTGACACGTTAACGAGAGGGATTATCGACATCAAGTCCAGCCAGATACTGGCTTATAGAAAGGATATTGACCTCATTGGGAGGACTGAACTAGCTGCGAGGGAATCCTTTGTCCAGATCGAGTGGGCGGCATAGGAGCTAGAGCTACAAATAAATGAAGAATTGATAAAATATACGGAGTCAGCATCTACAGGAAGAGTTGGTAAAACCATCCAGGTAGTGAAGCCTGAATTTCAAGTAGTGCAATCCTTCAACTACCTTGGGTCTATCGTACCAGCCGATAGCAATATGAAGGAAGAAATACGTGAACGTCTGTTTTTAGCCTACTACTGTCTGTCAAGTCATGTTAAATCCCAAAATCAGAACTTCTACTATACAAGGCCATGGTTTTGCCAGTACTTAAGTGTGGATCTGAGACTTGGCAGTCTGACTTCAGTTCAGAACGGCCAGTTCGAGCGGAGAGTCTTGTGGAGAATTTTTGGCCCCATACGTGAAGATGAGCGATTACGGAGACGCTACAACCATGAGTGATATGCTATCTATCTAGAAGCAGATAAAATTACAAAACAATAAATCTTGGGCAGGGCACCTAGCTCGTGTGAAGGAAAAGGAACCTACTCAAAATCTCCTTTGCGGCAGATTTTACGGCAGACGACACCGGAGGAGACCTTGTTTGCGTTGGAGTGATAGCGTTAGCCAGGACGCTCGGAGCTTAGGAGTAACTAACTGAATGACATCCGCTCGCGATCCGGACCAATGAAAATATTTGTTGAAGGAGGCCAGGACCGTAACGCGGATGACGATCAAGGAGGAAATTATTCTGGTTTCTGGCGTTTTCTTACTCTTGTTTTTAGCAAACAGAAAATAAAACAATATTCTGGAGTTTGTACTTTTATTCATTCAAGTCATGAATGTGCCTAAAAATAGAAGATGAAATGCGAAATGTGACTCTGTTATTCAAGAATACATCACTGATATTGTCTATTTCACATAAAAAGACTACTAGTCATAATTAACTCCGTTATAAACAAAACGGAATCTAGATTAGATAATTGCAGAAAATTTACAAATGCAGTTTATAAACGGTCTAATAAACTAGTTAATACTCACAGAAAATGATAACTGCGTGGAAAGTTTGTTTAGACATTTGCAATCGAAAATTAAACAATTTAGATTATTGTTATTTTGCCCCTCGCCAGTTTACTTCGACTTGTGACTTGCTCAGCTCGAAACGTTTATACATTCTAGTCATTTGAATGTTCTAATATTGACTAGGTTGGAAAATTTACAGCAAGCACACGTACGGCAAATGATTTTGCGTAGTGGATTGGATGATTTAGCAGTACAATTACCCAATCAAAAAAGGTAAAGATGTATTTCGCCCTTTGAATTGATTTGATGTAAATTACATGCGTATTGAATTGTATCCCGTTATTTTGGCACATTTACTAGCATTTTTCACCTGTGAGTGACACTTACTTACGATTTAAACTATTTTGACTAATTGTAAAACTACCTAAAATAGTGGTTCCTATTTTAATGAATGGCAAATGGCTAAATATTCTATCCCCCAGAGCACTAGTCCTCATTGCGCTAAAAAAGTGTAAATAAAATACAATGGGAGATTAGCAAAAATAATGCTGTTTTAAATCACTTATTTGTTTTAGTTGCATAATACCATTGCGAACTTGTATTTTTTAATAATATTTCTGATCTTTTGGCCCGCAAACAGATAAGATATATTGAATGGCCTGACTTTTTTTCGAGGATTGTCATTTGCCACTTCAAGGTTATCTACCTTCTATTATTTGAGCATTTTAAAATCTTTTAAAAACATTTGTTTTTTGCTTTTTCTATTTGAAAAAATGTGTTGGATCAGATTTTGCTTTTATAATATTTCGGGAGCTTTAAGTTATTGGCAGGAAAAGGTTTTACGGTGATGCAAAAAGAAGCGATTAGGATGAAGTGCATGTTAGAAAAATATAGCTAGAAATACACACATAATCAGAAATAAAAGTACAATACATTAGAGTTGTCAGAAAATCTGATTATGTATTTCATAAACCGTTATTGGACTGATGTTTTGTAAATCAGCATCTGAATCAAACATTTTGCAGATTTTTTTCTAAAATGATTTAAATCGCTTTCAGGATAGCTAGTTTTTCCAAAGGGAAGACAATTTATTGTATGGGGTTTCCAAAGCTTTACTAGAAAATTACATTTTGAAGCTACATTTGCAATTAAGAACTATATAATATACTAATACACTAATATGTATTGCATTCAATTTTGATGTAAACATAATTTCGGCACAGAAACTCTTACACTTGACCGAAAATTGTGCACTAAAATAACTTACTTAGTAAATTTAGTGATAGTTTCGTAGTAGGTTCCTTTTAGCATTGAACTCAGGTCAGACAAGTTGTAATCTGCTATAACCCGATAGTGAATTGTGGGCGCCAAAATTCGAAAAACTTCTAGAAGAAGAGTGAACTGAGATCTTGTAAACAACTCTTATGAGTTTAACTATGGCAACTTATGAGACAAATGGCTGTTCGCCATTCTTATCAGCACAAAACATTTGCATGCATTAAAAAAATTGTAGTTTTATCAAAACATAATATCAATTATTACTATTTATTAGCTGAGTTGTTATGCAAGATGATTTGTGGTAAATATCAGATAACGGTTGAAGGTACCAAATCCGCCTGGGTATTTGTTTAATATTTGTAATGCATCACGAACTATTGATGCAGAATTTGTTTAGAAACAACACCAATATGCTTAGTTGTCACATACATAATTTAAAAGCTATTGGTTGTAACAAAAGCTGAGAAAAAGGCTAAACAATTAAAAGTTTAAAATTTAATAAATTCTATTTTCATCATTTCTAGCTCCTGAGACTAGTTTTTGGCTATGCTAATTCAGGATATAGTAAAAAATGCGAAAATTGGTCTTTCGAAGAAAAATTATCGTATAGTATGTTTCATATTTGAAGTAGTGGTAGCTATATATTCGACTGATAAAGGACAGGCTCCAAATCGAAAAACTGTCTAAGTTGGCAAGTTGTTCTACCAAAAACGTTGTTTGGTTATACCAACTTAGAAATGGTCGTCGGTAGTCGAAATTTAGCCAGACCATGTCACGTCTATCAAAATGAATAGAGTTTTCAAACACTTACTTTTTTCTTTTTTAATAATACATAGATAGGTGCAAAATGGCCAGGGGCATATACCAAGATTTGTCGCTAAGTCATTAAAATTAATTTGTTAGATTTTTCGAACTAGACTGCCAGTTCAATATTTTCTCACATGCTTATAACATCGCATATATTGCCAGGGTGAAGAAAAAATATTTTTTTAACGATGAGCTTGACGTTCAGTATGTACAACAGGCTCTGAGTGCCGTCAAAGCTGAACGAGAATCTTATTGTTGGTAATTTTGGTACAGCAACTATTGCATATATCAGACGTTCAACTCTCTTCTGGCCAGACTGGCGACCCATTGATGAGCGAAAATCACAAATATTATTCCATTATCTTCTTCCATTTTTTTTTTACAAAGTTTGTAATCTTTTGATATAATAACATTGTGTGATTCAGTTTGAAACAAAGATTGGTCTGTTTATGTAACACTTTCGATTCCGCGAAAGTTTCACTATACGACGTAGATTACATTCCTTTACATTAGTATAAAAAGAAACTTAAGTCATGTTTTTCAATATAAGCTCTCATTCTGGAAAAGATTTTCGCTATCTATCTCTTCCAACAGATCAACACCACTTTGAGCTTGTAGAACATGATCTTATTGTTTATGTTCTTTCTGCATCTCGTTCAGTAATCGGCCAGTTTTTTTTTCTCTACATCGAGAATGAATTTAAATTTCCGAAAAAGTATCAGTTTACAACCAGCAAAATTACCCACCAAGAAGTAACATCAGATAATCTACTGCGGCTCTCTAGCCAAACATTGACTTCGTTTCTCTAGGAAATCTAGGCTTTTCAGCTTTTTTCAGCAATTAAGTGGACTTAATGTGGATGGTATCCTTCCAGCTCAGCCAGATTAGCCTTCTTCAACACCCGGTTGAAGAGGAAAGAGAGTGGCACATCTAATCGCAGACCGTTGTTGATGCTAAATGGCCGTGATAAAGGTTTAGCTGCATTAATCTATCTTTGCGTATTCACCATTTCGGTCTTATCAATTTGGTTGATAAACCTTTACTCATAACTAGTGATGGGCGTTTCTGTTGTTTTCAGAAAACGAAAACAAACTGTTTTTTTGAAAAAAAAATTGTTTTATTTTTAAACTGTTTAAAAAAAACAGTTTGTTAACGACAAGAAAAAAATGTTATGCTGTGCGACAAAATAAACACTTGAAATGTATGTAGTTCAATTCAGAAACATCGTCCATAGTTTGAATAATCTTCAATTAATTACGTCCAATGAATTTTTACGTATAATGTTATTCTTATATATATTTTATGTATTATGTCTTCCACCATCGTATCGTAAACATTCATTGCTGGGACCAAGCGCTTCCAAACTGAGTTGATACTTGTATTGTCCCAATTTTCCAATATCTGATCTTCTTGATCAACCGTATAATTATTCATCAATCAGTACACATAGTCGTAAAGAATCAACATACGTGGTCGTATGCCATCGAGAGCTGGTTCTGGTAAGCAGCAATCAAAACAACAACAAATACCGTTTTCAGTGCTACCTACCCTAACCAGCTCTTCAAGAATACGCACCTAATAAGTCTGACAACCTCGTATTATGTATACATACACCCATAGTGTGCCTCTGAAAATCTGTTTTCCGCAGCTAAACAGTTTTCCACTGACAAACAGTTCGTTTTAACAAACGAAAAACGGGTCGTTTCAAACAAACGAAAAACGATTCGTTTTAGAAAAACGATTGGTTTTATAAAAACTTCGTTTTAGAAAAACTGTTCGTTTTAGAAAAACGGTTCATTTTAGAAAAACGATTGGCTTTAGAAAAACTATTCGTTGTAGAAAAACGGTTTGTTGCTATTTGGAAAAACTGTTCGTTCGTTTTTTGCAAACTTTTTGGCGTTTTTGCGCCCATCACCACTCATAACCGAGTGAAGCTTTATCTTGGCTACGCTATCATAAATGGATTTGAAGTCAATGAAAAGATGGAATAGATTTAAGTCGTATTCTATATACAGGGTGAGCCAAATGCTAGTTTCTTTTTAAAAATGCAATAAATTGAACAAAAATGATGGAACACAATTTCGTTCAAGTGGTTGCCTCGGCTAGCTTCGCAGTGGCGCATTCTGTCACTCCAATTTTTCAAGACTTTGTCGATGGTTTCGGGCTGTAGCTCACGGATTGTTTGGATGATATTGGCCTTAAGTGCCTGAATCGTTTCTGGATTGCTGGCATAACATCGGTCCTTCACAGTTCCCCACAAAAAAAAAGTCCAAAGGGGTCAAATCGCAGCTCCGAGGCGGCCAATTAACATCGCCAAGACGGCTGATAACACGATTTGGGAATTTGGTGCGTAAAAGAGCAATTGTGGCATGGGTTGTGTGGCATGGCACCCCATCCTGCATGAACCAGAGGCCGTTCAAATCTATGTCTTCAATTTCAGTAAAAAAATAGTCGGATAACATGACCGAAACGTTGTTCCCAACCTCATTTTCGAAGAAAACTGGTCCAATGATGCCACCACTCCACAATCCGCACCAAAATGTCACTCTCTGTGGATGTATTGGTTTTGCGACAGTAACGTACGGGTTTTCCGAGCCCCAGATGCGGCAATTTTGTTTGTTAACGTAGCCGCGGAGATGAAAATGCGCCTCGTCAGAAAGTATGATTTTTCGCCCAAAATCGTTGTCCAATTCAAGCTGCTCTAATGCCGGAATTACACTGCTGTCACGTCACGTGAGCTCACGTGACATCACATCAGCTGACCTCATGTGACATAGATCTGCAGTACCATTTTGTGTACTAAGAAGCATACTGCTGACACGTCACGTCATGTCACCCGGGCTCATGTGCTGTCACGTGAGCTCACGGTCCCGATCATCTGTAAATTTAGATTTTTGAGCTCACGTGACAGCACGTTTAACATGTAACGTATATTTTTGAATGTCGTATATGGCGAAATAAGTACTGATTAATCAAAAAATATGCATTATAAGTGCATATATGCACATTGAGTGACGAAATATGTGTTTTTATGTGTATTTTCTAATTGAAATCGTAGTTTTAGCCAGATTTAGTCGATCAACTTAAATTAACTGCAGCTTCGTGAGCTGCTATCATGACACAAGTGTGTTTCCAAGCGTGAGCTCATGCCTCAACACGCACGACGTGACAAGGCGTAAGCTCACGTGACGTGACAGCAGTATGTTTCTACCTTAATGCTTGAGTTACAATCAATGCAACCAACATTCCCTGCCAAGTTTTGTTGGTGGAACGAGTTACAATCAATGCAACACAACATTTACTGTCATCTGTCACTGGCTATATTAAAGGAATTGCTGTTCGATAATTTGGATCCTTTAAAGTCTCGGAAAGGGATATCAGTGAATATTTTATCCTCTAAAAGCTGCGAAGTATAATGCAAAGCAAAAATGAGACAAAAAAATACAAATTCTGATTGTCATTTACATATGACAGTTCCCATTTCCCGGACTTTCATAGGAACAGGTGGAATTGGATATTTTCAAAAATGTTGTTGCCATGCCAAGTTTGAGATATGAGCAAACTCTGCTGCCAAGCAAAGTTGTGTTGTATCATTGTAACTGCTCTCATACGTTCTCATGGGTTCAAACTCATTTTGACGTGCAACAAATGTTGGTTGCATTGATTGTAACTCTAGCTTAAGGCCCAAATTGCGAAGCGATAACGTAGCGGATGGTCGTGCGCCTTCAATTGCTGAGTCAATTGGACCTTTTAAGCGAATAATCCGAGATCTTTGTGCAGAATTCTCCTCAGGCTAGTGCGTGAAATGTGGAGCTGTTGAGATCGACGGCGAGTTGATGTTCATGGAGTGAGTTTCACACTCTCGGCTACAGCAGCCACATTCTCGTCTGTGCGCACCGCTAGCAGTCTCACAAACTTTTTGCACAAACTTGCGCACAGCTTCATTTTGGCCAAAACTAATTTTCAAAAAACGCACTGTTTGGGCTACATAGCACTCACTTTGGAAATAAGTTTTCAATATTTCCCAACGTTGTTCAAGCGTAAAGGTATGTCAAGATTTCGAGCGGGAAACAGCTTTCAGTGTCATAATAACCTATGATTTAAAAAAAACCACTAGATGGCCCACCCTGTAGAAGTTTTTCTATCGACTGTCGCAGAGAGAAAGTCTGATATGTTGTCTATTTGTCTGTAGTGATGCTTTGCTGGTAAAAGCGAGCTACCTTCTGGCTGGATGGAGCTATACGACATAGTAGAAAAGCCGTGAACACCTTTCATACGGCTCTCAGCATGATTATATTCCTAAAACTGTTGAACAGTGCGTATCTCCCTTATTGTCATTGGGATAGATACAGTCTTTCATCTGCATATTACTCGAAAATGATTTTAGGGGGAATTTCATTGACTTCTGATGACTTCTTGTTTTTGATTCGATGGGTCACCCGGGCAGTTTTTTTGATGGCTACTGGTGCACTGAAAGAAAAATCTTGGTAAAATCAACAATTTTCCTTAGTTGTTTTTGCGTCAACTACGGGATATAGTTAAAACAACCATAAAAAAATAGTTGATTACTTTTATGCACCATGACGCGTGGTTGATAAACAACGTCCGTGGTGCAAAAAAAGTAAGCAACCACAAACAATGGTATTCCAACTATATACATAGTACGATATAGTAAATGACTATAGTATGTAGTGTGGAATTATGTTTGTTGAATTTAACTATTGTAGAATGGTTCGCTTACTATGAAAATTATTGATAAAATGAATGAATGAAAAAAAAATGAATTTGGTTGGTGCCTTGGTTGCATTGACAGCGACATTGTCGCTGAATTATAATTTACCAAATTCGCGGCATTCACGCCTCCCCCTGTGGCGCCGCTGCCGCAATGCCGTTGTGATGTGTTTACAGCATCAACTGCATAAAAAGCGTCATACAACGTAATATAAAGGCTTCACAGCATAACATGAATATGAATTATATCGAACAGCAAACCGAACACAATTTTGCCATGTAGCATATGAAACTTCTATGATAGAATAGGAGCATGAGTATGAGGAGTATGAAAAATCAACAGTTTTCCTTAGTTGTTTTTGCATCAACTAGGGCTATAGTTAAAACAACCATAAGAAAAGGGTTGATTACTTTTATGCACCATGACGCGTGGTTGATAAACAAAAAAAAATTTCATTCGGAGCATGAAAAACGTCCAAATGTTGAAACCATTCTACTTTGCGTAGAATAATTCCAAAGACGTTGCTCACTGAATTACGTTTGTTGAAATCAACTATTGCAAAGTAGTTTAAGTACCATAAAAACTGTTGATAATTCAAAACGTTGAAGTTTTGAGTGAATTGATGAATATTTTTCAATTGATCAACTATTTTTCGTGGTTATGAAACAATTAAAACAGTTGATTTCATGAACGTTGCGATATTTTTTGTATAACCAGAGCCAACTACTTATATATCGTTAAATTAACTATATTAACATAGTAAAAATAACTATTTTCCTTAGTTTGTTTAACGATTTTGAATGAATCGTTGCAATACTATTAAAAATAGTTGAACCAACCAAGAGTTTTTCTTTCAGTGTGACAGATGTAAGCCGTCATCAATTCATAGGGCCTCTAACTGATCGCTTTCTTCAGTAGTTCATCAAAGTATTAGAATTATAGCTCTGGAGCTCCCAACTAGTCCGAAATCAGATTTCCCTATTCATGCTGCGGAGACATCTGACTTGATGTCATGGTAGGTACGTTTTTTTGCGTCTCGATCAAGAGCTGGTTAGCAGCATTGAAAACAACAACTACAACTGAGACAGGATTGTTGTTGGTTTCAATGCTACCTATCCACTAGCATGCTTTATTTTTCATATTGTGATGAAAAATTCAAAACGATCATCTGATTTGTGATTAGCGTTATAGATGATTCAGTGTGCATTATGTGCTTCTTTTCTGTCAGTGCGTATGCCCTCATGTAAAAATAAAACTAGTTCGAAGATTTTCATTCGGAAAATGTTTCGAACGCAATGTAATTTGAAAATAAAATGCAACTAAGTTTCCCTGTATAAATAAAGATAACATATTTTTGGCTTTGCTTTAATCTCTGTTATGTGTCATTTTCTGCCCAAAAACTGATAAGACCGGCGAAACAGATCAAAAGAATTTATTTTCATGCCATGTTTACAACGCTGTAAATGCAAATCCGTCTCCTCAGTTTGCCTGATTCATCACAGACATAAAATATGTTCTATGATTCACCATCGATTCTCACTAGGTATTTTAAGAACTTAACTATTTCTGGTCTTACAACGAGTAAAGCGCCGCAACATTTTATTAAACTGACAACTTTTCAGTGCATTGTTTCGGGACATACATATATTCAATGGCAGATAATCCACAGGGTAATAACGGTCATGTAATAAAAATCAGGGCAAGGCGGTCGCTAATTGATAACAAAAGTCCGCCAGAATAGCATAAGGTTCTCGCAAATATTTTATAAGATTTTCATGGTGATAATAAAGTTTTTGAATTATTTTTCACATTTATGTAATTATTGAAAACCGTAAAAATGCATTTCGGCAAATTGGAATGAAACCTCATTAAATCGGAAACGTCTTAAATAATGCAGTTTGTTTATGTCATTGAAAATAATGTAGCATGAGAACCTAATAAAATTTTATTCAAATTTCTTTCAGTATAAATGAATGCAAAATATTAAGCATTTACTTGTTATTAATTGCTATCGTGAGCTCCAATTAACCTATTTAATTACTCCAATCAACCTATTTAATTACTTTCGTGGCGATTTTTTCAATTCAATAAAATCAAAGTACAGCAAGCTGTAATTTGATAAAAAAAAACCAACGAAATTTTTTTCCAAGATTTCTATTTGTATAGAAAATAACGAATTTGAATTTTCAAATTTTTTAGGTCCACAAAAGCGCTTGAAATGAGCATGTAGGCACTGTTGACATCAATTAAGAAGCTATCATTAACGATTTCAGATTTTTATTACAACTGATAAACTCCCACACTCGTATTGAAAATGTCATTATTGTTCAACGCCTATTAAACTTAATCGGATATTCAGACAGTGGTGTGGATTGAGAGCGAAATACCCATTAAGCTCCACGCATAACTTGCGTGAAAAGTCGTGTAAGTGTTTATAGAAACTGTGAGCCTTTGCATGCAGTAAAATTTTGTATTATATTACGTTTTGCTATTTTGAATCGCGAAGGAGTTAAAGTTCAATAGCTGCAAATCTATTTGTGTAGTCTACAGTAGAACTTGGTTTTTTGCTGGTGCCGTATCAGGACAGCAATGGAGTAAAAATAAGTAGCAATCGTTTATTGGAGCTTGTACTTTTGCACTACATAATCGAATAATATTTTTTAGCACGGATATTATATATTTTTATATGTTTTATATAGCTAATATCTTATTTTTGCCAGTAGAAGCTTAATTTTTCGGTTGGATGCAAATCATCCTTGCATTTCGATTCAAAATAGTATTTTTCAAAAGAGTTATTAAAGGCGCAACGACCGATAATCTGATTTAAATAGGAACTCTAGGTATATAGAGTATAGGTACTCTTGGTAGTATAGAGTTCCAAACGCCGCAATTCGGCACAATCGTCGTCCAATTTTATATCCTTGGCATTCCTTTGGTCTCTTGGCGTACGGCATCAGTACACCAAACAAGGAGCCTGCAATGCGCTATCTACTCACCGCAGCCGCTTGAGCCTGATTTATTTGCTGACTAGCCTATTGAGATATTTTATTGTTCAATAGTCTAAAATTTAGCTATAGTTTGGCTCGTATATTTTGTTGTTCTCCATCTACATTTTGAGTTCGGAATTTTTCATAGGACCTTATAACCTCATGCTCACCTCGACCTCGCGGAATAATTTTCTCAGTGCTAGGTTGAAGTGGACGCACGAAAAGGGTTCTCCTTGTCTTATACCGTTTTTGATGTCGACCAGCCTCGATAATAGCCCAGCTGCCTTAATTTGGCTGTACTTCTCTCATGGTCACCTTTTTCAGTCTAAATAGTTTGACTATTAGCACACTTTTAGTTTTTAGTGTGTGTGTTATCATCCTTTCCACTTATTGAATTGGGCGTTCAAATTACCGTTCCGGTAGTGTACGTTAAACATCGATAGTACTATCGATAGTTCAGAGCTATCGAAAACCTCGATGTTTTTTTTTTGCAATCGATAGTTTTTGAAAACAGAAAAAAATGCGTAAGGTAATATTTCGATATCATCCTATTCACTATGAGTATTTGACGTTTGCTTAGTTTTTCTCATTTAATAATATTTCCTTTTCTTGTTATTATAAAACAGCACACACCAAAGATAGCAGACCACTCTTATATTTTGTTAGTTTTGCCACTTGTTATTTATTGTAGAATGAAATAACATGAAGAAGGAAAAAATGTAAAATTTAACTGCACGTGAAAATCATACGCGTAGAAAATTGAGACTGAGTGAGAAAGAATTCCAAACAGTGATTTTGCTAAGTGTAATATATGCAGCAATCAATACAAAACAAGTAAAAACACGAAAAATTTATCAGATCATTTAAAACGGAAACATAAATCATATTGAAAATTATTTCCTGTTGAACCTATAGCAAAAACTCATCGTCCTAGTAACATCTTTGAGAACAGTTCAACGAAATCTAGAACAATCATAAAAATTATTTTGCAAGAGCAAAATTCTACGCAGATGATTCTGTCTGAAAAAATACATATATAGATGAACTGTATAATTCGTATGGTTGTTTTGGACATAGTGCATTTGCGGAAAGGAGAACATGAAGGCTTTCGTGATTTCGTGGCTATTTGGACGGTAAACATGCAATTCCTGGCACCAAATACTTCGAAGATGTTAAAACGCGGGTTTAAAATGCCATAAATGCAGTTCAACATATTTCTTAAACTACTGATATGTGGACAAATTCAAACAAAGAGAGAATACTGATTTTTTTTCAATGGCAGAAGTAAGTTGGATATTTATTTTATGCCTGTTTGATGAATACTATCGTTGGTGTAGTTGAAAAGACACATATTCTTGTTTAGGCGAGAAATACTACACTCAGCAAATGGAACATTTGGTCAAAAATAAATGCGATCATCACTGATAATGCTGCTCCCATGTTAATGCAAACAAAACTTCTTCAATTTAATCATATTCCATGCTTCGCGCATACTTTAAATTTGACTGTGTCTGATATTTATAACACCTGATTATCATTTTATCACGATAAAGTGCAAAGATATTGATACTTCTTTTCAATCGAGTTCAGTTGTTTCAGACATACTGACAATTGCACAACGACAGCTCAAAAAACCTGAACTGAAACTAATTCAGTAGTTCCGTTCTCGTTGGAATAACGCATACGCCAAGATCAAATGTTTCTATGATATCAGGCAAGAATTGACTTTGGAATTAGCCAAATGTGTGAAGGCATCTGAAACGTTACTCGTCGAAGATTGAAATGTGCTGCCGAATACAATTCTGCTATTAGAACCATTTGATGTGGCTACGACAACAATATCTGGCGCAAATTACATTATTCTTTCTTATATAACTCCATTATTACGAGGACTGAGTCGACAATTATCGAAAGTGGGAATTAACATAAAAAAACACTGCTGGAAAGATTATTCATAATGCTTTATGCAAGTCAGTGCAGGAACGATTAATACCGTTTGAAAAAAGAGTCCTTATGATGTTAGCCACCACTCTGGATCCAAGGTTCAAAAAATAAAAGAAGACGATGGAAACATAGCTGCCCAATCTCTTCAAATAGAATATACTTCTTTTCTGAAGACACAAAAGCCGGAGTCAACTCAGAGTACTTATAAATTTACGGCAACCGCATCTACAAGCAACTGAACTGATGAAACTGGGGAAATTAACTAACGAAGGAATAGTGGAAAGGAAAAAAATCCAAGGAGTTATTATTTCTACCTGAAGATCTATTCAAAGACAAAGCTTATAGCTGCCCAAATAATGATGCAATAAGACATATATATATATATATATATATATATATATATATATATATATATATATATATATATATATATATATATATATATATATATACCAAAACCTGGAGAAACCTCCCAGTGGAAACTACAAATGTCCCATCGACTACTGGTTAGATTCAAATACTGAGACAAAGAAAATGTTTGCTCTCTAGCATCCATGTATACTTGCGTCTTCTATTCCGAGTGAAGAAATTCTTTCGAAAACTGGCGTAATTCACAGTGATCGCAGAAACTTCTTAAAGTCTCAAAGCGTCTCAATGAATTGCTTTCCCTAAATCAAAATGCTCAGCATTTCGGAAATGAATAACACTCTATATTTCTGTGTTTGTCTATAATAGTAATTGAATTCTCAGTTATTTTTAAAAAAATTAATGAATCCTGGGTGTATCTACTAATTTCGCAAGACACATATACACCATCGATAGTCTATCGATAGCCTATCGATAGTTTTAAAAAAAAACATCGATATTATCGAAACATCCAACTATCGATGTTTAACGTACACTACGTTCCGGGTCATAATGTTGTTGCGAGTAATGTTTAGTGATTCTTAAAATAGAACCCGTGATATAATAAATTTAGTTTAGACGTAGTATCTAAATAGGATCTCAAAAAGCAGTAATACTGTATCTCCGATAAATACGTAATCTCAGGATGTTAAATAAATTTAATCGAATCGGTGCATTATTGATGAATAAGCTCTTATCAATAAAGTATCAAAACTCTGTCTTCAAATAATACTTTCATTATTATCATGTAATATCATGCTGTGTGTCTATCGAAATCAATCTTCATAAACCACATACACCATACAGAGTGGCATGCTTCCGCTATGACATGCTTACAGTGCTGCACGTGTAAGTTGCTCATCTCCAAAGTGATTATGCCCGTCAGTTGATTTTTAAAGTTTTATATCACTGTTAAATGCATTATTGTCTTCAAAAAGTCAACCTTATTATAATGCAGCACAGACAAATTTTCATTCGTAAGAGATAGTGTCTTTAGTGTTTTATGAGTGCGACATACATAATTAATGGAAAATTTACGGCCTCCGACAAAAATTCGATAAAACGACACTTGACGTCGATAAAACGCTGAATGGCTCAAAGGCATAAACCGTTGATTTGATACCGGAGAAAGGCTATAACACGTTTCACAGCTTATAGCCATCAATATCTTCGCGATATCGCGACGCTCTTAAAGTGTTTCTACTTCCATCTTTACCTAGATGGCATGTACTTTAGATTTATCTATCAGCTTCATATATGTTTCTTACGATAATAATTTGAATCTCACATTTCGAGTGTATCTTACCACGGTGCTTTGGGTGCTTGCTTGTTGCATGCAATATCTTCGGAAAATAGTAACGTTTCGGAAGCACTGTCTCAAACCGTTTTCTTGAATCCCACCGGTTGCATTTACTAGTAGGTGATATGAAACTAGTGCAATTTAATTTTCATGCGAGTCCTGCTCATAAGAATAGCAAATGAATGATATGAAAGAAATCATTAATAATTATGCTGCAACCTTCATCTGTTCGTATTCAAGTACCTATATTATGTCTTCTTTGATTGCGGACGTTCAAGTGTAGCAACAACTGCATAAATTATAAACATTGGTAAGGCAAGACCTCGCATTGCATCGGCCATCAGGCGTTGCGCCTTGCATGCGGCATAAGTGAATGCATTGTAGGCAATATAGCCGTTATCCGTTTACTCTTTGGGTTTTAAATGAGTAGGTGGGTATTATGTTGATAAATTTGTGTGTCGGTTTTACATAAATTTTGTTTGGACCGGTCTATTCGTTCAATGAAATTTCTACGATTATTTTCTATCTACGGTTCATTAAAGTTTATGGGCACTCAAAGTGGAAATATTTAAAACTCTATTCATGTGTCAAGGAGTAACAGGTTATGTTGAATGCATTAATTATGTTGTTTAGTTATTTTATAGCGACTTATGTGTACTTACCTAGTGTCCTGAAGAAAACCTAACGATACATTAGTGTCCAGATTAAAAATGAAATGTAGCCTGCCCAATCTATAAGTTTAGTACGGCGCTGTGCCGGAATTCCGGCAGACACTTTTGTTGTTTATTTCTACACGAAACATTTTTTTGGGTACAGAATTGTAGACTGGTTTGCATTGAATGTGCATTGACATCTTTTCAAAATTCAAAGTACATTGCACTTGAAAATTTCATTCTACATGTTTTGAATTTTTAAAGATGACATTTACTGTTAAGCGATAAAGATCAAAATTTCATTCAAGATTCAAATACGCTTTGTAATCAATTTTACAAAAAGACTATCTGACTAACATTTCAAACTCAGGTGTACGTACTTCTGGGCTCTAATTTGGGCGCCTTACTTTATCTTACATTTAAAAATGACGTAGGCTTGCTTTCAATGACATCCATTTTTTTCGTTTGCCAATGACTGCAAAATATATAAATAGGTGTGTTTAATGCGCTGCTGTAGGTTGAGCTAGGTTGAGATATCTCAACAAAATGTGTTTAATGAGCAATTCGGCTGCTCTAACTTGCCCGAAGTTGCTCTGATTTGTGTTTCATGAGTCTGCTCTAAGTTGAACTAGAGCACTTTAGAGCACGATTTTTACTCTCCTTTTTTTGGTAGATCAAGTTCGGGCAAGCAACAAGCTGTTTTCCAACTGTCACGGAACCGACTTTCAACAAAAAATTGTTACTGAAGTACAGTTTTTTGTTAGTGAATTGACAGGTTGACTTTCTAACAAGTAATAAATTTTGAGAATTGCCTCTCAGCTGCTCTCACTTGCTCGACTTTTTTCTGCCTCTCAATTGCTCTGGTTTGCACGACTTTTTTTGACAGCCGCGCTACTATAACTTGCCTTGAGATGCTCTGCTTTTTTTTCGTGCTCATTAAACACAGCTATTGTGTGTCTT
Organism: Nemotelus pantherinus; assembly: GCA_963978885.1. Lineage (NCBI taxonomy): Eukaryota > Metazoa > Arthropoda > Insecta > Diptera > Stratiomyidae > Nemotelus > Nemotelus pantherinus. The sequence continues at coordinate 41,210,706 of OZ022263.1, forward strand.
ACAATCCAATCTCGATCAATTTTACCAAAACTGCGCATAAAATTGTGTGACTTTAAATATTAACACCTATAGTGCATAAGAACCGTCAAAAACACTGATTTTCGAAAAAGAGTAGATGCTTAAACAGTCCAAATATAGGCTCCGTAGTCTCAGGGAAGAAAAGTCTCTGGACTCAAAATTAAAATCATATTTTTCGCTTATTTATTTTTATTCCTATTCTTTTAACTACATGCAAAATAATTACCACCAAATATGCATCGTTAGGTCTAAAATATTAAAAAAAAAAAATAATTACTAATTTAATCAATTTCAAAATTTAATTACTTTAGTTTAATGTTTATATAATAACGTTTAATATCTATAAAATATAATAAAGATTCCATGTAGATACGCTATAATAAAAAACTCTACCACAATGTTCTGCAATCGGATAATAGATTAAACATAACATTTGAAATACTGACACGCACAGTAACGATAAAAAATGAAAATCGATCAAAGTCTTTCAATCTTTCATTCCATTAAATTGTTGTTAGGCTACCAATAAAGTGAAACCCTTCATTGGTACGAAAAATCGATTGAAGATCATAGCTGAAACGGAAAAACATGATGAATGTACTACTACGTAGCGGGTACTTCCGGTCGTTTGGATACTGTTACCACCAATTAATAAGATATATGACAATAAAAAACCCAACGAGCGAAACATTCGTAAGATTTCGAAAGCATTAGAAACGTTACAATTGCGTTGTAACAAACGAATAAATCGATGGTATGGTACACTATGGGTATAGATATGAATACATACTCTTGTCTTTTTGTTTGAGCCAATTATGAATTACATTTATAGTATTGAATTAAATTTAATCTGAAGCCCAAATCAATAAATGCATTGACAATCCTTTAAAATTGTATCTTTTAATCATAGCAATCCATATAGCAATCCATAGTTATCCGTACATCATAAATTTCAATCTATCATATTTATCAATCATTCAGTCAACTCTGAACTTCAATTCTAAAGTGGTCAACTGTTATTCATGAGCGGTAAATAAATCAATTCACTTCGTATTAAATTCATTTTTCAGTATTGGAGGCGGAGTAATTAAACTAGGTTTCGACAAGAGTATTATTTATCTTTGATCTAGTACATTAATGTAGGCTGATTACATTACTTGAACCACCTTGAGTACGGAACATGTTTTGTTGGCACTCTGAAACTAAGAAACAATAGCTTGAAAAATTTGTTTGAATCTGGCAGATAAGGTCATCTAGCGCCCACGTTTATGCAGTGATTGCAATAGATATGAAATATTTTGAGTACTTTAGATGATGTGTTTGGCCTGATTGGTATTTGAGTATTAGATTGAATACTAAATGTATTTACATATCGGAACCTGCAACTAACGTAAAATGTTCAATATAAGGTATATATGTATAGCATTTCTCAGTTGAAAAAACCCTTTTCCGAAACGAAAAAATCGTTTTCCCAAGTGAAAAATCCTAGTCTCAGGTGAAAAAACCTATTCCCAAATGAAAAAATCTTTTTTTCCAAATGAAAAAATCTTAATCCCAAATGAAATGAGTTCAAAGCATTTATATTAAATGATAAGATAGATTTACATTTGGGGCATTTCACGTGAAGCGGACAACGAAAAAAAGTGGAGGTTCTGGATTTCGTTCATATTGTGCATAATGGTACTTCTAGAAGATATGAATGTGGGTGCACAGGTTTTTGTTTCTATGAGGTTTAGTTGCCGAGTTACGGGCTTCTGAATAATTGACGAAATTGATAAAAGGTTTTTTTGGAAGCGGATTCTGAGATTCAAAACAAAATCTGAAAAACATTAAACATACTGATTGGTATAGAAAATTAGCTGTTCTTTCTAATTTTGAAATTAGATTTGAAGAACAAATTTATTTTTTCCTGTGTGGAAGCGGAAGTAGACACTTAAACTCGTAATTTGAATAATTTGGACCAGGTTAATTTTGTTTATTTTTATAACAAAAAAAAGCTTAAAGTATACTTATTTTATCATAAAAGTTTTAGAATGGGATGGCCAGTAGTTTAGGAGGTAAGTGAATTTCAATACATACAAGTCGCATGGGGCGTGGTACCGAGAGCTTACTTCAATTATATATTATTCATTTCTTCATTTCTTCAATTATGTATCATATTATTATTGCAAATCAGAATAAAGATTCTTTCATTTGGGAATAGGTTTCTTTCACTTGGGATACGGATTTTTTCATTTGGGAAAAGGATTTATTCATCTAGGATTGGATTTTTTTCATTTGGGAAAAGGATTTTTTCAGCTGGGAAATGCTATATTTAATGCAGACGATTCAAATTCAAATAGCTTATTATATATGTCAATAATAAGACAATTATAAAATTTTAGTGAGTAAAATTTGCTAAAAAAAATTTGTTTGGTGATTTAGTTGAAGCCGCAGCTGATGAAAACGGAAAATATGATAAGCAGTTTTTTCATTTCCGAGTAAAACATGCAATTGGCTACATGTGGCTCGAAAAATATTGACCATTTTGTTCAGGTGGGCAACTTGGAGGCAACACCACAGAGGCTATCCACGGTGTACCAAGAAAGCCAAGAAATATAGTACCGGAAACACCAAAATTAAGTAACTTTTTTTAACAATACTGAGTGAAGGTAGATCACATCTCCTTGTAAGCGACAAAGGAACAAGTAATAAAGTTTGTGAATTCAACTAAGTAATTTGTCGTAGAACGCCCTTTAATGCATCCATGGTGTTCTTTAGAAAACAAGCAAGTTAAAGTACTGTAAATTCTGTCATAATACGATCAACCATCTTAGAAACAAATAAAAAGAAATATTACAATGCTTCTCGACTTTAATGTTGGCAAAAAATTTGCAAAAATTTGCATAAATTAAACAAAATTAAACTATATAAACTATAAATTAAACAAAACAAAATAGACAGTAAAACATAAAAAAAAACTCTAGCGCACCTGAACCGCTAGAAAACTAATTTTCGAAGAAATTTTCTTTGAGTGACAAAAAAGTGTAGAAAGACGTAAAACACTGTTTTGTAGAGTCACATCAACCATTCCTTATCCAAAGCAACAAAACTCAACTCTAAGACAAATGATGAAAATGTTCAGTGCTGGAAACCCGAACGAAGTAGCCCGAACGAAGCGTCCGTTCGGCAGTCCGAACGAAGCAGCAATAAGTTTACCATAACAAACTCATACTCAAATCAACTTATCCTCTGATTTTCGTTCTCATCGCAAGATTTTATCGAAATTTTCAGCGGTTAAACGTTGTTTGAGGCTGCCATCCGAAAAATGTTCAAAACTCGGAAAATTTCGAAATTGGTTTCTTATTTTTATTGCAAATTCTTTGCATATGCGAACGTAATTTGAAGCATCTGTTGGTGCAATATTTACGGAAATGGCTAATGCTGGTTACCCTGTGTAAGCAGCAAAGCGAAACACATACCAAATCTGCTTCACGTTAAGTTAAACCCAACCAGTAAATTTCGTTTCAATTGAATCACTGCGCTGGACGTTATACGGGTGAAAAGAATTTTAGGGTTACCACCCTCAAAACTTTTCAAGTTTTTAAAGCGTTAATATTTGTTGTTAATTTTCATTGCAGGATCATTTCCATTTGCAAATCTAATGACATAATCGCTCAGTAAAGAAATTAAACAAAATTACAAAATGGTCATAGCTGGCAGCCCTTTCATGATTTTCGTACGAAATTTCTACGACATTTGGTTCATATTAACGTCCATTTACTGCGTGAAGTTCGTTGTGATTTCTACACTGGACCGGAAGTTATAGGGAAAAAAGCTATATTTTGCTGAGCAAATTTGCAAGATTTAGGAGACAAAAATCACCATAGCTGGCAACTCTATTCTAATTCTTCAGCCAAATTTTCACCAAATGTTACATAGAGTAAGATCCAAGTATTGCATGAATTTGGTCAAAATTTGATGGCTGAATCGGAAGTTATAGGCCAAAAACCGGTTTTTTTTATTAGTGATTTTTCAAGATGGTACCACTGGCACAGGGTTGCCCGCATTTCAAAATCACTTCTATCAGACCTGGTCCTAGCTAATATTAACATGTCCTGTAAATTTCACTATGATCGGATAACCCGGTCGTCAGTTCTCGTGAACAGAACTTTCGAGTGCTGAAAATAGAGGTAGTTTGGTGATGGGTTGCCGTTCTTGTGCGAATCGAAATTTTGAAAATTTTAATCTGACGTGATGGACAAAGATTTTAATTTATCAATGATTTGAGTTTTTTGGCAAAAAGCAAAAATTTTTCAGGAAGGTCGATGATTTGAAGGATTTTTTTTTAAGAGCCTGCCATAGCTACAGGGTTACCCACACTGTCTTTAAAATCCTTGTGTGCTAACTTCTAGCCTACATCAATACGCTCTATTAATTTCACGATGATCGAATGTTCCTGTCAGAAGTTGTGACAAATCAAAATTTGAGAAAAATTCCTTGCCCACTTTTAGGCACTCAGCACCCACACACGGTTCAAAATTTCCAATTCTTTATCATGAGCAAACTTAAAACATAATAAGTTTTTACTTCCAATACTTTTTGTTACAAAAATTTTACACTGCTTGGAAATATAGGAGTACCTGAAAATTCACTAAAATGCCCGCCGCCGCCAAAAGGTTAAAGATAACTGAATTCGAACAAGTCATGGACCTACCTACTATATACATCTACGACATCCGAAAATTTCAGCTCAATCGGATCGGCCACTCCAAAGATTACTTCTATTAACCGATTTGCTGATATATATATATATATATAAATAAAGAAATATGAATTTTCGGCGAAACGAGTTTAATACTATTGTTCTTCGAACATTAGTAAAAAGTAGCAACCGACTTAACGAAAACGTAAATACCATCCGCGCCACTGCCCGAGCACGGATCCAATGAAAATATTAAAACTTCTACTTTCATTGTGATTAGTCATCATAGCCTCAATATCAGGAAAAAAGAAGAGACGTCAGAAACGGTAAAGGAAGAAGCAAAAAAACTAGCAAACATATACACAAATAGCATTGGGTATGGGGTAGTTCTCTCAAACGTAAAAAAATCGGGAAATTGCTTGGTAGTTCTGACAGGCTGCCTCCACTAGCAATTTCCCATTGCATGAAATTTGAAATTGCTAGTGGAGGCAGCCTATGGCATGCAATATTTTATGGTATGCCATAAATGGTAGGCAATATGGTATGCAATTTGCTCGGCAATCTGCCTTGCAATATTTTGACAGCTCTTGATTTCAAAATGGCGCTGAACAGTGGGCCTGGTTTATTTCGCGTAGAGATTCTGAATTCAAAGGGATTTTTCGATTTCGTTGAGCAATGAAAATAGTCTACAGAGTATGAAATGCTGGGAAATTGGGGAATTTCTTCGCTCTGCACTTCAAATAACTCCTTAAGAGCATTTGACGCTCAGATACAGCGCACGTCTCTCTCGCTCAGAGGCATTTTCGAAATGATATTGCATGCCATCAAATTGCCCACGCACAGATTGCATACCATAAATTTGACAGTCGCTGCAATCGGAAATTGCAGGGTAAATTGCTAGTCGAGCCCCGGTGTGAGGGAACGAATACACGACTGGAAAGACTTCGGACCTGAAGAGAAGCAAAATTCAACATGGGCCATGGCCCAAGCATCTTCGTTTCGTTTCTTCAATATTTTTTTTTGTCGTTAATCATAAAGTCTGGTAACGTTGAAGCGCTTCATCAGATGAACTACGAAGAAGCTAATTCACGCTCAGCTCAATTCCTTCACGCTCAGCGCTTTAGAAACTGCATAGAAAACCAAGGCAAACAAGTACTATGGCGGGGAAAAGACGGAGGTGTAAAATTAGACACAATGGAATTTAGGAGAGAATAAAAAGGAGAAAGAGCTTTCTTGATTTCACAATAACAAAACCAATTGATAGCACAGAGTTGAGCAGATATTTGCAATTAATCAACTTTAAGGAAGTTGTAAGTAGGCTCAGCTATGCTCTTCCTGCGTGAGCAAATCGATGGAACGAGACGGTGATGAAAGTCATGCTTGAAATAAAGAAAAACTGAAGAGAAAAGAGATAGATAAGTGGATGGAAGGTTAGAATATATGGTTGCTATCGTAGGAAATGCAATTAAATTCAAATAAGCAGCCAATAGATAGAAAATAGGATAATAGAAAAAGCATTTGAAGAAAAGATAAATAAATGTAAGTGATCTCACTGATCCTTAGGCAAACCGCTTACAACAATAGTAGTCTTGTAAGTGGCAAACACCATTTACAACAATAGTAGAATGGGAATAGTACAGTCAGCTCACTGAAAAAATATTCATGCGTGGATTAGGATGCACTGCCAGATACATACAAGGAGATAATTAATAAGCAAACGTTACAGTTGGAAGAAATATTTCAACAAATTTCATCTATTAAGATTTAAAAAAAGTTTTACCGCATAGGAGCTGCTAAAAAGATCGATTTTCGAAGAAAAATAGAAGAATTGTGTAGATTTTCATTGCATGTTCTACCAAACGTACTCCCTGTATCGAAGGTCATGTATGACGTTCATCCGATGACTGCATCGTAGGTTTCAAGTAGGAAGGTTTCTATAGTTACTTACCTCTCACATGAGTTTCAAAATTGAAAAAATGTATTACACTTGTTACTTATTTTCATTTTAGGATGCTTATCATATGAAAATTTGATGCCAGCATCGAAAATTATTAAAATGCTCAAACCTGGTAAAATTTTGCTAGAATTGCAACCAAACGTCTATCACAACTGCTTTCTTCACGTTAAGGTCAAAATACTCTGCGAATTTCATTTTTATTCTAAAAATGCATCGAAAGTTAAAAGAATGGATTTTTTTTTGAATTAGCCATCCGAATAACTTTCAAACCTCAATCAAATTAAATATTAGCTGTTTATTTTCATTGTAGATTTTTTTTCAGTGAAAATTTAACAGTTGCATCTGTAGGTATGCAAATAATAAAATAATAAAAATGCCTGATGCTGATAACCGTTTACGTGCATTACAACAACGGTGCTTCACGTTGAGGCTAACTAAATGTATTAAATCTGCTTCACAGCTCATCCTGTGAATTTCATTTCTATACGATGTCTGCGTTGCTAGTTAAAGTCAGAAATATTTTTAGGGCTATGATCTACGAAAATTTCAAAAATGAATATTTTGTTTCTTACTTTAATGATAAAAAAATTGACAGGAAATTGGTAGAAAATTTAATAGTTGGCACACTCAGAAAACTTTCACCACTTAAAATTTAATAGAATCAAATTTAAATCAAAAGTTGAAACAGTTTTAAATAAAATTTGAATTAAATAAGCCCCCACATTCAATAAAAATGATTCCACTTTATTATACAAATGTTATTTTCATATCAGAATTTTCATCATTGAATGTAAAACAAAACATTTTGTGCTAAACAAGACCACTTTGATACAGCGTTATTGAAATGAAGGGAGATTATTTGAATTAAAAAGAAACGTATATGACGCCAAATCATATTTGAAAATATTTGATTCATATCTATTTTTTTTATTTATACAACAATTTTTTTCTGAATGCAGTCAATCAAAATTCTGCCAAACTTGGGTTACTTCTGTGTGAACTTCGTTATGATTTTATATCTAATTCGAAGAATGTAGGAATTGTATGTGTGAGATGAAAGAAAGTCCATTAGTACCTCTAACCACTCGGGCCAGACTCATTGAAATCATACCATTAGCCTATTATTTTTTAAGATTTTTCAACGAAATCCAGGATCAATGAAAGGAGAAAAGATGTTAACTTCTGCGTACGTGATAGATGTTTGCTGAAGCATTGATATCTGAGGCGCGTAAAGGTGGGGCATTCATAGAGGAAATGATCTGCAGAGTCAACCTCTTCAAAGCAGGATGGACATATGTCATCTATCCCGTCAATACGCCTGCTATGGCTCTGCAAACTTTCACACTATTGTTGAAGAGGAATCCCGCAGTCATCTGGCTCAGTTCTGAAAGGAAGATCTTAGTGTGCTTGGGCATCAGCTACCCACTTCCGAATAATGAATACAAGCCCAATTGAGGAGCTCCCTGGTATTTTTTCTATAATTCTGCAGTTCCGTCCACCTATCTTCTCTTACTGATCAGGCAGGTCTCTTCATAGCTACCTATTATGTTTCTAATCAAAGCGACAACGGAGGTTCTATTGACTTGGCGACTGTATCCTACCACTAAGACACGCTCTGCCTACAAGAAGTCGATTAAACTTAGTGGTATTTCTTGGATTTCTTTTCTTCAAATCGAATCAACAGCTAAAGAGAAAACCAAGTAACGGTTATCGAAGAGTCATTTCTTGTGCGATGAAATATTTTGAAAAAGCACAAAATTTTGCATTTTTTTTCGCTAAAAAGTAAATAAATTCAGGATCCTCAGCGATTCGAAAGATTCCTGTTTAGGTACGTGCCATAGCTACAGGGCTGTCCCACATTCATCAAGCGTATTTCTTCCACACAAGCGTACTTCTCACACTCATCAATGTGTCCTGTAAATTTCATCATGATCTGATGACTTACTTATTCTTTCCAAAGATCTTGTCTCAACAGAAATATATTGGTGCAGCAGTCGCCAATGAGTAAAATATTATGTTGTAAATTCAAAATAATTTTTTTTGGTTTTTATTTTTCTTCAAATATCAGATAAAATTACTGCAAACGAAAATAAAATAAAAATGAAAACTAACGATTTTTTCTTGTACTAGTTGGTAAACTTGTAAAAAAGATAAATAAAGTATCATATACATATTTTTTAGTTTGTATTGGTACATGTTTTTAATATTATTTCAAAGAATTGCATTTGATTTACGCCATGGAGTCTACTCACACATGCATTAAGATTGCACACTTTTAAATGTATCAAATTAATTAGCGTTTTGTCTCTATTATAACCTCTAGGAACTTACTAAAGAGATGCTTTAATTGAATTACATTAATTACATACAAACCACCATTTTTTTTGGACAATCTACGATGATCCGGAACGTCCCTGGCCTGCAACTGTTGAAAGTGTTTGCATCATTTCGAGAAAAGAATAGTGCCGGCTCGAACTCATCAGTCCATCATCTATATTTACCGCTCCAATCCATGCACTTATGTAAAACTCATTAAGTTTTCCCATTACCATTCAATCTGAAGTGATCACTCGTTCGATCGTGTTATTTTTGTTGATCAACTTTTATTGTAAGACCGCTTCGCCGCCACCGACCCAACATCTTTCGATCGGCCTGCTGGCCTGGCGCTGAGCAGAGGCCGAAGTGCATTGAAGAAAACGCCGAGATAAGACCGAAATTTTCTTAGTCGCTTTCTTCATGCAGTATCTCGGCTGTGATACGAACTCTCAAGAATACACTCGAAATGATTGGCAAGTACACCAAAGCAATATATGCCGGCTGAAGATGGCTATAGTCCGGAAAACAGATTGTTCGGTTCAGCTCAGCTTAGCTTGCTTCGAATTCGAGCCAAGCGTCTTGTTGAGTGAGTCTTCGTGTCTAGTCTAGATTGAAGACGGTGCCAGTCTTCGATAACTAGTCGGAGCGTTGAAACGTCTTTTCATTAACTCGCCTAACACTAGAAACATCATTTAAGCTCCGTAACAATGTCTATAAGTAGTAGTAACTGTTTTCAAACGATCGAATTTAAATCGTGAACTTAATCTAATCATAGTCGATAATTTCCTGGAATGAAAGCGTTTTCTTTTAAAATACATACTACTCGTTGAGTGTTTTTTTGAACCGGTTGCAATTAATAATCAAAAAAATTTACGCGAATAAGAAAATCGCAATCAGCTGAAACAAAGTTCCTGTTTTGAAAATCGGCTGATCTGTTTTTAATATGGTGACATTCAATTTTTAATAAGCTGCTTGTCGAATAACATGTTTGATGCGATTTCCGTATAATGTTTATTAAGTTGCTAAGAACCAAGTGGAATTATATGTTGGACTTTGCAAGTGGAAAATTTTGAGGAATTTTCGTGGTGAAAAGGAGTGCGCGAAACCATCTGCAGCATACAGGAACTCATAAAAAAATTAGTGCAGGAACAGCATTATCGATATCTAGTATAGTGACGCGTGGCTGTCAAAAAGATTGTAAAACCGAAATATTGTTAAAAATAGAGTGTCGAGCGGTATTGTCGTCAAGAGCGTCAAGAGATTATTTTTCAACTCGATGCGCTAAGAAACACAGACAGAAAATCATTAATAACGAACGGAGCAGCTAGACGCTGAAGTGAAAATTGGTAAGGAGAAAGTTCTAATTATAAAATTTCTAGATTTAGCATTAGACTAAGACTTTAAGAATTTGACTAAATGCATGTGGGAAAATGATGTGAAAACTACTGATTCTCAGCCATGTGGCGATTAATGATCATCGGAAGAACAGTCCAATGTTAAATATGAATGACAAAACTATTGAACATGTTGTATTGATTGCGGTCAAAATTAAATAACATATGCCAAGAAATTAAATAAAATTAACAATCATTTACATTACTTTGAAACTAATTTCCAGCATTTCGGTTCAATCAAATTAATAAGAATCTCCCAATTATGGAAGATTTACGTCAGATTGCTCTGCATCGGGGTTTACTAGCTCACAAATCTATTCGAATCACAATAGACTCCGAAAATTTCTGAATAGAAATGATACACAATTTATGTGGGTTGAGGTTTCTTAAACTGCATTCCATCTGGATTGTACGCACCCTAGCATTTTTGAGTCACATGATCGCAGCGTGAAAACACAAACTCGCTTAGTCTTATGCATTTCCGTCACCGGCTCTACCAGAACATGTCTGTCTTAAGATATATTTCGTAGGCTTATCGACATTTCTACACGTCCAATGACTATCTTAACACTTCTTACGAGAATATCTGAAATATGTGCCTCGTAAAAAAACTATCTACTCTGATATTCCTTCTTTTCATGGTATAGATTTAATTAAAAATTAATATATATTTTGGTTCATGTCTGTGAAAAAAAACGAGCAATGGTAGTGTATTTATCTCAGGGAAAATACAAATCCATCGCAATTCACTTCAGACTTAATTCCGTAAACTGTGGTATGTAGGTAGACTATGACTGTTTCAGACATTATATGTCCCCAAACGAAGGTGACACGTGTAGTACATGCAAATGAATGTTTCCCAATGAAATGACGTTGAATGCGTTTAAACTCGCAGTATTTTAACTCAACCGAAGAAATGACAAAAACGTGAAGTTTTTTTTTAAAGCTTTGTATACTTCTTAGTACTGCGTATCTTTTGGTTTTTTATGTAAAAAAAGCGGGAAAATAATATTTTAAACGTTTTGTAAAGTCTGTTTTATCATTTTCGAAATATTTATATTAGCCCACAATTTAAGTACGATCAGATTTATATATTTTTAGACATAATCTGAGATTAAAAATATCAAAATATATTTCACGTTCGTTCACGTATGAGTCAGATTTGAATTCGTGAAGAAAATCGCTTTCAATGTAATGCCACTACTACCGGTGTAGAGAAAACGGCATTAAGAGAAGGGTGTATAAGCTAAAGTATAGGGAATGAAATTCGTAGAGCGAATAGTATACACATAAGCATTTTAAAGAAAATTGATAAGTATTATAACAACAAATACTTTATTAGCGATTTGACTCCAACTAACAGTCATAGAAAAGTCAATACAATTACTCACTATGCTACAATAACCAAAATGTACTGAAATATTGCTTAAAAACAAAATTTCTGTTATGAATCATGTCTGATCTAGTCGATAGCCCGTTTGTTTCGTTTTAACGCAATTTTAATGCATTTGAGAACCAACTAAGGTCGAGCACATTATCATCGTTTTGATGATTTACTTTCACGTCCACAAATGTCTAATCTATTCAATACTTGAATGGTTTTGTTTCAAAGATTTTTTGTCCCAAATTCAATTGAGGTTCAGCGTGTTTCACACAACAAGAGCTAGTATGTTTTAGTAGGTTTGCAATTTCACTACCAACTTTTTGCTTTGTTTTGAAATATTTTTGAAATATTTGAAATTAAAAAATTTATGAGAATTCGAACAGATTTCTGTATTTCTGGTTGACATTAATCTGGATGGAACATTATTTTCGAATTCACTAAAAAATATTCTGCATGGTTGGTCACCGCCGGGAAGCTTACGTCCATGCAGGATAAGGCTATAACCACAAGAAACAAACAATATCGACTATTTGACTGAGAATTTATTTCAAAGACCTGGCAGAATTCTGAGGGTAATATCCGTTTGATTTCTGATTGATAATCAATCCGACATTTTCACGGAATCGTTAAAGAAATTCGATGACTTTTCCGCTTTCTACTCTTACACTAAACGTTATTTTGGAGTTCTGTGAGAAATATTACAGAAATTTCCTGTACCGGATTTCTCCATGTTATAGTTTGCTGAGTTAAAATGGAAGCAAATTTTGATCAAAAATTACTTTTCCAAGCGTATTTTTGGTTAGGCGACTTCATTTGAACTAACGCAGCTGCATTTCAGGCAAAAACACATTTGTGTTAAAAATTCAAGTCACCACTATTACTGTTTTTTTTTGACATACATAAAAGGCATAAAATAAACTTCAAGAGTATAAAAGCTCCAAATGGTGACTGACCCACATTGGGCGCAAAACTGAAGTTACTGCTTGAAGAGTTTACAGCATGTAGTGTTTCGATAAGAGACGGTGTAGAGAGCCCAATTTGTAAAAAAGTATTTTTTTAGAGTCTTGCCAAACTAATAATGTATGGGCAACTCAATAACAAACTAAAAATTGGAGAGATCTATGTACCATTGAAGCAATTATTGAAACTCATCATGGCTTGTCCGGGTAATCTCATGAAAACAAAACCACCCAGAACATTTCAATAATCTGGTTTTTTTTTGACGAATCATGGCATGCGCTTTTATTAAATCAACAAAATTAGACATATTCGAGTGAATCTTCATAAATTGAATGTGTTGTAAAAACATCATTTTTTAGCTAACCGAATAGACATAAAGAAGTTTTAAGCATTTTTAATACGACATCATATAAATCGTACATCATGAAACTAAAATCAACAGATTATTCATGTTTTGATCGCATCAAAATCATTTTTCATCGAGAAGAGTGTCTTAATTTAATTTTATGTTTTATTTAACTTAGTTTGTGTTTTGAATTCTACTTAGCTGGCACGCAAGTGCCTTTTTTTTATTTCTTTAAAAGATCTTACTTTTGGCGTACTCTAAATGGCATCTCATGAGAAGCTAGTATTGTGGCTACGTACAGCTTTCGGGGAGCTTTGTACTTTAATTGGACATGGATATGGACATGATTATCACTGTAACTGTAAACTCAAGTGTTAAATCAGCAGTTACAGCAGATGTGCTTATTACAACCACTTTTTACTTGATTGCGAATTATTTGCTTCGATTGAATAACTATATAAATTTTTCTACTATCATCGTATAGAGTTTAGCATGAATATAAATTATGGTTGCTAACCTTGTTTCCTGACTTCCGTTTGGTTTTAGCTCTATGTTGTCCACTCGTCAATCAGTCGTAGTGAATTTGTCGTGAGATATTTTGTCGCAATATTTTAGATAATTGACTCTCTTTTAGACTTTGGTGATCTTGCAAAACCTGAAGGTCAGAGCGTGGTTCGCAGTGACTTTAGAAGGCTGCTGCGCTAGTTTTGCCTTGGTTGCGTATGCTAAAGATAAGCATTCCATAGACCAGTGGGTTCAGATTACTCACTATCTTTTCTATGAGCGTAAAAATCTGAACATATAACTAAGAAAAAAATTAAAAAATGTTGATCATATTTTGGAATCATACATATTAGATTCCAAACTTGCACGCCTTTCACGTATAGTTGTTTTCGAAAGCAGCTTTAATATTCACATCAATTTAGTGAGCTTATCGCGTTGTACTTCGTTGCAAGAATAAGTTTCAATTAATAAACTATCAACATTTAAAATTTACCAAAAGCAGAGAGATAAACTAACTGCTTGAACTTTACCGAATATATGAAAGCGATAAAGAAATTTAAATCATGAATGTACTAATTACTTTTTGAAAACATAAATTTATCTAATCTGAATTGAAAGAAAAGTGAATGCTTGTAACTTTATTTGCTGACAAATGCTGAATCAATTTCATACTGTAGTTACCTGCAACTGTAATCGCCTGTAATTACCTTTGTATGAGAGAAAAGAGATAATTATTTATTTATTCGATTTATTTCATGATGATACCAGATTGTTTTCATGATTTACATTAATTTGAAAAAAAATGATATCATTATTATACTGTCTACAAAGAAAAATATACTTAGTTTATTTGGTTCATCATGTATCAACTGAGTTAATGTTTTGGTCTTATATTGTTATTTTATTTATGTAAATATATTATTACAATTTAAACATCAAAGTATTGTCCGTTTTTGGCAATTTTATATTGTTTCGACTCTTTGCAACCGAATACACTTGAAATTTTGAAAGCAGACTCAAAAACAATATAAATCTATAAATGTTTCGGCTTTGCTGAATTTGGCTTCAAATTAGTGCAAAATATTCCAAAAAAGATATAACAATGTCGTATACACCTATAGTCCATACGAGATTCCACATATCGGTCATTTACGAGAGACTTATGAATTTTAAAAATTTGCTTATCCGACCTATGTGGAGTTAATGTATGTATCAAATCAATATTCAAGGTATAAACTTATACGAGTTTCGGCAACCCAATCAAGTCAAACTAGGAAATTTTATCAAGCTGGTTTTGAAATTTAATAAGACTCATATTATCATATTAATTCGATATCGAATAAATCTAGATGTATGGCTATCGGTGTGTTGGTGTTAGATTCGAATAGACATAGCTATAAAATACAAAATTGATGACAAGTTAATAAGTATTTATGATATGAAGAAGAAAATGAATATTTTGAAATAACGCCTCATTAACTTTGAAAATATACAAAAAATTAGACTTTCAACTGACCTAGCACCTATCCCGTGAGTAACACTACGGTAAACTATATACTCTAGTATCGAAAACTCTGCAAATTATCTAAAGTCTAACGCTTAGTCAGAGAAAACATTGCGTCAGCAAGTTCAAGATTAATTACAGCTGGAATGAAATCAGTCGAAAAACACACTAACACATATCCAGAGCCAAATCGGTGCCTATGAAATTTTTTAACCATTTCATACTTGATAACACTCTTTATATTTGATAATAACGAGAGCACGAATTGTGTGCACATTGCATCTATTCTCAGGGAAAAAAACCCCAATAGATTAACATTACAAGATAACGTATATTAAACTGAGTTATGATATATTTCATAGAAAATTCTGAATTTATGATCCGATGTTATGTGAGAATGTGAGCTAAAGTTATCTGAGTTAACTGCATTGTGCGTATTATTCAATTGATAAAATCGTCTGTTCAATGATTGTGAATAGATACATCCTATCGGGTGTATTTGTATTTGTTGTTAACCGATAACACCACTTGTCTACGGCCCAGAGTGAGCCAGAGACAATGAACTATCAAAACAAATTTAACCTTGTAGTTGATTAGGTCATATCACATTTTGCCGGGACACAGTTATCAAAATTTTGGTCGTCATTTTGAGATAGACTGCTGATGATATGTACTCTTGGGCTCTAAATATATTTTCAGAAGCACTGAAAGCTGTCAGAATTTAAGTTATTGCATGTGGATGCATTCAGTAATCGTACAGAAAATTTTAGTTTTAAACACTGATACCAGTGAATATTAAACATGTTCAGCTTCTATCTGATATAGAAAAGAGCTATTGTATTGCTTACAATACATCTACGTTGAAACACTTGTGTTTCACTGAAAAAAATCCACATAGCGCCCAGAGCCATGTAACATAGCGCATTATTTATGGTCCCATACGCCATGTACATAGTACTCTGAGCCATGCAATATGGCTCCCAGCGCCATAATCTCAGAATCTACATAGCGCGTGGTCCCATGTTACATGGCGCAGCATTTATGGTGCCACACGCTATGCACATAGTGCCCTGAGCCATGCAGTATAGCTCCCAGCGCCATAATTACATGGCGCAGAAATTATGGCTCCACACGCCATATTACATAGTGCCATGAGCCATGTAATATGGCTCATGGCACTCCAATTATAACTCGCAGCCATACTGTGTGAGGAGACCTATAAATGTCAGCAAGTGATACTTGAGTATCGCCGATAGATCGACAACATTCTCAATCGGCTAAGGGCGCATATTATTGAATGGCTCCTTCGGCGACTCTAAATGCAGCCAGCGTCTGTTTGTTGCAAGCAAGTGACTTCTCCGTGTGCTCATTTATGGTAAGTAGCACTGTTTTGACTGATTTGCTTCTTCAATGTACTATAGTCTTCCACGCCATGTACTATAGTCCTTCACGCCATGTACTATAGTCCTTCACGCCATGTACTATAGTCCTTCACGCCATGTACTATAGTCCTTCACGCCATGTACTATAGTCCTTCACGCCATGTACTATAGTCCTTCACGCCATGTACTATAGTCCTTCACGCCATGTACTATAGTCCTTCACGCCATGTACTATAGTCCTCTACGCCATGTACTATAGTCCTCTACGCCATGTACTATAGTCCTCTACGCCATACAGTATAGTCCTCCACGCCATGTGTTATAGCTCTCCACGCCATGTAATATAGTCCGCCACGCCATGTAATATAGTCCGCCACGCCATGTACATGATGGCGTGGAAGACTATAGTACATGGCGTGTAGGCCGATATACTTTTCGCCATGTATTATGGCGTGTGGCGCTATATTTTATCACAATCCCTAAATCGATTATGTACATGGCGCCAGAAGTCTATAAATTATGGCGTCTGGCGCCATGTGTTTTCTCAGTGTTCATGCGTACACAATATGCATACACATATAAGAACAGAGTCAATATTGTGAACACTAGATAGGCAAACATGCTAAAAATATTTTTAAATACAAAATGGAAACATATACGTTCCAGCTAATGCTTTTATGAAACAGTTTCTACCGTTGTATTTCTTTAGCCAATTTCGCACCCATTTTTGATTTCGAAAGCACCAAAATTCGGTTGAACGGTAGCGTTCTGGGTGTCTAAATGAGTCGTTTTTGTTTAAATCTACAACATATCATGTTCTCAGCTTGGCTATGATAACGTTTTGAGAAATTTTTAACACGATGCAAGCGCAAATTGCCTAAATGTAAGCAGAAAAGAAAATGTCAAGTTACAATAACTTCCGAAACAACCATAAGATAATTATGAAACTATGAGAGAGGTACCTTATTTATTATATAATAATCATAAGATCATTATGAAATTATGAGAGAGGTACCTTATTTATTATATAATATTTTTCATCAAATATAGCTTTATTGTTTTTCAAAATATTTTCCATGACGATCAATAAACTTTTGCATGGGCTTCAATTAGTGATGATTGTTTCTGTTCTTTTTAAAAAAGAAAAACGAACTGTTTGTTAAAAAAAACAACTGTTTTTAAACTATTGGGAAAAAAACGGTTTGAAATAACGGGAAATTAATAACGACACAAAGTTTGCGAATATATAAAATCAGTGGCCCTACTCTGTAATGCGATTCGTATTTGAAACGATTCGCATTCGAACATTTGGCACTCCAGATTTCGATTTTCGCATTTTATGTTTTGCGCTGTTCGAATTTCGCATTTTTTTTGGCACTTGGCAATGCGAATGCGAATATCAAAATGGTTCGATTAGTACAAATTTCATTCGACAACATATTTGCGTTCGCACAGAAAGGCGAATGTGAAGAAAAAATCAAATTGTAAGTTTTTAGTGCAAGATATTTGTTATTGCATATGATTTCATTAATATTGATATTTTAACGGAACAACCAAATGTAAAAAAATGCAAACAACGAACAGGCAATTTAAAATAATTGTAGAATTTATGAAGAAACACCCGGTCTTGGCAATGAGTATCAGAGAAACTGGCGGTGGGCTCTCAACACATTGTCCATTGTCAGTATTGGAGAAGGAGGTGGTTAATTTGATGCCTCTTAGCCAAACTGTCCAATGCATTAGTGGAGCAGCACGTTTTGGAGTTGCTCGAGTTCGCACTGTAAGTGGGGAGAGTACAAATACTGTGGCAAACAGCCCGGCTATCGAATTATCTTCTGAAAGCATTCCACCAAGTTTATCTGCCCCAGGGAATACTCCAAGAAGACAGCATCGAATAGGAAGAAACGATCTTCTGGAAAAACAAGTGGAGAATCAGATTAAATACCAAGAAAATTCCATAAATATTTTAAATAATATTAATGAATATTTGAATAATATCTCAAAATATTATTTCAATCATTTCGAACAAGCTGTGTCTAGGACATAGCACTTACTCAATGGCCAAGCAAACATCGGAAAAACAACTTGAAAATGTTTGTTGTGCAAGTCCAACATGACAATCATGTCCAATTTGGTGCTGGTAGCCGCCTTGGGCCAGGAATTTCAAAGTTGCAGATAGTTTGACTATTGCAAATCTTCGCCGCACTTTTACTGAGCACGTACATAAACGCGTCCTTATTTAATCGAAAAATTTTAATAAAACTGGAAGAACAAAAAACGTTTAGTGCGTACATTACCTTCTTCTCACATATTATAACTTTTGTTACAGAGACTCATTATATTTGAATGGTTTCTAAGGATTTTTCGCTGAATCCTCTCTTTGTTATAACTTCCTTGATGAAACCACAATGCAACCGAATCCATTTTTTTAATGTAGTTTCACTTTTTTGACGTATACATGAAAGTGTTGCATATATTTTACAAAACTGATGAAACATACTTAGTTGGCAACGCCACCACAGATGCGAACGAATTACAGAGTGACAATTTGCTATCGAATCGCATTTTGCTTTCGAATCGCATTGCCTTTCGAATCGCATTACAGAGTAGGGCCCCAGGTTCAACTAAGAAAAGTTATAAATTGAAATATTGTTCAGTTTAGTTCATTTTAAGCAATTTTTGAACAAACTTTAAATTTAACTATATTAATTACTATACTTACTTTGACAGTTTCTGATAGAGCCATCAAATCATTATGAGTATACACTTTCTACCCTATGAAACATTACATCCTCTAAACATCGTGATACATCGCGGACACGAATTTAGTAAACTCAAAATAGATAGTTTTATGAAAATTTGAAGCTGATGGTAGAAAGCATTACATCCTATATTTGAATTTTACTTGAAGAATTTTTTCACCAAATCGAAAATCACACACACTTACATTTCAAAAGTACCAATGTGCTTTGCATGTTTCATAAGTATTTTTTAACTCTGTCAGAATTTATCACAACTTGCATTTAATGTTAAAACTTTACAGAACGCTATCATAAACAAGCTTAAAACATTATCAGTTTTCATTTTGCATACTTGGTTCTTCCAAACTTAGTTTTTACGTACCTGAAAATTCATCATAAGATCCGTTGCTGCCAAAGGGTAGAAATAATTTTTGTGTTAACTAAACACATACCTTTTCTGATGTTCATTGACATTTACTGAAAATATCGGTTCATATCAAATAATTCGTTCGTTAATTAAGGTGGTTGAATTTTACTGAGCATGATGATTGATATTATTGATCAACGATGTTCGCATGATCGATGTAACCACTGGGTTACACTCAATTCGAATCATATCTTGCCTCAAGCCTTCAAATCAACACGCCGACCGCCCACCAAATATCTACAAATGTTAAACTCAACTGCAATCCAACCGTTGCTGAAACCAAAAATGCAAACTGAAGCTAGCCCACAGGCTGGTGTCGACTGCCAACAGTTTTCGATTGCCCAACTAAACCCTGCAAAACAGGTTTCCACTGCCAAACTATTTTTTTACCAAACAATTTGCCACTGAAGAACATTTTTTTTTCTCGCAAACTGGTCGTTCTAGAAAAACTGTTCATTTTAGAAAAACTGTTCGTTTTAGAAAAAATGTTCGTTTTAGAAAAACTGTTTGTTGTTGTTTTGAAAAACTGTTCGTTCGTTTTTAGCAGTCAAACTGTTTTTTGCAAACTGTTTGCCGTAAACTGTTTGCTGTTTGAGAGCTCATCACTAGTTTCAACCAATTTTAGAAGCACTTTTCTACTCCAATGGAAGCACATCCACTGCGTTTTGAATGCGTTAACCGCTTCTTCAGATGTAGAAAAACGTCGAAACCGCAATTTTTTTTTAATGTGCAGGAATCAAAAGAGATCATTCGGTGCCAAATCAAAACTATACGGCGGATCATCCATCAACTAGATGTTTAGAGTTGTCAAAAAGCCGCTTGATTGAGCCGATGTGTAAGCTCGCATTGTCGTTGTGGAGAAGATTCCATCCTGGACGAGTGGTTTTCCTCATTTCTCCGAACACTTCTAGCAAAAAACCGATACATTTACGAAAATTTTTACTCTTAGTATTTTTTCCTCGACTAATGAAATTAGATCACAGCACTATTTGTTTGCAGCAAAACACTTCTGTTTAGTTTTTGCGTCACAAAGAAAATACAACTAAGTGTAAAGTCAATCTATGCTTGCACTTAACTGGAAAAAAATCCCAGTTTATTCCACCAATGCATTATGCTTATCGAATCAAATAAAAAGTAGATTGGCACGTGAACGTGAAATGTTGAAGGCCGTGAAAACGAAAAACTGGTAGATTTGTATTTCCCCCCCTAAAAAATGAGTTATACTGCTTTAATGATCGGCACGAGTAAACAAATCAGCTGGAGTGTGTGCGCTATCTGCATTGTTAATTTTTTGCTTCAATTTTTTTCTATAGTATGTTTGCGAATCTATCAAATTTGACAAAACATGAAAAGCATTAATGCCTCGTATATATGATCTTCTTAACTAGTATCAACTTAATATTTATTCGAATGTTCTAGAGATAAGTTGACACGCTTAGTTTTTTCTTGATTCTACTACTTGCTCTATGTTCACAATAATATTAAATTTGTTTAGATTGTGCGTAAAAAAATCGTACTCTATACAAATTCTAAGATTCTATTCGTAGCTTAGTAATAGTTAGTATTTCGATAACAATTTCTTTAAAATATCTTCCAACAACGATAAATCTTTTGAACAATCTCATCATCGGGCGTATTGTTTATGAGCCTTCATGGCGAAAGAAAAATGATAAATTCAACGAATTGAAATCTCAAAGAAAATGGTCGAGGAAAATAGCCGACACAAATAGTAAAAGTCGTATCAATGTTAAGAACGAAATGTGACGCATATCCTTCGGCAACGTCAACCAGATATCCCAAGTACAGATTTTAGAGAAAAATTTCAATGTTCTCTCAAAATTTTCAGTCATTAACGTTTTCAAGATTTTCAAGAAAACACCTTCACTTTTCAAGCTACGAATATAAACAGAATCCTCACCTATATATGAGTATGCATGTACTGTACATATTCGTAAATATGACGCCCCCAACGACATACAAAGTTTATGTATAGATCAGTTCGAAATTTCGTTTTTGTTTCCATATGAAAATTTGCGTTATTTTTAAACGTGAAACGCGTGGATGAGATTCTTTGAAATGGAAAGTAAGAAGACGATCTAGTGACGTGTTCAAGTAAAATGAATGATAAATTTTGAGAGAAAGGTGCCAACAATTTCGTGTTCTTTTTGAATGAATTTGAAAAACTGGAAAATATGTGAGTTCAACATCAACCAAATTCTAATAATATTTGATAAACATTGTTTTTCTGTTGCTTATCAACTTGCATTTATTAATTTCGTACATAGACGATAACAAGTTAATGTCTAGCGTTCAATTATTTTTCAGCCCATAGAGTAAATGGTCGGGTTTTTATTTATCTACCATGCTATCAGCTTAGATGTTTATGAGAGTATCGCATGCATTTTTTTGCAATCTTTATTTGTTGATTTGATTGATTGTAAATTTCCTGCTAATAACGGATTGCTTGCAATAGCATCGAAACGAGGCAATTGATAGCATGATGTTATAATGCATACTGTAATGATGAATTTGCAGTTAATGATAGCTGGAATATAATAGGCATAAACAAATTTAGTTTCGAAAACGATGTTTCTGATGTCAGGGAATAGTACATAATCCAAAAATGCATTAAAATTTTGTTAATTCTCATTTGATAATAAATTTTCGAAAAAATGAATAAAGAATATTCGCCAAAAATTGTCATATAAATCTGATTTTGATGGAACAGCTATCACAAAGTAGAAAATTCAGCAATACACATACTAAATATTTGAAAACTATCAAATTGACACTTCAATATACAAATCATTTTAAAATTTCAAGGATAAAATACTATTATAATTCTTTTCAAACATGCTGGCTGCAGAGGCATTGCTTATGCGAATGCCATAGCTTAGCAGTATCAGGAAAGTATCTATCTACACTTTCAGAAAGTATTAATCACTTTCTTAATAATTCTCCACGTTGAAGTCGAGAATACGGCTTGATTGTGAATCTCAGAGATAATCCTCGGTTTCTCGACCCAAAGTTACTATGGAACGAAAATGTAGCAGATTTTGCGTGAAAGGTTTTCGGCGAACTTTACTGCAGCAGAAGAGCTATAGAAGCAGCTTGCGTTTTACAACCTCGCATTGTTGGCATAAATTCGCTGTGGTATTTTAGCGGCAAGCAGCTCTCAAAGTTCCATACCAACTAGTGCTTGAAAAGGTGTAAAATTTATCGCACTTTTGATGACAGTAGTTTGCCGCACTACCTACACTAAGGCACTTTTCATGTTGCTTCATTGCAATTTGTTAATCCTACACCAGCCAATCTTGCTGATGTAATGCTTCATTGCTTTTCTACGTGGACTATAATAGAATTTGGCCATGCTAGAATTTTATCTAAGGAAATACCCGCTCCAGCGGACGTTGACTCCATAAATCCGGGCACTCTAATGCATTTGGAATGGCAGACATGAATGGAATGATATTGTCACCTTCGAGAGTGGGCACGATGGCTTAAAAGTGAACAGTAAAGTTGGCAGCTGTATATACTCGGATGATCTGAATCTAAGGCTGTCTGTTCGTCTCCCAGACCATTGTATATCTTTCAAGTGGAAATTGTGGGCTATTTTTCAGGCTATTGACTAGCTTCTGTGTAATCCCAAATTGGGAGTTAATATTGGTATCATCACAGACAGTCAAGCGGCTATAAATTCCCTTAATGGTCCTTGTTGACTGTTCACAATTGCTGCTGTGTAGTTAATTTGGGACATAGGGGCATTCGTGGCAATTGTGTTGGCGACAAACTGGCATGGTCGCATGTCCCTTCTCTATAGGAAAGCCGATGTATCCAATCAAACTACCCATCAAACATAAAAATCTTGAAGATGCTAAGAAGTCCTGGGTTGAAGAATCATCCTATGTGATCACAAGGCAGTAATTAACTTGCTAAATGACGGATTCAAACAACAATCATTAACCAGTCCACATAATCTCCTTTTTTCAGCTGAGAGAATGTCTGGCACTGAGTACTGTCTAATCAAAGCCCTTACTCCAAACTAGACCGGATACGTTTTCCAAAATAACTGATTTTAAAGAAAAGTCAACGTATGTGCTGGTCTCTTGATTTAAGATTGGCTGATGCATTTGACAAAGGCCCCCCAAACCAGGCCCACTAAAACAGTATTGATCGTACAAAATGGTGAATTTGAGGAACTCCGCTTAACCAGTCCGCACAATGTACTTTTTCTACAGCTAAGAGAATGTCCCGTACTGAGAACTGTCAAATACATAAGAAATATCACTTAGTTACTGGTGAATCTTAAAGACACCAATGTCAGCTATTTTGTAAAACTTATATTGCCTGGTTAAGGGGGCATTGATTCAACAGTTCTCAGTGCCAGACATTAGCCCTAACCAGACATAAGTCTGCGAACATAAGTAAATGTCAAAACCGACCGGTTTTAGAGCAAAAAAGGCACTTTTTGACATACGCAAACACGAGTGAACATAAGTGCCCATGCAGCCCTGGCCGTCATATAAAAGGCCGGTCGCGACTTGCAATCTGACAGGTACTAATGTACTTTTATTGGTCGAATTGGTCGAGAAATATACGTCGACTGGTCGAAAAAAGGTACATTAACCGGCCTTCTATATGACGGCCAGGGTGCAACATATGCTTTTCGTGGTTTACCTCGGCGCATATGCGTACGTACGTACTGGTTAGACCTATTCTCTCAGCTATAGAAAAAAAGAGGTTATAAAGATTGGTTGACGATTGTTCCTTAAATCCGCCATTTTACATTTAAGTTACATAGTCTCTCTTTAATTTTTTTACGCGAAATCCCATAACTCAAATATGCTATTCTGTGGGGTCTCGCTTGATGAAGATTATTTATCGACACTGATGATATATTTATGTGTGTTAAATGTATTATTCAGGGGCGGCTCGTCGTTGTACGCAAAGGAAGCAGTGCTTCCCTTGCGAAATATTCCCTATGCAAGAAAAAACAGCTTAACAATACATATTGAAATTCAAAGCAAATCAATTGATTTTATATTAATTAGCATCCAACATCAATAAAAAAATTTACGAAACTCAAAACACTATTCATCTCACACGAGATAGTTCTCACAGCCAAAGTGCCTTACAAGTAGTTTTACAGCAACGCGATTGGATATTTTGCGTTTGAGTGAAAACCTCAAGCATCTCGTACCATTGTAAGCCAGAACGCTCAGTTCATTGCAGCGTATTGAAATATGCTACACAGAACACTAAAGTTATCTTGCCTCAATGCACGTACCATGATGTGTGCATACACCCCATTGCAAGCATCACGCAATCGATGGTTGTAAACACTTTGCAATGAATGTTCCCGAATAGCAGCGCGGACGCTGCTCAGCTCACCGCGTCTTCCTGAGTAGAGAAAATCAAAAACCCCTCGCTTATTCTAAATATTTGTGAATGGACGCAGCACGATTTGTAGCGTACTCTGTTTGGTTTCTATTTCGCTACAGAACTTGGAGTTGGTATGCTTTGGGTGACTCTATTGGGTGACTGAGTTTAGGATGTTGTTTGTATGTATGAATACTGTAATGAATTCGTTGTTTAACATAAGATGTTATTTGTATGTTTCGTTTCTGTAATGGATTTATTACTGAGTTCAAGAGTTTAATGTTTGCTCTAGATTGAAATTCTTCTGATTTGTCTGTTTGTTTGTTTTGTGCTGAGGTGCGTAAGTTAGTATTGGAATGATTAAAGAAAGATAGTTGCTTTTCACTTAAATAATACAAGAGTATTAACGTTTGGCATACAACGTGAGGTTATTTCAACCCCAAATCTTAAAGACATAAAGCTGATTTTATGGAAGAGGTATGAAAGTATTTTTTTAAATAAATGCTTTGTGTTTTATTATTGCTTGTTGATGCAAAGAATAAAAGAAATATTTGAGCACGTTCTGTTTAATATATGTATACACAGAATAGATAAAATGCTTTATGAGGTAAATCTAATCCCACCTTGTATGGGTGAGGAATTATTTTCACGCTGTTTGCCGAAGGTTTAATTCATTTTGTCTTTAAAATTGAATTTCACGAACATTTACTGCAGTATATTTTTCTCTTAGACTATTTGAATAGACAAAAGTACTTTATAGATTCAAGGTGACCAGGACCACTAATTTTCAATTTTTATTTAAAAAAATAGTTCTAATTTGCAATATCTTGCATTGTAATTTGTAATCTTGCATCATTTAAATATTACTGAGATTGATGGTGATCATAATGAGTAGAAAAGTCACTGAGTCAAACAATTGGAAATTGAATGCAACTTTTAATGTATTTGCTGCGCTGAAATTCCTAGTTGTTTATTCTGGAAAACTGCAAAAATATATCTGCTTCCCCGAGTCTTAACGACACGAGCCGCCACTGGTATTATTTCATGTGAAATGCAAATATTTCTTCAGTGGACTAACTACGCTGGTAAGATCTGATTTCGACAGCAAAATTAGAAAGTTTATGCAAAATTTTGTTGGCGTTAAGGTGAAGACTTGAATAAGCAAATTGATTTTATTACTTAAAGCAATCCCACGACAACCCTCGTACGGGTCTAGGGGTTGAAGCTGGTAGAGAGCTTCATTACAATTTTTTTAATCATTGTGGATACGAGCGTGGAGTGATTAGTTCCACGACTCACTTTACCCCTGATTTAAATCAGGTACCTAATCAGAGCTAGGTGGACTCAAAGCTTGGTGCGCGGACCCTCGTCCGAACCTGGATTCGAACTAGGGACCCCACACGCAAAAAGCCAGTATTCTACCCACTAGGCTACTCAAACTTCGATTATTACTTAAACTTTATTATTACTTTTATTACTTAAACAATGCTAATTGCTTTCAAGCTCACATACATTCACACTAGATGATAAACACAGATTTTCTGGATGATAAAACAAAAGAAAAATACTTTCAAAAATTATCTATGTGGTTTCTAGAATTTGCGAAAAAAAGCTAGCAACAATTTAATACACCATAAACAGATACAATTGTTGTTTATTTTAGCCATTCAAATTTAAAGTCATAAACGACCACAACTTTAAATTTTCACTTAGCGATTACATGCATATGAACTTAGCGTCGCCAAATATATATTTGCTTACCAAAAATATTCTGGAGTTAGGACTAGAATCAACATTTTTGCTTTGCAAATAAACGATTCTGGAGACACATTTAGAAGTGATTAAGATTTTTCGAAATATTTTCGATAGCTTTTAAATTATAAGCATTTTGAGTAAAAGAACTAAAACAAGTTCAAAAATACATGCACTCATTATAAATGTTTCGGCCAGTTAAATCCGTAAAATATCTTACCATTCATAACGAGTAGACATATATACGCTAATTAAGTCAAAATTACCTCATATAACAGAGATGAAAAACTTTTACCGAAAAAAACCCGGACCGGCTTGTTGTTTAAACCTTGTGAAATGCGCAAAATTCCAAATGTAAACAAACATCTAGATTTGCAGCTCAAAATTAAGATGTACTTTTAGCAAACACATTTACGTGGCCTAGTATGGATGTGTTATGTACATAGGAGACAGTAAACACAATTAAGTACGTCCGCACATCACCCGCATGCTTAAAAACACACTCAAGCGCATCGTATTGAATGATTTAACAATAATTAATTTTTTTTGGTATTCAACTTTTGCTTCGAGGGCAAAAAAGAAGTGATAACCTTCATCTGTTATTATCAGCACATACATATTTCAATGGATCTTGTGAAAACAAAACCTATTTAAAATTTAAATAATTTTTTTTCGCCTGCAAGTATGAACGCTGTATAGATATCGTGTCGCGAGATCGCTCCCCAATGCAATTTTCAATGAAAACTGCTTGGATTTCCTCAGTGGGCAGGTTACTCGAAAAAGTGAGGTTTTGATACTTATCGTTTCTTCCATGCACCGAATTGATTTCCCTTGCAGTATGGACAATTAAATTTGATTACCTTGCCTTATCAGAGCCAACCACGACAAATTACAAAACTGGAGAGATCTTGTCAGCAGTCTGGTTGGTATGAGACCATTCAAAATGCACTAGCCGGCATCGGTGAAATTTTATAGGTGTGCTGTGTGGTGACAACGGCGCCGGCACCAGCAACAGTCCAAAAGAAAAGATACCCAACTTACAAAATATTGATCACGTGGAGACTGCATGGCATCTCGCATTGAATGTGTGACGATTCCATTTGTATATATTAAATATGTGTGAAGCGTAGCGATCGAACTGGTGATCATGTCAGGTTATCTTCGTGTTGTCGCCAATCGACTTATGAAAATACTACCAGCAGTCAGTAACCAACTTTTGCAATATCAGTGTTCGAGGCATAGTTGTCTTATGGTAACGGGGTCTCTTTGGTGATTTACTGAAGAATGAGTTAGCTACTATTTTTTTTTGATTGGAATTTCAGTATGGAATTGTGATTATAGAGATTTAAGCCATTTAGTATCTCTTGAAAAAACTTGTTGTGAATTAGCTTTATCTTAATTGAATGATGATAAGATCGCTTAAATTGCTCGGCTGCGAGACATGATTTGCATTCTATAGATTGTTTGTTATCTGATGGTGGCCTGAATTAATGCAATCGATTTCGACAAACAAAAACAAAACGTCATCAGGCCATAATTTTTTTCGTTTTTTGCTCATCCGACGCAGAAGTATCAATTTTTCCAATCAAAAAATAATAATTTTGATTTAAGACTTTAATTTCGTCTTCTAAGAGCAAACTTTCTAAAAAAAAAAGAGATATATATATATATATATATATATATATATATATATATATATATATATATATATATACACTGAAAGAAAAATCTTGGTAAAACCAACAATTTTCCTTAGTTGTTTTTGCGTCAACTACGGGCTATAGTTAAAACAACCATAAAAAAATAGTTGATTACTTTTATGCACCATGACGCGTGGTTGATAAACAACGTCCGTGGTGCAAAAAAAGTAAGCAACCACAAACAATGGTATTCCAACCATTGTTTGTGGTTACTTACTTTTTTTCCATACATAGTACGAAATATAGGCAGGGAAGGCGTGAATGCTGCAGTTGAATTTGGTGAAACACAATGCAGCGACAATGTCGCTTTCAGTGCAACCAAGGCACCAACCAAATTCTTTTTTTTTCTTTTGTATTGCTAAATCCTGTTGTACGAGGATTAGGTTGGTTTATCACAATACACATCAGCCATCGCTTGTCTATTCCACCAGACCATTCAACCTAATTCAAACAGATGTAATTCAACCTAGTGGTGATGCCAACCTATGGCAGGTATCACCGCTAGCGGTGCGGCAAAATTAGAAATTTGGCATTTTCTGCCGCTGCCGCAAATTCGGCCGCAGCCATTGTGCGCGTTACCATACAAAACAGTGCATTCTAATTTTTTGACTGCGCTTTGTCGCAGCCCACTGTTTTGCCACAGCGGAATACGCTGTATTGTGAACAAAATAGCGTCATACAACGTAATATATAGGCTTCACAGCATAACATGAATATGAATTATATCGGACAGCAAACCGAACACAATTTTGCCATGTATCATATGAAACTTCTATGATAGAATAGGAGCATGAGTATGAGGAGTATGAAAAATCAACAGTTTTCCTTAGTTGTTTTTGCATCAACTAGGGCTATAGTTAAAACAACCATAAGAAAATCGTTGATTACTTTTATGCACCATGACGCGTGGTTGATAAACAATTTCATTCGGAGCATGAAAAACGTCCAAATGTTGAAAACATTCTACTTTGCGTAGAATAATTCCAAAGACGTTGCTCACTGAATTCCGTTTGTTGAAATCAACGATTGCAAAGTAGTTTAAGTACCATAAGAACTGTTGATAATTCGAAACGTTGAAGTTTTGAGTGAATTGATGAATATTTTCTATTTATCAACTAATTTTCGTGGTTATGAAACAATTAAAACAGTTGATTTCATGAACGTTGCGATATTTTTTGTATAACCAGAGCCAACTACTTTTATATCGTTAAATTAACTATATTAACATAGTAAAAATAACTATTTTCCTTAGTTCATTTAACGATTTTGAATGAATCGTTGCAATACTATTAAAAATAGTTGAATCAACCAAGAGTTTTTCTTTCAGTGTATATATATAATTTATTTATCAAATAAAGAGAGTGCACAAAATCCAGTCTGTGTAAATACATACATGACTGATATGTATTTACATGGATTCTCGCAAATTCGAACTTGAAATGACCCCGCGCCCAAATACCTATTGCCTCGCTGCGTCTCCCCACAACTTTCACTCTCATCAAAAAGTGATAAGCCTATTCTTCTGATATACCCAGTAACAAGAATATTAAAAGTTGGCAGCTCCACGTCAACATAAATACTCTGCACAACAACAGGCCTTATAAAAGCTTTAAATAATAGCTTACAGTGTGATCTTGCCTGACTACTCTCGAAGACTGTACTCTTGAGAAAGCCACTGAGAATGCAAATAAAATACTACTTTGATTAGACACTGAGGGGAGGGAATCACCCCCGCTTTGGCGCCATTAATTCGGGCAGTTTTCGCTTCTTTATCATTTTCTAGAAATTCCGTATTTTGTCTAGATTTTCTGTCAGGGGAACTGGGAAGATAGTTGCGTGATCTCGAATTGTTCGGATTTTCTATAAATGTGCAAGTCGTCCAAGGTGACATTATGCAGGCCTAGTAATGCTGATCATACTGTCTGTTTCTATAGTGTCCTTAATTCAATGATCCAACGGACAACAGGAAAACGTTTCTTGACTGATCGAACTGGTAGTGTACATACGTTTGTCCAGTACGTATGAATCAATCAATGAATTTCCTTCAACTCTGTAACGACCTTGTATGCTCGTATCGCGATGTGCGGTATGTACACAGTTCAAGTTATTTCATTGAGACACGCTATCTAGAATATCAGCGTAATTTTTGCATGTTCGATATGAATGGCTCGCTTTGCAAACATAAATAATGCACACTTCATGCTCAAGCGTAGCGCCAGCAAAAGCACCCTATCTGGCAGCAAACTAATGAAAAGCTGGCTACGAATGTATCAAACATGTCATTGCTTCGATCTTGTTATGATCGCCGTTGGGTGTGCTGAAGCTATGCAGCCAGTGGAATCGTATACGATCGATTCATTTGGTGACAAAATCACGACTCAAACTAGACTGGGGCTATAACTAGTCTGTTCGATAGACCTCATATGTTGAAAATTCATGGCAAATCTGCTTGAAAGTGTAAATGGAAATATGAAACTGACGTGGATTTTGCAAGGCGTTAAATAATCAGTTTCCCTCTGACAATTTTCTGTTATTCGAAATTTAGCTCATTCGCATGAATGGAAGGATTAGATTCACATTTGTCTTAATTTCTAAAAATTAAACTATAAAGACAACTATAAATGTTTTATGGATGATTAAAAAAATACATCGTATGATTTTCGTTCCCAGCCATGTTAACCTACTTTGCTGAAATATCACAGCTGTGTTCAAGGTAAAAAAAATCCGTGTTTCAAAAAGATAAATTTTTGCTAAAACATTGATTCTGGTAAAATGGACGGTAGCACCACTAACATTTAATCTAGGTCAAATACAGTTCATGGGACCTTCTCCATTTGTTCGATACGATTCCCCTAAGACTAACTGAAATATTAAACCAAAATGTTGTTCATTGAAAATTCTAAATAAAGCAAATTTATCAATATATTTCCTGTCTCATGCAATTTTCAATATCATCTCCAATATCTTTATAAAGTGTATTTTGCAAATTAGCAAAATGCAGATTTGAATCAAAATACAAATTTATTTTTAAAACATATTGAAAGCACCCACACTTGCAGACACTACTAGATCATCCGATTCGACGCCACTTTTACAGCCACATGTAAAACAAAAGAGGGAAAAATGTTTTGGTTATATAGACCTGGCATGTGTCCAGTATTTTTTCATTAAAAAAGCAGATAGAACCAGATTTGAGGCAGTAGAAAAACAACACGCGCTTATTTTTTTACTATTTCTTTAACAAAAAAATTTGGGGTAGAAATAAATACTGAGATTTAATGGAATATGAAAAAAATGTTGTGTTGATCATAAATTATCTAACTCTCTGGCGTGTATGAATCTCCTTTTAGAAATTTGGCCTGTATTGACCTGCGTGTACATAATATGCGCAAGTATGTATCATTGGAATCTAATTGAACATTATATGTATGATGTTTTATAATAAATTCCGGAATAAGTTTGCAGTAACTAAACATGCATAAACAAAAGTTGAATTGAACATTTTTTTTTTATTGTGATTAAACTTTGTTTTCTTAACCTGACTTATAGCTTATTATCAATGAAAACTTAAAATGTTGTGGACATATAATTTTGACCTGCTGGCTCATGGCTTTTTGTTTAATTTTTTTTTTAAAGCTTAAAGCTAAGTTGACACGATTCAAGTATACTTGGATCAAATATACTTAGACATCCAAATAACATCACTTGGACGCTACTTGGATGGTGGCAACAGAACAGTTGACCCAAGCCCACTTGGACAGCGCGGTTACATCCAAATGGAGTAGGACATCGGCCAACTTACTTTGATCCAAATGCTACTTTGACACATTTCCAAAATGGCGTCGGTGAGTGAAACTGTGTTGTGTCAGCCCGGAAAAACTAAAATAAGTAAGCAAGTGATGATAAATCGAGTGAACGTTGGGTGATGCCTGCCAGTCAAGCTATAACTGTTTCTGGGAGTCTACAGAATCCCTTAGAAAAAAAAGTGCAAGTGATATGATAGGGAGAACATTAAATTTATGGAGCTTTACGAGTCGAAAGTACTTTAAGCTCCTGTATCCGCATATCGGCCACGAGTTCCACTCCTTTCAATAACAAATCCGCCATCTCTCTGAAATCCACTTCGATCTCCAAGTCATACATCGTGACAACCAACTTGCTCCAAGTACACTTGTACAAGTGCACTAGGTCCAAGCTGATATCCAGGTATACTTGTACCGTGTCAACGCGCCTTCAGGCCCCCATTCACGGACAGTCCATCAGTCCAAATGACCTGAGGCCAGGCCAAAACCTCACCGTGTGTGGGAGAACTCGGAAGGACTCATGGACTCAAGGAACCAAATTGGATTTCCAATCAGTCCAAAGTCCATGGACTCAGACCATCGGGCCATTTTTTGGCTCGACCGTGTGTGGGAAATAGTAGGCCGAGTTTGGACAATCCATATAATGGACTAGTCGTGTATGTTGAAGCCTCAGTCCAAACAACGTGGCAGTCTTGCTTCACACGCTAACCTGTGACAAGCTCATTGACTGTTTCTGTGATTATGTTATCTAATCGAAAAATCCAGCATAATGGATAGTGGTGGCCATGATTTTGTTTTGGAAGGTATCGAATAATATAGGTCACATCAATGTATATTATATTATTTGACCCAAAGCCCGCAACCGTTTGCTAAGTACCGCAAAGTAGCGGTCAATCCTTCGTCAGGAGTGATAGTTTACCTCCTATTTGTATCCTTTCGTTTGATAAATGGGGTGACCAACCGTAGCAACGTGTTATATGTCGTAAAATCCATTCTTAAATAATTTTGCCAATCGGAAGGCTCAAATGTGAGTTCTTTTACCAAATTTACGTGACTCATTTGTTTCCGTTTGGCAAGCCATTCTTTTTTCCACTTCCTTTTTCGTATTCGTTTCTTTAAGTAGATGCAAGTTGCAATTGCAAAAAACTCCTGCATATGCTTCAGATCCATTCATAAATTAAAAATAATTTTTCCGTCAAGCTGTTCTTTATTTTTTTCTAAATTAATGACAGAAAATGGAATAAACTGACTGGATCGAGGCTCTATTGTGAGTGGCGAGCTAAATTGGACTTAAACCAAACGGACTCAAGCCAAATGGACTCAGGCCATTTGGACTGTTCGTGATTGGGGGCCTTTAAGCCTATTACGTGACATTTCCACGAAAAATTCCACTTGAAATTTAGATTGAAATTCGAAGGTTTATGTAGTTACTTTTCCTAAGAAATTAAAGATGTCGTTAGCAATATGTTTCCATTTATTTCACGTCTTAGACATAAAGAGAAGCACTTTCACAAGGAAACTGAAGGAGCTAATCAGAGATAATAAAGCGGATTGGGGAAAGTGCTAAAAATAGAGGAAACTGAGCTGATTGTATCGTTTGATGGCAAAGCTTTATTTCCAAACGTACCAGTGAAAAAACACCGTGGATCTTTGAAAATTGGATATAGGAGAAAATAGCCCCATGGAGGAAGAACGATATAGACTACTTGGAACTTGCCTAAATTCGCATGACTGAATTCTCTGAATTCACTTTTAGAGGAAAGTACTTCAAATCTACAAAAAGTGCCGCAATGTCGTGTATGACCCGTAATGAGTGAGACGTTCGTCAACAGACTGGAAAAGAAAATTCATGAACATGGCTCGTTTCTCCGATTATAGATGAGATGCATTGATGACAAACTAGCAATCGCGATAAAAAAAAAGATATTTAAAGATGATGTGAAACTTTGGGAAAGCTAAACAAAGCGCATAAAAATCTCCAATTCCAATAGAAAACAAAATTCGCCAAACGAGACCGTTCCTAGATTTGATGGACATCACAAAAGATAGTTTTCTTGCGCTTAATTTCAATGTCTACGGAGAACATTTCATTTTATTCATTGATCATTTTATGACCATTTTATTTTCACAAAATGGCTCCCTATTTAAATATTAAAACTGCATCAATCATGAACATTTTATTGTAGATCCAAAAGTAATGCTGGAAATTTAAGATGAGACGGTGGTTTTCTTCGTTTTGCTTTGAAACGTTTATAATTCCTGGTACGCCGATGGGTTGGTATGCCCATTTAGAATTTCTGATGCGCTCATTGGTTGGAAAATACACATAGTCAAATCAATTTTGAGTTGTGCCAAGTATTTAATTCTTCGGAGCTTTCGCAGTTTAAGTGGTTACTGATAGTCAAGAATAAAAAATATGAAAAGATCTTAACTGAAACCTCCTTATTATAACACAATAACCACAATAATCCAATTAAACTCAATGGATACGTTATAAAAGCCTGATCCTCCCATGGCTCCATCAAGCACTGAATATTTAAAACGTTATTCACAATTACAAAGTGATATCTCATTTTCACTTTCTGTTCGCACATTTAAGCAAACAGTTGCACAAATAAGCAAGTATATATTTGTCCAAAGTTACGAAAGTGATATTTGGATGCAGCTTGGGTTCCGTGTGGTTTTGCTTGCCGCGTAACAGAAGCATGAGTGGTTGGACTTAAGTTCTGGTAAACTACTACTAGTATACATAGGTGTGAAATTGACATTTTGCGATTAGTTTTTTCTTAACATAAAGCTTTAGTTTTTATAGAACTATGTATGTATATATAACAAACACGAAACCTATAATTTACATAAAATATTGCAACAGACGTTATTGCAGAGTTTTCTCTTTTATTATGTGTATGAATATTTTGTGCCCAGAGAGTGTTGTGTGAAATCCACCTGTTTAGGCCTACTGTTAATAAAAATTTGGAACCGAAGAACATTGCGATTAATTCGAATTTTTCTGTTACAGCGTTTCAAATTTAGCTTGAGACAAATGAGTTTCGGAAGAAAAATTCTTCGAAAGATTAACGAGGATTGATTTGAGAACCACTGCCATTTTGGCTGGCATTCTGCGTATTATTTGAAAAAATTATTTTGCCTGACTTGTATTAATATTGCGCTCCTTCTCTTTACTCAGCTTCTTTGGTGAAACAACGTAAGTTCGAAAAGTAAATTCAAAAAATCTCCTCGAAGTCAGATTCTTTAACCATTGCTAAAATTACAGTTAAAACGATGATACATAGATGTTGATGGGTTCCGCCTTTGGTTCAATCATGAGGCGATAATGTGAGCAAAATAAAGTTTTCTCTGATAATTACAAACTATGCATACCCAACCCGTAAAGCCAAGAAAATTAGCTTCCACGCAGACAACATTATATTACCAGCGTATGTTAATTCATTGGTTAAAGACCATGAATCGATTAACTGCCAACATATTTTATTTTTAACGATCAATTAATACAAGACGCCACTCCCCACGGGCTAATTATGCTCAGTATTTTATGTTTTAGATCGTAGAGTCTCACAGGTCGATAGAAGTCTCTAAGCCGAACAACGCATTCTTATTAAATTCCATATAATAGACCTCGCTCGCTACATGAATTCGATGCAAATCGTTAATAATTGCAGCAAGTCCTTCGCAATGACTTTTTCTCATTTCCGAGCCAGACTAACTCCTTCAAGCACACAATTTGTCTGTTGTTGAGTATGTAACAAGACGCTGTCCACTGTCGGGCTATTTTTAATCGTTTTGAATGGTTACTTATTTTTTATTACATTGTCCACCTCGTATGTTGCATTGCGTGTCAATGTAGCAGCCGGTAGGCAAGCAAAATGAATCGATTCCAGTTCACAGCAGCATATGAGGGTACAGGTATTGGTGAAGCAACTAAAAGCCGGCATGGCGACCAAAATAGCATGAACTATAAAATGAATGTCTAAATGCCTGCTAGCAGCAAGAGCGGATACGCTAGAAAGCTGCCATGCTTGCACATGCCGATCTTTCGCTGCAGCTAAACATCATATGTATAGAATAGACATAAATCCAATCAACTAAGTTAGTGTAGTACGTGGGCAAATTCAATAGGCTCGGATGTATGCACTTGAAAGCAGTTCAAGAGGTGCTGTACGAGTACCACAGTAAGATCTAGATTGATATGAAACTTATAAATCAGATGAGCCCACACACGCACCGTGTAATAACTGCCTACTTAATGGCAGAGAAATGGTTGATCTGCATACACTGCACATGTCTGGCGAGAATGCCATCCAACATACATAAATATATATGTATGTAAGAATGTATAACCTCAGATGAATTGATGTTTTGAATGGTATTTATTAATAGTCGTAGGAAATAGATATCAACAAAAGAAAATTAATCGGCGATGAATTTAATTCAGAACGTTATGCCATAAAACACTCGTACGTACTTGTGGAAGAATTTAGAAACATTTTATTTTTAAATTTCTTATTATCCATTAATTATTTATACTGGTTAAGTACAATTTGCAATCATGAGTACTAATTCTACTCATGATTGTACTAATAAAACCATATGCATACTATTCTAAATTGAAATATGTACTTAGAATAAGTTGATGTGACTTAAAGTGTTTCGTTTATGTAAAAAAAAACTCTTCAGTTACTAATAAAATTGATGGGTAGACTGATCGGATTTCAAAACTACGATAAGGCAAAAAAACTTTCTATCGCCCACTATACTTTCGAATCGAATCTCAATGAATTCGAAAAATATCAATATGGTCTCAAACTAAAGAGATTCAATTAAAAGCATCATAGCATCGAAACGGAACCAATTTGCATGTCACCATACGATCTGGTAGGTGCCAAGATTGCGTTCGATTGCAGCAGACTCGTATTGCACATGGTGTACGGAAAATAATAGGTAAATCCTAACGCCTGAAAGATAGTATTTTGTAATGTATGCGGCAAATGTGGTTTAACCCCCTGTAGACCTTTTATAAGAGCAAGCTTATCGGAATAATGCAATTTGATATTTCAACTGAATGTTTCTATGTGAATAGAAATCGTTGCAAAAGTAGTGTCGGATAGTCATACGCTATCATTTACATTTATGTAAATTGAATCACACGATGCTTTCAATAGACAATCAATTTTACAAATTAAACGTGAAAAATATGAAATAATTGGTCTTAGTAACAAACTGAATTTCGAACCATCGATCATTTCTGTGGAGTTTTCAGTGAGTAGATCACATAGTCTCATTAATTGACCATTTTTTGGTGATAGATGAAACCGTAAATAGTTTAACAAGCATAATCAATTCATGTAAGATTTTAATGCAAGCTTTCATTGAATAATAAAACAATTATACCAATCGAATGACCTCGTCATAATTTCGAAGAGAGAAAATCTATTGGAAAATTTTCCATAGCAAAATAATAAAACATTTACAATACTATAAATAATCAAATCGAAAATTAGATTGAACGAATACTATCTACTATTAAGATCATAATTATACAATATTTTTTTATGTTTGATCGTCTCTGTTTTTCAAAAAATGCAGTCTGATTGATTTACGTTTAATCATATCAATTCTAAACCTGACCTTTTCTTTGCAATCATTTATTGAACGTTGTATTTTCACCTTATCGACCTGAAACGCTCGTTTCATTTCAAATCAAGCTGAAAATCAATACGATTTAGCTTATAAGTTACAAAATTACTAAAAATTTATTATGTCGATTTCATATTGTGCTTGAATAAAATATTATTGACAATTTTTTGGAAAAAAGCTAATTCTCGACGAATCTTATCGTAGTTTTTAAACTTCGTTACGAAACGTTAAATTAAATAATGCAACTGTTTTATAGCACAGCAACTGTTATCGTATTGGTATTATAATCTTTTATAATGTATTTTTTGAATTTTAGATTTTATTCATATTTGAAAACATTTAACCATCTTCATCATTTGTTTGAAATAATTTAAATCAGCTGACTACTTTTTCTTCAATGTTATTCTACTATTCTAAGACGCATAAGTTTGCCACCTAGCGAAATCTTATCGAAATTACTATATTTTTCAACCACGCTAAAAATGTCTGGCGTCTATGATTTTTATATATTTCTCGATTTTCTTTCCGTTTCCCGATTGTATATTCCAATTTGATCTTCCATTTTCAACTAAATTGCATTAGGACGAGTAGCAACAGTCAATTGATAAATAGATTTATTATTTGACATGAAACGTCAAACATTTGATTTTTTCAAATCGTTTGATCGATGATTTGTTTATATTTAGATTCTTTACAAACAGATAGTTTGTTTATTTCAAAACAAAATGTATAATAGTGCAAGAATTATTTCACTATAATTATAGTTTTATAAAGTACAAGGAAATGAACTCTAAGATAGTTTTGAAAAGTGAAACGTGATTACCGTTTAATTATTCGTAGTAGAGATAATGATTAGTCTTATCAAATTGGTTTTGTTGTTGTTGTTATTGTTTTGAGGGAGGCAGCTTTCCTATCGGTAATTATGTAAATTTATATTTTAGAAATTATGAGAATTTGATGCATAATGTAAAATTCACGCTGTTTTAAATGTGATTTTGATAAGATATTTTCATAGATTCTAGAACGAATGGACATTTAATAGCCTGAAATAGTCGGAGATCAAATGGACGGAGCGGTTAATCTTTGGTTTGGCGCCAATGATTAATAATAGAGATCTCGTAGTTGATTTGAAAGCAGTTAAGAAATTTCAAAATTGTGATCAAACGATGCTGAATCTTCGTGTTGAAAATAGATTAGTCTTGAAAGAAAATTCTCAATTTTCCTGAAATAATCCTGATAGTGCCACACTTATCCTTACAACACATATTATATCACATTTGACATGAAAAACAAAAGCGTACTTTGTGTTCAATTAATCATATAATACCGTCTATTGTCACAAGTCTAGACACAAACAAGCTTGTCAATTATTTGATGATCAATTTTGAAGATATAAAGTAGTTTCTCTCTTGGTAAAACATTCGAAACCTGATATGAAGATATTGAAATTGATATCCAAGGCATGACCTTAGATGACTGCTTTAATATTCTCGAGAATAGATACCAATTTTTTTGAAATCTCACTTGTTGAGTGGAGTTTCAAAGATAACCAATCAACCAAGTTAGTAAATTTACTTAAATCCCGAGTTTGGATAATGTAAACATACCGAGTTGAAGGATTTTTTCTTGGAGAAAGTAAGTCCGGTGCAGGACGTTTTCTATATCAAATTTGTTTATAGCTTTTGTTATTCTGTCTTGGGCTAAATCGATGTCATCAGCGATAGACAGCTAAGGCACTCAGAAATCAAACCCGTTAGATGAGCGGCTTGCATAGAGCATAGAGCGGGTTCGGATGTCCTCTAGCTCTAAAAACTCCACACAAAGCTCCTATACCACTTTTGTGGAAAAAAAATGTTTTTTTTGCTCTTTGTTGCAAAAAAAAAAGCCGATTCGTCATTTTTCCATTCGCGCCTTGATAAAATTGTGAACATAAACCTTTTCTCGAAGATTGCTTTAGTTTTTATTTGATCACTCAACATCAGCATATTGATTACGCGTTTGATATCCGTGTGGATTTTATGGTGACCCCTAACGTCTTTTGTCTATCTTAAAGCCTATTCTGTCACTTCCTCTTGGATTTCGGGGTGTAGCGGGCC
Source organism: Nemotelus pantherinus (assembly GCA_963978885.1). NCBI lineage: Eukaryota > Metazoa > Arthropoda > Insecta > Diptera > Stratiomyidae > Nemotelus > Nemotelus pantherinus. The sequence goes on from OZ022263.1 coordinate 41,250,708, forward strand.
ACACCTGCCTTTAGAGTGGAACTCATTGTTTCTATAATCAACAGGCAGGCCAACTTGTTGAGCCTATTGATTAACAGTGGTTTTTGTGTGCTTTTCTTCCACAATACTCCTGCTTCATGTATGACGAAAAGTCTAGATTATCTGTTTCATACCTTAGGAATTTACTCATCCATTTCGCTACCTCTTGGGAGATTTTTCCCCTCTAGAGTACATAATGCTGCGAATCGTGTTTTGCATTGTTCCTGGACTCTTTAAGTTTATGGCACTTGAGGTAGCCCCTCCTTTATTATTTGTTCAGCCCCATTCATCCCAAGGCATATACTGCCCAACAACTAGTTTGGGGAGTTTTTCCCTAGCGTCACTAGCTTACGGAACTCTCCCAAACCGTGACCATATTATAATCCTTCGCTTAAAAAATATTGTTCCCAGCAGGAGGCCATGATACTCAGCTGACCAATGGAGTGCAATTACAGTCTAGAAAAAACTGGGTTATTCTTGTTTATCAACGCGAAAAAAAACCTAAACTTTTCTATTGGCGTTGACAAAATCAAAGACGTTTTTTGATCGTAAATTATATTTTCTTAACTGCGAATTGTAGCCTTTTTTGAATGAACTAAACTAAGTCGACAAACTATTCTCTCTATACCAGAAACAAAATATTCATGATATAAAATAATTAATTGCTTCGCTTCCAAAGAAAAAATTTAAAAGCCTGCCGGGGAGCAGTTTTCCTTTGAATATGTCAATTTGGATTAGATTCGACCCTTCAAAAAGAAATATATAATAATTTACAAAAAATGTAAGTGGATTTCAAGAACACCCTATCTTAGATCGCTCTTAATTCAAATATTTATTTATTAATATATTTAAAAAAATCTGATTTTCTCGAATAATCTGTTTTCATATTAGAAGTACATTTGCACAATACTGAGTTTTTCTTGTTCATAGCTGCTTTCAATTATATATACTATAAAAATCAATTTAATTACACATAAAATCAATTAAACTGCATCAAGCTACTTGCCTCCACTAGATTTGCGAGCTGGGGCACTAGGAATATTCTCACAGTTTACCTTTAATTCAAACCTTTGATCTACGTTATCTCTTATTTATTTTTCACTATCAGCAAGCTAAATTATAATCAATGTGAAAAGCATTTATTGCCAGCACATTGCATTTTCCGATCAAAGCATTGTACAGTACTATTGAATGAACCTTAATAAGTTTTATGAAAGCTTCCGATATTTTATTATTTATACTACATTAGGAGGCTTGACATATGTATATCAACCATAATTCCAAATATAGGTGCGTGAATACTTTTTTTCGAGCCATCTGTTATATATTGGATAATATTATCTTTTGCCTGGACCAGCAATTTGTGCCACTTGGATGCAAATAACCTATTTTCAAAAATACAAAATAAAAAAAAACAATATGAAAATGAAAAAACCAGAATGCAATGCATTTAGAATAAGAATAACCACCAACCAATACAAAACAAAGAAAAACATCAACGACAAAATAAAAATAAAAATACGCAGAAATATATAAAGAATAAAATACAAAACAAAAAATGTTACAAACTGAAAAATGGCTATGAAATAATTAAAAGCCAAATAAGAGCTGGTGGCCAAAAATTTAAATATGAAAAAAGAAAGGATGACAGTCGTTTCTGTATTTTGTTGCACAAGTCTTCATTGCTTCGATCGATTCTGTGAATGCTACACAATGTATAATTTTTTTCTGAATATATTTTATTCTTTCCAATTTTCATAAGCAGAAATATATTGAATATGGCGGACATACATAGACCAGAGATAATATAGTACAGGGAGTGATAAACTAATGCAATTAAAATCTTCTTAAAAGTATTTATCAATTTATTCTTGCTCTCATTAACTAGTTGCTTTTCATCCTATTATAAGATTCAAACCAAAATTATAACTAAATATGTGTATACATACGTACGCTACGCATATAGAATTTTGAAGCAAATCCGCGAAGAAAGACGCACAACAAAAGTCGGTTTAACTCCCACTCTGCTACTTATTATAAACTTAAAACTGTTCGCTTATCTTTGCTTAAATGCAGCCAAGCGCCCATCATTCAATCAGTCCAATAATGTGTTAATTTATGATTCCATTTTTTTTCAACACATACTCCCACTTCCAATACTAAAATAAACTTAATCAAAATAAATTGCCAAAACGTTCAACCTTCCTCAACATACATGTTTGTTTATATCTCTGCATCGCAAAAACTTGATCATAACTCAAACGATTCGGCTGCAAAGTCGTCCCTTTCATACAGCTAGCTGTATCTATTTATGTAGTACGTACATTTTCAATTGGATTTCTGATCTGCGGTCGACGATAAGCTCAAGAGATTTTGGCACATGAATGAGTTTATTCACTCACCCTACGAGTAATTTCGACTCGATTTACTTTAAGTTAATTTCAATTAAAAAATTCACGTGTTTCTTAAGAAAAATCCAATCTATGCAGATGTTTTTTTTTCATTTTAAGAAAATGAGAATCTTTTACTAGCAATATGGCAAATCATGTTGTACGACACCAACTCGAGCTTTAACGTAATGCTGTTCCAATTGATTAGTAATCTTGAAGTTGAGATCATTCATAAGTGTAGTCTAATAGAAATGAAACCCGCTAAAAAAAATTTCATCTTTTACGTCAGCAGATGAACAATTTAAATTTTGATATTGAGACGTAGGCATAGGTATGTAGTACGAAGAACTATGAGATATGTCAAGAATTTATAAATAAGTAAATTGATAGGACCCTGTATATGATTGTTTCTATTAAGGTCGGCAGATTTAAATTTATGTGAAGGGCGAACATGTTTTGTTTATCGAACAGATCTTAGAATAAATCTGAACTTAGATGTTTTATTTTAGGGAATATATAATTAAGTTAAAATAAAATTCAGCTTAAGCTTTAGGAGATGATCATATTTTTGGCTACAAAGACCATTGTTGATTCCAAATTAAATTCGAAAATGTTAAATATTCAAAAGTAATACGGATCATTAGATTTGTTCGTCCGTATCGAATTTCCATCCGCCGAAAAACCCAAAATTTGTGACACAAATATTTGATGCCAGATTAAAAAATACTGTTCTTGAAATTTCATTTCAATTTAACAAAGAAAGTCAAGCAACCATATACAGCTCCATGAAATATGTATTTTTCTTTCTTGAACGTCGAGAATGTAAACCACAAAAAATGCGAGCCTAAAAATAAATTTATAATAAAATCAGATGATCTTCCCACATATCAGATTTTTAAGATGGGCATCAGAGAACATAAATCGTGTAATATTTTGTTAAAATTCATTCAACGAATAAAAAATATAAATATGTATATCAGCATGCGTGCTGACGAAATACTCCAATTTGAACTTGATTAACCCAAGTGACGCATAGATTCAATGTCAACTTTAGTGAGGACTATACTGTCATAAAAATTTGAAAATTAGATCTGGCTCGTGGGAAATATTTACATTTACTCAAAACTATATTGGCCACATGAAGAACTGATTAAAATACTATTCATACGCATGCGTTTGCACGTTTTTAATTTCATACAGGCTTTGTAAACAATTTTGAATATTTCCGTATTACCTAATATTTAACCCTTCAGACATTACCCACCAGATCGGACTATATTCAACAAATTATCGAACAGATTATTAGCATAATGTTAAAAATAATCGAATGAGGTTCTGACCTCTTACGATTCCACGCGCTCAGAACGTGACTACACTAGCTAAAACCAGCAGCACTCTTTAAATTAGACCACAGAAACAAACTTTTCACATACATACATACATACGTACATACATAGATACTATAAATGAAAATATACAAATAAATTGTTTCACTCCGTTATTCAGCGTAGTCTGCTTGCTGCTTCTGTTTGCCTATATGTGCAAACTTGCACTTGATACGATCAGATGCGATACGACGATGGCATTTGAAGAGATAATCGGCGCTTGAATTTTGTGATAACGTTGCTCGTTTCAAATAATTTTTGATTAAAACAATAATTTCATTTTTTCGCATTCTTGTTGCTATACTCAGAAAATCATATAGTTTATTGCAAATTATGCAACATACGATTACTATCTCTTATCTGACTTTCACTTTTTGTATCCCTATCTAGAAGTGACGAGTTGTTTATTTGTCTGATTTATCTGATTTAATTTATCTGATTTAAAACGGGACATCATGTAGAATCATGAGTTCGCCAAAATAGACTACACATTTTCTCAATTCCTTAGTGAAAATACTGCAATTTTATCTCTTTCTGCACTTGAATAGAAGTATTTGCATTTATTATCGTCTAGTGAACTCTATAGAATATAAAAACATTTACCAACAGTAATTGCTGTGGATAAACAAATCCGTATGATTCGTTGAAACTAGGTCAAGGTTTTAATTCAGCTAAAACATTCTACTATGTGCAGTTGGCAACAAAATTATCAATTGGCATGTGACCACCAAATGATGAGTAGATACTAACGTAAAAAATGCGTTCAGATACATATCAGTTTGTTTCCGCGAAGTTGAAATTTTGTCGAGTTGATGCGGACACGTGACAGTAAAACTATTTTTGTGGATTATTGGCTCAAGAAAATTGTCTTTTTTCCTCTCGATTTTAAATATAGACTTTAATTTATGAGTTCATAAGAAAATTTTTAAATATTTTAGTGTTTTCGTCCATTTAATGTGGCCAGCACCTAAAAAAAAGCACGTTTACGCGTGCCCACATTGGGCGCGTTAAATGTGTTATTGATAAATTATATAATAAAGTGTATTTTTTACTAACAAATAATTAAATTGTTAAATCTGAATATCAGCTAGGTGATTAGTAAATCTGAATATCAGCTAGGTGATTTCAAAGTCATTTCTTTGAAATATTATTTGCTTCGTTGCTGGGTATAGATAAAACCATATGGCAATATTTGACTAAGAATAATGAAATATGCTCCAAAGGAAAAGATTGAGACGGTTGGATAAAGCGAAATAGCACATTCGTGTCTGGAAGTGCAGAATTAAACTGAATAGTACAGATAATCGTAATGGCAGAAATAATAAAACAAAAAATTACTGCAATTTTTTTTAAATTTACTTTTCAATATTGATCAATCCCAGTGCTATGATCAGTGATACTTTTTACGATGCTCAGTCTACAATGATCAAACTAATTTCTGCGTTTGGTTTGAAATAACTCTGTATTAACTTCTGAGAGCATTTTAGTACGAATTTCAGAAGCATAATTTTAAATTTATGTGTCATTAAATTTTCAAATTTCGCCTAATAGCTTTGGCAGTATCCTTTTTACGAACGGCTAGCTACATATCAACAAAGTTTTTCCAGTTTATCTTAAACGATATATCTCATGATAAATAGCCACCAGTTTAAATCTCTCCGCATCAATCATCAATTTGGAATCTATAAAATTTATTCTTATTTTTCATATCTATGTCGTAATATACTAAAAAATAAATGTCATCAAAAGTGAAGAGGTCATTATGTCCTTGCGAATGTAAAACTCTTATAAAAGTAGTTATATTTTAAAAAATTACATTGAAACATTTTGAAGAGTCAATGTATCAAACCAATTTAATATTTATGCTCATATTTGGCAAACTAAATGATGTAACTGAGTCTGTTTGTTTAGTGCTTCAAAATAATTTGAAACAAAAATTGAAATAGTATGTTTGTTGTTAAAATTTTTCAAGCCCTGATTATTATTCTTTAATTGAAACGCCAATTAAAACGACATTTGACAAGTTCATTTTATTGGAAGACAAATTTTATGAGTCTATAATTTAATGCGAAGGTCCAATCGATTAGTCTTCAAGGCCACGTGATTTTTTGGTTTAGCTTTTTTTCAAACGGCAGTAAATTTGTAAAATATTCTGATGAAGAATAAAGTCACTAAGCTCTTGAACGATAATATTATTAGCGCTATCAGTGATCTTAAGCTTAATTTATTTTACAAAATGACACATTTTCTTCTACAGACGGCGATAGCGTAGTCATAGTGGTCAGCTTAGTGATATATTTTCGCTATATATTGATATTTGTAATATAAATTGTACTTAGACTCTATATCAAATATTCTTTTGGGGTGTTCCATAAATTTCGTCGGGAGTTAGCAGGCGTAGTTGCATTTTCACAGAATTCCGCTCTCACTTAGTGCTAAAAATTGCTTGTGAAAAAGCAGTGACAGTCTTGTTTCCGGCATTGATAAAATTTTGATGAGGTAGTTGAGCGTTGGCTTCAAGATAAGTGCAGATATGTTCGACATAATAGATTCTCTCCGAATGATGTAATAGGTGTTATTTAACAAGCAGTAAGATGTAAGAAACTGCATTTGCGCTTTAGTTTAAAGCGCATACCACAGCTCCGCATAAAATAATGCTGAGGGTGGTTTCATCAAGATCAGCCTTTCTACCAATAACGCTGTTGTTGTCTCCCTGCCTTTTTCTTTTGCAGCATTTGAGAAGAGACCTGACGAAGTAAATCTCACGCGTAGATATTTGTATGAATTGAATATTCATATTAGTTCGATATTATAAAAGAATTCGTGGTGGCCGGAAGTTTACTAGAACGGGGAGAAAGTCTCTTCAAACTCTCTCTCCGAGAGACCATAATTTTTTTTGACCATATTGACTACTGGGCCATTTATGTCACTGAGGCATATTTTGTTGAGAGCCAATAAAGATGAACATGTTGAATGCCTCTCGAATATAGAAAATTGCTAAAATTGTTTATAAAACAAGAAGAATAAAACACTAGAGCTATCTTCTTGTAACACTCCTCTCTTTTCTTGAATATAGAATAAATATACAGTCAATCGTAGAGCGACCCTAGCGGAAACCATACTGTCTAGCTTTATTTGAGTAAATATCTATATATCCCTATAATTTTCTGTCACTATCGAGTCCCCTTTCTTATCAATCATAATAAATTAAACCTCAGACTATTCTTTGAGCATCGATCTTGATCGAAAAAATTTATTGAGAGCTTCGAGTAACCATTCTTTACCTTTAGATTCTTGCAAAATTCATAGGATAGACCGTCAAACCCAGGGGATCTATTGTCTATATAAAAATTCCAAACCCGTTCAAGCTCAGAAAATTTAAGGTGAAGCGTGCCATATTCATGCTTGTGAAATTCCTAGCTGAAGGATTTGTCTCAAAAATATTATTATAAAGTTGTATCCATTCCTCCATATACTTGATTAGGATTGTGCGTTTTTTCCGAGATTTTATCGCATTGGTAAAAGACTAGAAATCAGACTAAACCTGAACAGTAAAAAAATGATTGGCTAAACTTTGCCGATGTGTTTTCTTTTTACTTGCCACAATTTTAATGAAGTTGAATTTAGCGACTTCGATAATCTTTTTTTTGCAAAAAATGTAACGGAACGATAAATTTAAAATTATTCTACTTTGTAAAACGTTCATTTAGTTAGAAACGTAAAAATTATCTTATTATTTAAAGTTTCTCGACAAGTGACGTGAGGTTGTGGTATTGTAATCTTGGCTTACATAGAATGACTACTCCACGCATACTAACTGGGTATATTTAACTGAGAACCTAAGTTGTTAACCCACCCAAAGGGTTTGTTAACATCTTTAGCTGGCTGATTTAAAGCGGATCAAAAAAACATGATATTTTTATATAGTTTTGCAACGGACCAGTGCAGCAACTGACTGCTTGTTTGGTGCATGTCTAGATTATGGGACCATCGATCGAAGGGGAACGGAGGGAGTAGTGTAGACCTTGCCCAGTATTATAAAATTATTAAGAACTAAGGATGGAGAGGTCGCGTCCCAGCGGCTGGAGGTTAGCTTTCAAATTTAAAAATGGAATAAAATATACAATGCGTACAATGAGCGGAAAGAGTGCGGATATTGGAATTGATTTTTTAAATTCAAAAAATATAAACATTCGATTTTTACCTCTCTGCCCCTCTCCAAATATCTTGGTAATGTTGCTCAAATCCACACGAATGCCAACTTCTCCATCCCCGTTCGAACTTTTCATCTAGAGATTTATCGGGTATTTTAATTTTCTAAATATACCAGCATTTGCATATATTTGTGCATCAATTATAGCTACAAATGACGGCCCATCAAAATAATCAACCTGTTCTAGGTGATGAAACACATAACATTAATCATAATACTGGCAAGATATGTCTTGTTTTGCTGTCTCCTATCTACCAAAAATACAATAATCATATTTTTTTCTAATTCATATAATGTTACCTTCATTCAAAAATGACAAACTGCGAATGTTTACAAAGTTCTTCGAAACAAAATATGAGACAAACACAATCAATTGATTTAAACTATCCTGTGCTTAATGGTGAAATCTAAGTTCAGCAAAAAGCTCTTCTCATAATTCAAAACTCATATGCAGACACAAAACGCATACAAAGTATTTTCCTTCCATTATAATTCTTCAATTGATCTTGATTCCTCCTGAAGAATCATGTCTTCGGACCAAATATAGATATATCAGTCTTTATTGCTATCTCTCGTTTACTGGTGGTTTCCGGCTGCGTTTGATCCCACTATCTGCATTCTTACCGAGAGGGCTTTGTTGCCACAGAAGTCAACTGAAATTTGATAAAGGCTTCGTGCAAATGTTTACATATGGCTAAATCATCTTTTGTTATATTTTGAATAGTTAGTATCTGGAAGCTAGTAGCTATCGGTTAAACTTGTAGTGGCTGATTTTCCCTTTGAACTTGAGAGCACAGTCTGAATCGTAGTTTTCGCAGTGATCAGACTTTTATTGTAGCTAATCATCTTCATTTGGGCAAATTTGTTATTATCTTGTTCTAAGTCTATCAAAATATTATATAAACATTTCGGGGCTCGTTTTTTTCAATTTTAATTTAAATGTGCGTAGGTTTTTGTAAAAATCAGTCATGATAACTTTTTTGACTACAGGAAAAATATTAAATGGCTTTAGCGAATAATTCAAATAAATTGAAGTTCAACGAACTTGAATATGAGATAATAGCACGAGATAAATAATAATATTACGTATGCCTCAGCAGTAAAGCGACAAAATACTGCATATATATATGTAAAATTTTCGATCAGCAGAGACTTTTGTTACTGTTCGCTCTTCGATAATTATTTCATCCAAAAATTTCGACTTGCCATTGTGCTATATACACTCTAGACACTCTACTTCCATTCTTTTTCTGAACATGTTTCATTGGCAATTATTCGACTAAATCAATTGCTTATCAATTGGGAAATTTATTGGTTTCGATGCGAGGTCAAAAGTGTTCAACACGATGTTTAATGTTAATAAAATAACGGGACATTTGTTTGTAAAAAAATTATTCAATCATAATCATTATGGTAGTTTTTTCCATATATTTTGCTTCTTTGCCGAACAGTTTGATAACAAGCGGGAGGTGTAATCAACGGGGATTTTTACTGACAAGCACACAAGTGAGTTTTAAGAATATTTAGATGTTATTATTTTCAATACGATAACCGTTCCTAACGCTTCAATTATTGTCATTGTTTATTTCGATTCTGTTGTTTTCATTGGCAGTATTTTAGATGATATAAGAAAAGTTGAAAAAAGGCAGGTCCTTGAAATCGATTTGTGGTCATTTATTCCATTATTATCATGCACCGTATATTGTTTTGTTACAACTTTGATTGCATCCACTAGCTAGCGGTGCCAGAGAGGTCAGTCGAGTGACATAACCGAAATAATTCAATCGAACTGACAGAATCGCGGAATCGAATAGCTTTTGCTAAAGTAGTTCCGCATTAAAAGATAAAACCTCCCCGTCCCACTATCATTCCTGCTATTACTTACGTAGTTCCTATAACAACAGCACAATGGGTACTTTCACTTGCGATGCGCTAATAGGCGCATGTCTGATTTTTTCTCAACCTACAAGAGAGAAATGGCCCAGATGTTATCGCTTTCTCCTGAGTGCGGCATTCAATTGAGTACCGGCTCGCCATATTATTCACCAAAAATTCTCAAAGACCATAGAATCTTCGGTATTCTCAGTGTCATCAGCTGCCCTGCCAAATGAACCTCACGACAGAACAATTGAATCCGATGGGAGAGTACTGTAACTAATTAAGAGTTAATCGGTAGTGGCTGTGTTTTGCGTCGCAATCATACTATAATCAAATCATTCCTGTTTGCGTTCAATTGAACTCGTTGGTTCGTTCGGTACGGTGAACTGAATCAAAATATCGGTTTGGAAAGCGCAGAGGAGGTAAACATGCAGCCACTATATATAGAAGGTAATTTCGCCGTCACGTCTTGCTTTCAGTGTATCAGAAAAGTTTCTTGATAAGTTGCCAAAAATCTGTTCTAATTTTACGACGGAATCGTCTCTCGGGATCGGTCGAATGAAGGAACTTTCACAGCGATCCGAAGGTATCGATTCAAATTAATGTTTTGGCTGTGATATTAGCTCTAATAGTGGTGTCTCCGGTGGATGTTTTTGATTCCGTTTTATAAGTAGGTGTAAGAATTTCAGTGCGAATCGTTTTTGAACCTTAGAAATTGTTTCCCTAATGTGTTCTTTCTTTCTAAATTCCAGACCGTAAGCGTTGTGAATGTCACTGCAAATAAACATGCCAGCATATTACGATATGATTGTGTCCCACAGTCCGCCAGCAAGTTTTCTGTCAGACTTCAGCAGTAATAACTATGCGTAAGTATTAAAAATTATTTTGACTAGAGATATTGATTATTAATTTCTATATCTACTTTTTACAGACGGTTATATGACCCACTGCCACGGTCCTGTCGACCTCAGGTCCTTACACCTCCACAGTCCAGGCGATTCCTGCCCTTCTCACAATCGCTAACACAAGTGCCATCGAAAATCCATACTGTGCCAAAGTCATGTCTTATCACGCGTCCGGCCGAAAATGCGAACAGTGAAGATACAACAAAAAATCTAAAGTAAGTTATCATGCTGATTTCTTCGAAACATAAATGTCTGCGGGTGCTTATCACTGATGTTAGAATGCTATAGAATGCTAATGTGGATTTCAAATTTATTTTAAGATTGGAAAACCGATTTGCTATTGAGGGCATTACCCCGAAATTTGAAAAAAGTAGGTACTACAAGTAAAAACCGGTGATTTCACAACAAAATTTAGAAGTGGTAATCTGAGTTTTTTCCGAAAAGTGCTCTATAAATTTATTCAACGAACGATGTAAATCCATTCGAAATTCTTCCATCTGCAAGTAATAATGCGGTTTCTGTTGCGTAAACGTCCGGTCATCGAATTTATTTTTATTTTGTGATGTTCATCGATGTATGTTGCTTGTTTGGATTTCAAATGCACGTGAGTCGACGTCAACCTGAATTTATCCTACAGATTTCCAGTCGAAATCGTTCTCACTAAACCTCTGCCAAAACAATTACCAACACAATCAGCCAAAGACGAGAGAGATAGTGATTAATTGACTTGACGTCAAAATAAAAAAAAAGTTATTGTTTTTTTTAAAGTCCAGATAGTGCTTACTATCGTTCTATCTTTTAGTAGAAATTAAACGATAATGACTTTTTTCTTTCCGATCACTTAATGAACTAAATAATGATGAAATTTCTGATAATATTTTCTACAACCAAGCATATCAGCTTCATACTGAATTTCGTTTGGAAGTAACATCCAGTACGTTTCAATAAGTTCCATGCGAGGCCGGGTAGTAAAACCTTATTTCCATAGAAATTTTTTATATGGGTGTGATGTCAAATTTTTTACAAATCGACATATGTATTATGATTTAAATCAGTCGAAGATGAAGCTTCCAAACAAACGAGTCTGATCATAATGAAAGACTTCTTCGAAAATATTTTTTTTCGATGAATAAAATACTAGCTCTGCCATTTAGTAATAAAAATCACCAAAAGTGGTGATTTTGTTTGCTAAAATTTAATTAACGGCAAATATAAAGCAATTAAAAGCAAAATCCAGTTAGAATAAACGGAGAAATAAATTCCCGAACCCCAAGCAAGCTTTTTTTTTTAAATTTTCGGTGGTACTTTTAAAAACCCAAATCACCCACAACCTTGAAAACGCAAGAATAAATCACCCATTTCGTTAGCAAAGTTTAAGTGTTCTAAGCCTAATAGCTTATTATCAACATGCGGCAAGCGAAGGAGTCTGGTGTGATGTGGTTTAAATCGAACAACCCAAGCTTTGAATCACTCTCGATCAAAAAATTCGTTCGTTCCAATCTAGATTTTACAATGTTTTCTGAATTTTTTGGTGTTTTAGCAGTAAAAAAAAATAATTCCTTTTGAACTCATTGGTAGCTCTTTAATCAATTCCGTTGACTGTAATACTTTTCGCGCAGGGTACCGGATCAATTCATGTATTGTTTCCTGTATTTACATCTCCTCTGCAAGTAGTCATATTGGCTACAAGGAATAGTATAATGAATTCGGTTTTTCGAAACTTCCATTTCTTTTATGAAGAATAAAATCTTAGTCTCCTAGTTTTCCTAGAGTATTCTCTATTCCTTTATCACTCACTACACTTAGATTTGCATTTCAGCAGTTCAGTCATATCCTCAATCACTTTGGCCTGATGTTTTTAACAATGTTTGTCCTTGTGTTTCAACATGTTCGATCATCTACGGAGCAACCATTTAGTGTGTTTTTTTTTAAATCGTTATAAAATAAAAATCGCTATTTTCCGAAAATTCTTGCTTTGTTGAAAAAAATGCTTTCTGATTAGTTACGAAACACAATTTCATTCAACTGCATTTAAGACATCATAATCATTAACGGTATCCCACAAAAAAATCCAACAGTGTCAAACAGTAGCTTCTGTAATTGGCATCGCCAAAAAGCTAATTGAACATAATGCGCAATAGAGCGATTGTTTCGCGGCTTGTGTGGCATAGAAAGTCATCATGCCGAAACCATAGGTCGTCCAAGACAATGTCTTCAATTTCTTGCCACAAAAAATGGATTATCATGCTCTGGCGCTCTCCATTGACCCTAACAGTGTTGCTAGTCTCATTTTCGAAGAAAACTGATTCAATGATGTCATCACTCGAAAAAACGCACCAAACTGTCACTCTTTGAGAATATATCGGCTCCTCTACGATTACGCTCCTCTGCTCTTGGGTCCACACGGAGAAGTGATATCGAAATGGATGGTGGACAGCCTTCGGTTCCTCCAGTACTAAGTGACGCGAAGAACCCAAGATCTTTATTTCAACCAAATTCGCCATACAAAAATTATCAAACACAACTAACCAGTTCGAACCTTTGATTTTACAGCCGGATAAAGAAGAAGGTAATCTTTGCCGATGATCAAGGTCGGTCCCTAACAGAAGTTCGTATCATGTCAGAACCATCAAGCGTACCGCCTCTCTGGAGTATAAAATTCCTGGCACAAATCACCCAAGGTTTGGTTAGCCCGCATCCATCAGAACAGTGGACCATTGATTTCCGACAGCCTGCATCCGATTACCTTCAATTCAGGTTAGCAAAGAAATCCATTTTATATATATTTCATTTCTTACTAAATCAATAATTCTTCCTGTACAGAAAACGCATTGACGAATTCAACGTTTCGTTGGAAAATGTTATCGTTCGTGAAAACGAATCGATTGTTGTTGGCACAGTGAAAGTGAAAAATTTGAGTTTCCATAAGGAAGTTATCGTCCGGGCTACGTGGGACGATTGGAAAAGTCAAGAGGATATCTTTTGTACCTATTCCCAGGTAAATAATTTTATTTTTTGTTCAATTTGAAGGACTTAAACGAAACTAATTGTTTTTTTTTTATTTCAGATTTATGGAAGCAGTTCTGCTTATGTTTTATACGATACATTCAGCTTTAAAATCACTCTACCTCCATCATCGAAAAAACTAGAGTTTTGTATTTGCTTCAGAGCAGACGGAAAGGAATATTGGGATAATAATAATGTAAGTTGTAGTTTTTTACTTGACATGTTCTTTACGTTTATATAACCTTTTGAGGTAATATATCGTATTATCAAATAAGGAGCGCCTAAAAAATACATAAAATATTTTTTTAATATATAATGCCATTACTTTAAGTATTTTTTAATTTTTATTAATAACCCCTTTCGATTTGCTTTTTACACGAATACCAAACTATAACACTACGTCTTTTCTTAATTGAAACAGAACATCAACTATACAATATCGAAAAAATCACCATCCTGCCAAACACATCCATCGGAGATTCTATTGAACTTTGATAATAGTGATAGTTCGTTGAAAACATCAAATTTGAAAGTATCATCGGACATATTGAACCACACTCAGGGAGGTAAAATTAGCCATAATAGTTGGTCAAATACGGCGTCTTGGAATCAAAGTGAGTATCCATGCCCGTACTGGTAGACGAGTAGAGTCAAGTACGCTACTCTCTATGCTAACACAAAACAAAAACCAATAACGATATAAGAACAAAACGGTGTGTAAAGAGAAAATCAATCAGCCTAGGCTACAAGATTATGGAAATCTGATGTTGATATTGAGGTAAATATCATAAAACAATGTTATTAACTCAATGTCTATCATTTATGTTCTTCAATGTTTATCATTTTGTGTATTCGCTACATTTGTGTTTTGTATTTTATTGTTAAATGTTTCATTTCTATGATATATTTAATTTGCATTTTTGTTTTAGAAAATGGTAAAAGCATCTGAATAATTTCTCAATATCCATAAAAATCAGTCTGAAATCAAGCATTTTATTGATTGTGCATTTCTACTTTGCTACCTTCTCAACTTATTGGCATATGTTAGACTGATAAGCAGCACGTTGTAATGAATTAGCTTCGTCGAGCACTCGGCGTAAATTATTTTTGGCAATAAAGTGCAAAAATACATCGAAAAACACTTATACATCGTGTATCCAAGTGCTTAGGAATAATTGTCGCTTGTTCGGAAACTAATCACCTGTTTCAAGATATTTCTGAGAAAATGACGCATTTGATATGCATTTTGAAGCATTTAATGAATGTGATCTTTTATTTTTGGGAAAAGAGCTCATGCATAGTATACATTTGACGCAGAAAAAATATCACAAGCAATCTGTTTATTCGTAATAAATCATATTGGCATTTTAATAATAACAATATTTATCTATGACGTTATATTGGCTGATTTATTTTCAAGTGAGGTGGTTAGGCTTACCAAAAAACTATAGAATTAATATTTCCAATTCGTTTACTGCATATTTTGTTTCTTAACTATATTTTCATTTGACAAATAATTTTTAACACTTGATTCATCCATTTTCACACTTAAAAATCATCATCCCTGCGTATTCCAATAAACGAGTTTAAATTATCAAGGGACACTTGCTCATCTCTTTTGCATCTAATATGCCAATAAAATCACTTCTAAATTAGCACCACTCTCAGTTAAACAAAAGGTTTTCGAAAAATCCTAATTGACTTTCCTTCAACAAGCAAATTGTTTTCATTAAGTTTCACCAAAACATGTATACACTTGTTATTTTACAATCATTCAATCTATTGGCATTACTGTAAAAAAATTCATCATTTATTTGAAATTTGATTTTTCGTTATCTGACTTTAATATTTTACATTTCACTTGAACTAATAAGTTTACTATAATCAATCCAAAATGAAAATAATTTAAAAGAAAGAAATGGATTTCAGTATTTTGAAGAAGCTGAAATAGACAGTTTTGCCGAATGAATATAAAAATAAATAAAAATGTAATATTGAAATAGGGTCAAGTTTATATCTGTCATGACCTCCATAGAATTCTTGGCAAGACCGATTGTCGACAGACTTCATCTTTTTGTACAATATATTTCTAAAAATAAATATTGGCATCGTTCATGGGGAAACCATTTGGTCATTCCAAGACTGATGTGCAAATATTTGAAGATTAGGTCACTTTTGTTATAACCTTATGGCTTAAATGGAAATCTTAGTGTCAACAAGAATAATTAAAGATTTTTTAAGTTCAATAAGATTGAAACTGATAGAACAGATGTGCTGATTCTTCATTTCACATTGCGCACTCATTTTCGTAATCTGTGCCGTTTTAAAACCTCAACTAGCTTTTCAGAAAAATCATATAAAAATCTTGCGTTTAAAAACTTTCTAACCCAATCATATCCCTGTTATCTAGCAAAAACAAAGAGTGATTTCATGAAACATTCAATCCTAATTTTTACCATTACGTATAGATGTTATCCATCAAAATTGACTCTAATTACATTCGAAAGACACGGACGTGGAAAGACGTTACCCCATGGGTATATAGATAGTAATTTTAGTCATGAGCAAATATTTGAGCTCTGCATTGCCTGCCCATATTGATCATGGATCTACTGCTTTTTAAAAATTCAAGGTTGTGTCCATCGTGGCACTAGCCCGTATCAAGACTGGGCCTTGTTGATAAAATGTCTCTAATCGCATCTACTCTGTCTTGCCAACGATCCCGTGGCTTTCCTAATGGCCTTGCTCCGATCGCTCGCCCCTTGAGAGCCCACCTGGAGATATGCTTTTCATTCATTCATTCGACATGACCAGCCCATTGCAATTTTTGTAGATTTATTACAGTGTAGGCTTTCCGTTCGCCATATAATTTATGCAACTCGTTGTGTTTGATTTGTTAATAATCTTTTTCCCGTACTGTCTCCTTTCAAACGTTTTACGTTTTTTTAGACGCCCGAATCAGCATCCCGGCTTCACTTTCGCACCATAAGTACCAAAAATAATATCTTTTTGGCTCTTTAAATTCGTCGTTTGGTTTCGTTCAATTGCATCCCCGTCGTTTGAGAGGTTCATCCTTAACTACACGAAGTGGACTACATTTTCAAGGTTACAGTCCCCTATCGTTATATTTTGCCTTACTGGCGTCCTTTTCCTTGATTGAGTCGTACTTGTTGCTTTGTGTTCATTAATTGGAAAACAATTTCTTTGGCTGTTTCTTCTAGAGGCTCTTTCATCGCATGAGTTGATGAATAATGGTGATTCATAGCGTTTGGGGATATTTCTGTTTAATATATATTTGCTGGAAGTAAGTCGCCCATTTCTCCTTCACCTATCACTTCACTAGCTCCAAACAAACCCAGTTCCCCGTCGTCTTCTTCACCTGGTCTGAGCTGCTTAAGATGCTTTCGTTATCAGCAGTATACCGACGCGTTTATAGACGTGGAGGCTTGCTTAGTTGCCAAAGCAGATGCCTACTCTTACTTCTATATCAAACTTATATCTAGTTGTCATCAAACTTACGTCTTGAGTTTACTTTGGTTTCATAAGTGAGCGAGATTCGCCATCAACATCGGATCTTGACCAAATAGTGGACGGAATCGCAGTTGGTCCCATGGAAAGATCGAACATTCAGAGTACTAGTGGCACATCTCTTCTGAACCATAATCTGAACGATCTGATTAAAGGTGCGACCCATACACTTTTATGGATATTTTGGTGCAGGAAACAAGTAGACTTTGCAATAAAGTTTCAGTTCCAAGTAAAGTCGACAATTCGTTGATTGTTGTCCTTGCAGGAACCATGAAGGCTGTATTGACCAGTGGCTCTGCAGTGTGTTTTCTCATTTTCAACATTTTCGTTAAAGTGTGCCAGTAAGATTTTCACATTGATTGATGGCAGAGAAGCATAAAGCTTTTCCAGAAATTATAAAATTAATTCTTCAATGCCTTATTTTTATCTGCAGTGGGGGCGGGAACGTATATTATCCAAAAATTAAAAACTTTGCTCGAATGCGAACCGCACATAATCTTTTGTTTACTGTCAATTATCTGGCGTTCATTTTATGTCCACAGTGAGGGCCACACCAAATTTGTTACTTCCAGATATATTTTTCCGCTTTTGTAGATTGTGTAAGATCTTATGTCCATAATCTCACCGTTATACAGTTTCGTTTCATGGACATCGATAATAGTTATTTTTATATCTTCACCTTCTCCTAAAGGGCCTTACTGTTCCCTGTTCCAACACTATCTCCTAAAGGGCCTTACTGTGCCGTTCAGGCGTCATACAGTCCAGTCCGCAATAGAGAAGTCCATGTTTTGTTTGCGTGGTTGTTTTCTTTTATCTGATCCAAGTATCCGAGGCGAATAATCAGGTTCCTGAATGAATAACTTTTACGAGAGCGGGTTATTGGCCCATTGTCCATCCCCCAATCTGGAAGGCCAGTCTGCTTAGTGTTTCCGCATTAAGGCACGGAAAACTCGCTCTTAACCTCCTCCATGATATGAAATATCATGAAGATTCCCAGCAGCCACTCGATGTGAACTTATATCATCGGGGAGGTTGAAGATAGGATTCGGTAGCAGAGCTGTAGATGTTGTTTTCAGCAAGCATTTAAACTGCCTCTTCGGAAATCAAAACTCGATAATGCCCTCGTGTTCTATACTACCATTTGGTGTTTGCAATGTTGCGGCTATATATGACGGAGGTCGGTACAGGCACACTTCAAAGTAATCTTTCTTTTTCGCTGTGCAGCTTTACAGCAAATGTTCTCGGCTGCAATAATCCATACGACAAGAACAAAACGCAAACTAAAAGATGGTCATATATCAATTCAACGTATGCGGAAATTGAATCATTCCAGTACTAAAATATTAGACATGCATATTACTGATTAATATTAATTTTATTGTAAGGTTACCATTAACGTGATAGCTGAAGTTTTAATAAACGAATAAATGATTCCATAGCGCCTTTCAAACGAAAATTTCGTTTCGGTTGCATTTTCCTTAAACTCGTTTCCACTTTAAGGCGTAAACAATCTATTATTGGACACCTAAATTTTTTTATTCCTTTCACGTTAATTTTTAAGAGTGTTTTATTCATTATCCATTTCTTCAAAGTTCAAACTTTTTAAATTTATCATTATTTCTCGTCCTTCGAATGTACCTATAGCCAGCCAGCGCAGCCAATTTTAATCATTATTTAGACAATATTGCCCTACTAAGCATAAAGGTTCTATCTACATTTTAGTAGTTTCGAGATATTCACTGATTTGTGTTTTGATTTGTACTAGAGGTATATGGAGAATGCATTTTTCAATATTGATTTTAACATACTTCCACAAAAGATAGGTTTTTCAAATTTTGTAGACTGATGTAATAGAGTATGTAGTTTTTGAATCCGGTGTTAACTCAAAAATGAGAAAAATGTAGATAGAACCTTTATGCTTAGTAGGGCACTACTCTCGTTCATTTTATCTTTATTTAAATTTCCAGTATCTAGTATCACTATTAGTTGCAAGCTTTTTATCTGTTATGCTTTTGCTTATGTAATTCAATTTTATGATTATACTGTTTTGTCGTGAACTCTGACGAATCAAAATAAATTCGACCAATTAGTAAACATCACATTTCTTTCATTTTCAGATATTCTACCATACGTTTGCACAATTAGAAGTAAACCAATTATATCGTGAATATTGCACTATATATATGTGCCGAAACAATGTGGCTTTGTTGTTTCCAAATTGAGCAAAATCCAGAAGTAACAAGGCCAATTCGTCCGATCCTGCTTACAGTTTAGAACATCATTTCGCAACCAGTGGCGCTTAACGAAAATGCAATTAAACAACGTTGAATCGATATGTACTTGGTGTGGTTTTGTGGTTCAGCTTTCATCTTAAACTACACAAGTATTGCTTTTATCGCAATATTTAAATTGAATCTGAAAACCATGCCTACTCATTTTTTTTTTTAAATCAATACAGCCCCAATAGCTGGTACTAGGGCATACAATATATAAAGTTATCAAGTACATAGTATCGAGCATGTTGTTTTGCTATTTCGTTGTTAACATTTTACGGATTGCATGAAAACAAGTTAAATTATTTATAAGAGCAATTTACAGAGGAAGAAAATGAGAAAGAGTGCAAAAAGTTAAGTCAAAAAACTACTGAACATTTGAAGAAAAAAAAAAAAATGAAAAGAGACTCAACTACAATTAAGAAAACTAAACCTAAACATTAAATGTTAATAAAACCAATTACAATTTAATCTGATACGGAACTAAAAGACTGAAGTTGTCCATATATTTTTAAATCTAATCGATTACAACAAATGGGATAGTGATTGTCTGCTCAAAGTGTGATGTAATTTTGTAAAGTTTTCCATCATTTTAATAATGTTTTTTTTTCATAAATATCGTTTGTATCAAGTAAAGCCCATCATGTTGATGGGACTTTATAAAAGTTTACAAATACAAATAAAAAAGTGCCAAGTTAAATTTCCTACAAAACGCAACATTGATGTCCATTTTATACCGATTTTTATTAAATTATTTAAACGTACATTCGATATTTATGTTTACTTTTCAGTTATCGAAAGAGCTTAATTGAAAGCACATAGGTACATGAATTTTCTGCGAATCCTAGATTGCAGCTTAATAAGCAAGGAAAACAACGAAATTGCAATCTCTTTGAACAAATGTGTATGTATGTTGTTATTAGAGTAAGAATGAGAATGTCTAAAAGAGAAAAGAAGATAAGAAAACAAAAACTACTACTACTGTTAGAGATGTTGCTTAAACGATTTAAAAATCTTATAAATTCTATTTGATATGTGAATAAGTCTCTTTAAAGCTGTTTAAAGCGATTATTGATTTTTTTGTGCTTGCTCTACATATGATGTTATTCAATGATGACTTACAAACCTACAAAAGGTAATCTTATGTCACACACAAACATACATACGTACATGCATCTATAAGCATATTATTAACAAATGCATTGAAATCAATCGTACGTCAAATATAAAACAAACAATTATTGCTTGAAAATATATTTAATCGAGCAAAATAATATTTTATAAAAACAATAATATGCTAAGCTAACATTTGATATTATTTGATTCTCGTTTTGTTTCGATCCAGTTTTGTTTATAATTTTAGATTGCTTAATCTTCCTATTTAATGTAAGTTTTAGTTGTATAAAAATAGGGATATTCTGCCTGTATGCAGTAATATTCAGGGCAATGTAGTAATTACGATCAAAATGATATATTTTTTTGTCTGAACGAATTTATTGTTTTCTTATTTTTCTTATTTTAACCTACATAAAAACTAAAAATTCTTTAATGTATATGTTAAGACTTTTACTATGTTTTAATTACCGATAAATTGTAAATATGCTATTATAATAAAATATGATATTAAAATGATAGTTTCTTTCTTTTAATGTTTAGTATTTGTTTTCTGAACATCCAGATTGTGGTTTTGTTCTTGGCCTTCGTTCTTTTCAGCTCTTGCATGTAAAATGGTATACAATTATACCAGTGCAACTGAGATATCAATCCTACGATTTCAAGTTCCTATTTGGAACAATCCCGTTTTCACTGTATCTTTTCCTTACAGGCTAGTTAACATTTCTGATATCGTCCTTTCATTATGCAGTCTTTTGTTAATTTGGATGCCTAAACTTATGTTAGTGAGGGTTTTGAAGGTATTCTATTGAACGTAAAACAGATTTTAACATCAATATCTGCGGGATAAATGCAGCACATGCTCAAAACGAGCCATAGACCTTTGGCGATAACTAATGGACTAAATTGCATGGTGATCATATCATCTTCAAAAAGAGTTTTTCACGATTGAGCCCCATAAATTTTAAGCTAAGCCCAAACATACAATCTTTTTTGGGTTTTCCTTCCACTTTCAGCTCTTCATATAAAAGTTTACAAATACCTTACCAAATGCTTCCTTTTTACTGAGGAAAGTGCTGGACGGATAGTATACCAACTTTTGTAATATGTGAATGAGAATTTGAAATAGTTGTAAGAAATATTGAAAGAAAATTTCTCTTGACAAGAACACGAGATGTATCTAGAAAGGTGACATCTCCAGACATTACATCCCTATGGCAAACTTTGAACGCTTGTAGATACATAAAATGCTTGTACATATTTCATTTGAACGAATCGTATCGAATCGATTTCTTATTTTAACATATCTCCTTCTGACAGGATAATAATAAAGCTTTTTAAAAATATGTTATCAACGAAATAGTATGAACGGATAATGCGCATCTCCTCATGTTTAGAAGCTAGCTTCGATAGCAAAGAATCTATCTAATAGTTAAGTCTGAGCTGCGCTACTAAATTCATTGTCTAGTGAGTCAAGAAGAAAGCACTTTGTATCAGTTCTCATATTGAATTATCTTGTCAATCTCTCCTCCGATAGTGTATTCGACTTTCATTGTATCTGAGGCAGACAATGTGATATAAATTGAAAATAAAGACAGCCTTTTTCATGAAAGATAAGTTCGTTTTCTTCTTGATAGATTTTCTAAAGGTTTCTTCTTGATCAATCATACCAACTTGAATAAAAGCATTCTCTAAGATTCAGTGCCTTAAATAGTTTGCGAGCACGTTTTGAAACGGCAAACCCGAGCGGTAATAAGTAGAGAGATCGATCATTGAGTTGCACTTCTATCTTCGCATGTTTGCAGCATGTCGCTAGCTTGATATTCAGCAAGTTATCCTCGTCCTTCCATGTCTATATCCGACTGATTTATAGCCATGGAAACTGTAGATATTTGCTATGATAATTTAATGAATCATATGACAATCTGTTTTTTAGCAGCGTAAAAATTATTCTCAGATAAACTCAGCCGTCCAATCTTTATGTATCTACTCCCAAATTAAAATACCTATTCTAAAACTGCCGAAACAGAAATAAAATCGAACGGTAAATTCGCACATGGGCTACCAAAAGCTATAACATTACGTATTACCCAATACAAATAAAACACTTATTTTTGAATTTTGGGAAACAGGTTTTATTTCTTTTCAATATAATAAAATAATATCTATCGGACAAAAATAGTGGAAATGTGTCAGTTACCGAATGCTGATGGAATTAAATGTTTCACTTTCTGTACAATCGAGACATGCATATTGCAAAGCCAACCGTGAATACGTTCCGCGATATAATAATTGAACATGTTACGTCTCTCGTATTGTTCGTGTGTTTACATAAACTGAGTGTTTGTATTGAACATAGGCTTAACGTATATCAACTGGCAATTCTTTGAAATGTGACATTGAATGCAAATGCTAATCCTGGAATACTTTTAAATTACTAGTTTAAATTACATAATTCGATTAATTTTTTTCTCATTTTGTTAAATGTTTCCCGTAAATATCGCTATCCAGATAAAACAGTTTTATTTACCACCTTAATATCGTGCACCTTACTCTGTCTTCGCGAGTTTTTGTTTAAGAGATTCTGGCATCTCTGGTGGTGGTGGTCGTGGAAGACGAAGGGCTACTTTCACTCCATCATAGATGAACCATTGCAAAGCTGTCAACGTACCAATCATGATGATACGCGGAACAAGGCCCTTCCACATTCCCATGAAGCCAAGCTTCTTCGCTACGTCAATAGCAGACGATCCTTTGGCTTGATTCAATTTCGAAACAACCACATCAGCAGGATGTGAGACAATAGCACAAAATACACCAGCAATGTAACCGGCAGCAAATGTAACAACCAATTGTTCACCCTTTGTACAATCTGCACGTGGTTTTGGAACGACATAGCTGTAACGAAAGTTATAATATTAATTAACGGCTAAAGTATTATTGCTAAATTACGAACCGGTATAGAACTTCAAGAGTACGTTCGAAACAGGCGAACTTCATCATTGTGTATGGGATTTGACGAGCCCATAATGGTACAAGACCCTTATAGAAAGCAGAAATTCCTTCCTCTTGCATCATTTTCGGAACAGCTTGACGGAACGTGTTTGCATATCCTGGCGTTGTTTGAATTTTTACTTTTGCGGCTTCGAACGGTGACAAAGCAATATCAGCGAAAAATTCAGCTGAGGCTGACGCAGCCAAATATAATGATGTACGGTAAAGATAAGCATTTTCTTCACCCAACAAATTGGCATAGTAGACTTTGAATACTTCATAAAGACCGAATTTGCAGAGACCCTGGAATAAAAGAAGCAAACCAATTTAGAGTTTTGAAAACTATGAATTAACTGTTTAAAAGAAAAAATTATATTCTTTTAGATAACTGCTTATTAAATTGCAGTTTAACAAACGGCTGACGTACTTAATGCTATGCATATTAACAGGCTGATATATTAGTCATAACCCTCTTTTAAGAAAGGGATTAATAAATGGCGTCGGGCGTATGTAGAGTCAGTCATCTGATAAGCCCCCAAGCTTAGAAGGCCCCTTGATTAGAAGTGAAAAGTAGTCCGAAAACATGGAGCTGATTTTGGAAGAATCCAGTGTGCCTTTTGAAGCACCCAACATGCTCAATCCTGAGATATTCTCGCAGCAAAGCATTACGAGCAGTAATCCTGTGGTAAATATAGGTGCAATCCCAACGAAACCAGATAAGTTTTCAAATAAATAACGACCCCTAGATGCCTGAGATGTGGGAATACTAATTGCAGTAGCAAATACACCTCAAATAGATGCATTTCGCACGACAATTCAGATCATATCTTTGATTGTAAGAACTGCCCTAAGTGTCTAAAAGAGGATCTGATTATAGAAATATCAGCCATCAAAAACAGACCCTTTGAAAAAGAAGAACTAAAAAGAGTTACATTATGTAACATTATGCGTTACATGATGAATATTAACTAAACAAATAATTTCCCTCTGAATAAGAAATCGCAGACATTAAACTATAACAGCGAAACTAATAAGACATTTGCCAGGACTAAATATTAAACTATTGTTAAATTCTGTATGCGAAAAAGGATATTTATGCACTACAATACGATAAATTTAGACATCATATTAAAAACATATATAGACATCAATTAAAAGTCGATGCAGTCCAACCGAAACTTGTGAATGTCGCGATTAAAAATTAGATTGAAAATTCAACTGAAAATAGACAGAAAATGGAAACAAACATCTGCCGGGCTACAATGTAAGCATCGGATGTAAAATATTTTTCATTTATTACACAAAATAATAGTCGTGAAATAAAATCTTGCTTCTAAAATTGCTTTTTCAATTCAATTCTCAATTCATATTGGAAATTTAATGTAGCAATTATGTTTTCAATTTTACATTTTTTAAAATTATTTTGCATGTATCTTGTTAAGCTGGTATACATATGAACATGTGAATTCTCATGTAAACAATAAATTAGTTATCACCTACATTGATAAGCATACAACCATACATTCGCGCACCATGTCTTCAAAGCATGCTTTTAACATGCTTATAATTCTTCTTGGTTTTAATAAGCTCCAAGAGATTATATTTATCAGCTGAAAATGGGATGGTAAATATTCAATCGCGGGCTCACTGCTGTAAGACGATGAGGAGTTTAGAAATGGTTTATATTTTAAGAGATTTAAGACGATGCGCTACTTTTCAGATCGACAGTACTGCAGTACATAAACAGTCCAGAAATAAATTTGATACAATATAATTTGAAAAATAGACTTTAGAGAGTGAATATGATTGTCGCTTTCCATATTTTATACAAACTTATACTTTTATGCACTGCGAGAAATAAGAAATCAAAAACTAGTATCTGACGCAATATTAGGTGAAAGTGGCATAAAATTACGAAAATTATGAATGATAAAACAATTTAGCACCTATACTCCAAGTTGACTGATAAGTGAAAACATATCCAATTGAAAAAAATCAATGATTTATTCAAAGAAATAAATACAAAGTAATGCTGAAAAATATTTAAAGCTTATTATACTTAGTAAACATTGAGCAACACAACAATGTGGATTGTTCATTTTTTAAAAGGCATGCGAAAAAAGCGATATAAACTTCACTGATATATTAAATTTTAAAACGTTTGTAGATTTATTTTAAATTGTTTATGTTTTCTTTTTAAACCTGTTCTATAACTAGTGTTCTATAGTAGGCAAAACCGAGATTACGAACAGTCTGACACCGTGGAAACTAGAGTCCGATGTGTCGCAATCGTGAGAAATCAATATCTCTGTCTCGTTTACCAAACGAGCCGAACCGAGGCATAGTCGGTCCAAAATTCAGGTTATTTTCACTGTTTTTTTTTTATATTCGAGAATTGCTCACTAAGAATTCCTTACAGAAGGACAACCAGTGAATAAATTCGAATAAAAGACCAGATAAATGAGTGTATCTATTTTGAAGGAGACTCAATAAATTTGGAAGAATAATTGATATTTTGTGTTTTATTTGATCATTCCCGGAACTTATTTGTCAGAATTTAAATGGACTGCATATAAAGTGGAAAAAGTTCATTCATTACACAGACAGATGTAATTAATCAATAAATAATCAGCTCATAATTCCCTGAAAAAAATCTTTATTTATGACAAAACTGACCATTTTTTTTTAGCTCAAAACGCGACATGGGTTTATATACAATAGAGTTGGGCGTTATTTAACGTAACACGTTAAATAACATAGTTCCAAATGCGTAACACGTTCCAAAGGAACATGTTATTTGAAACTACATGTTATTTTTGGAATGTCTTGCACACATCAGAAATGAATAACGCTCAACGTTCCAAAGCAAAACAATGCAGTCGTTTTGCTAATTGGCCTATCTGTTATCATTCTTGTTCGTCAGCTCACAATGTCATAGGAAGTAAATGGATTATTTTTACTTCTTTTAGCTTGTAGCTTCGCTAGCGATGATTTGTACATGCTGAAGCGAAATGTAGAATTAGTTTTCTGGAATTGCTTTGCTCTTGTCCGTCAGTGTGCATATGCAAGTAAAATTCAAATACGCAGCTGCAAAGGCAGTATTGTAGTTTTGATTAGAAGTGTGAAAAGTCAAAATTGTAGTGTTTTTGAGATGAACAAAAAAAGTAGATATAGTCCTCTGTGGTCGTTTTTTAGTATTTTAGATTAATTGCCAAGTGTGATTTATGCGGCCAAAAAATGTGTTTTAAGTCAACATCCACCAATTTGAAAAAGCATTTGGAAAGAATGCATCCTGCCGTTAGTGTGAATAACGAAAAGGAAAATATGTCTTCTGTTTAAGGTAATAGACAAGATCAACTGCCGACTGATCTTAGTGTCCCTACGGAAAAACCAATTCAAGAAAATGAGCCACTCATTCATAAGCCAAGTAGCTCGCAAGGAACGCTTCTTAGTTTCTTACCAGGAAAATTAAGCAGCTCTAAGAAGAAAAATCTTGATGAAAAAATATAAAAACTTTTCACAAATGATTTACAGCCATTTTCAATTTTCTGAAGATAAGGTCTTCATTGAAGTTGTTGAATCGTTAAATCTTTCCTATCGACTTCCGAATAAGAAAACAATTGCAAATGCTCTTTTACCGGCAGAGTATGAGCAGTGTTTAAATGCCGTTTTTCGGAAATTATCGATACGTGGACTTCCAGCAACACGGAAAGCTACATTGCCGTAGCAGCTCATTTCATTGGTGGTGGTTTCATGCTACAGTTGATTCTTTTACAATGCTCTTTATTGTCCGATTCTCACACAAGTTCAAATTTAGCAGACGAAATAAAAAAATAACAGATAAATTTCATCTTTCTTCTAAAATACTGGCTGTTGTTACCGACAATGCAAACAATATTAAAGCGGCAATAAAAACTAAACTGCAATGGGAACACTTGGGGTGCTTCGCCCACACTTTGAATTTAATTGTTTAAAACGCCTTGCAGTTGGACGGTATTAAACGTTTGCGAGAGCAAGTAAGGGCCGTAGTAACCTTTTCTAAAAAAATCAAGCTCAGGCAATGACAAATTAAAGACAGCGCAAACCAATTCAGGAATGATTCCTAAAAAACTTATCCAAGAAGTTCCTACACGTTGGAACTCTGCATATTACATGTTCCAACGTTTCGCTGAGTTGCAGGATGCAATTAAGATGTATATAGCTCTTATTAACAAAGATTTACCAGTTCTACCTCAGTTAGAATGCACCGTATGCACTGAGCTGAAGAACTCCGCCGCTCACAAGTCTAACTTGTGATATGCCGGTCCCAAGCCCGGAGAAAGGAGGAGGGTTTGAGGTAACGAGGTAACTCTATCCTCAGTAAAATGCGTATATTTGCAGCCTGATGGCTGTAGTAAGCATGAGGATGAATCCCAAGGATTTTATCTCTGCAGGTGGCAGCCAGACTGAGTCTGGAAATCCACCCGTGCTCAGCACGGCAGGGGCTCGGATTCTGCAGGCCCCAACCTCATGTATGACTGCAATGGAGGACCCTGGTTGCAGTGGAAGCTCACAGGTTACCATCGTGGAAGACTCCATGGCCAGCAAGTTTTCGGACTTGCTGATAGCATCCCCCCTGATCACAGGCTCCGGAAAGGCGAGTACAGCACCAGCTGGAAGTCCGACTACGGCCGTACCAGGGGTAAAGATGTTTCTTCCCGAATCCTCACATAAGAGGAGAAGGGATGCATTAGAGGAGGTAACTCCGACTAGTGCAAATGAGACGCCCGCTGGAAGTACAGATAGTAAGAGTGCTCATTCCTCTGAACTCTGGAAACCTGTGGAGGCTCTCAGTCGCAGACAACGTAGGAGACTGCGCAAAAGGGGCAAGCTGCCGCCGAAGGCTGACGGAGAGACAAATGCAGTATTAACTGCAGGTGTTTCCCTGGAGACTGGACGTCAGGCAGCGAAACCTCTGAGCCGACCCGGGGTAGCGAAAGAAAGGTTGGCTGGTGATGCTAAGGTCGCATGTTCGGAGCAGAAATGTTCTGGACCGGCGGCTGGATGCAAAGCTACGCCGACTGGACTTCGTGAACCAGGGAAAGCTCTTAGCCGTCGACAGAAGAGGACTCTGTTCAAGAAATCGATGATTCCTGATGCAAATCGGGATTCAGCGACGACGCTGAAAGGTAAGGAGGGACCGGTCACACCGAAGATCTCCCAGCCGGCCAGCACAGAGGCCAAATCTGCCAGCGGCGGCGCACGAAAGAGACGCAAGGTTGAGGCGAAAGCGGATACCTGCATCTCTGAGCGCAAGGTGCCGAAAGGTGTCAAAATCTGCGAGAGAGATCTTGCAGAGGCTGGCCCTTCTGGCACAAACACACCTTCCACAGGGGTAGGGAGGAGAACGTATGCAGAAGCTGCGTCTTCTTCGCTGGTTGTTGTGATAGGTGTGTCTGGCAAGGGTGGCAAACTGACCGAAGGTCAGTGCGCTATCCTTAAGAACGAACTGTGGCGAGAGATAGCGGAGTCGGGACCAGTTTACAACTTCACGCAAGCGAAGTTTGTGGATGGTCACCTCCAAGTCGCCTGCTCCAATCAAACATCTAAGGAGTGGCTCACACAGATCGTTCTTAAATTGGGTACTGGCAGTCGGCCCAAATTTACCATTTTGGACTCCGACCTGGCCAAACCCTATTATGTCAGTTGTTGGATCCCTGGTCCTCGCAAGAGTGCAGGTGACATCACTGGCATGTTCGGCAAACTGAATCCGGGCATCGATGCGAAACACTGGATCATCAAGTACATGAATCCCAGGAAGAATCCCACCACAGGTGAAGATGGTTTCAACCTGGTGATCGTACTTGACCAGAGAAGTTTCTCGATGCTAAGAGACAGGTACCGGATGGTGCTGAGCTACTTCTTGTATGCGGTTAAATTTAACCAAATCAGGAAGTGGTGAGGCACGAGCTTTTGTGACTGTCTATGGACAGATCGCCAGAGCAAAACGCAGAGATCCAGTGGAAATTCTCTCCCATAGAGTTTCTTTCACTGGTCACGCGGACATTATCTAAGGGTCCCTGCAAAGGGATCCAAAGATTTAAACTCCGGACGTTTCTGTGCCTGAAGGTATAAGATTTGTCCAGATCAACTTGCGGCGTGCCAAGGCTTCGTCCTATCTTTTGAGCGAAAAATTGACAAAACTGCAAGCCTCCCCCTACATTGCACTTGTACAGGAACCGTGGGTTCGAGGCGGTAGGATCTACGGACTTAGTCCAACCACGGGGGCCAAGATCTTTTATGATGAAAGGTCAATACGGCCGAGGACTTGTGTTCTGGCTTCCAATCTGCTTGATGCCACCATGCTCAGACAGATTTCAAGCCCGGACCTGTCAGCGGTCGTCGTACAACACCGAGAAAATGGTAGGCTTAAGCGCACGATAGTTGCCTCAGCTTACTTTCCCTTTGACTCCTTACTCCCGCCGCCGATACAGGAGTTAAAGGACCTGGTTTTGTACGCTGAATCGGAGAGACTTGAACTTGTGGTGGGCTGCGATGCCAACTCCCAGCATACCAGCTGGGGTAGCAACAAATGTAACGCCAGGGGTAAGAGTCTCTTTGATTTTATAACTTCTGCCGGGCTGATGATTTTAAACACTGGGACTACTCCCACATTTGTCACCCCAAACAGAAGGGCGGTCATTGATGTATCGCTATGTTCAGCTGGAATAGTTGGATCAATGACTGGATGGAATGTATCAGATGAGGATTCACTCTCTGATCATCGCTACTTGGTGTTCTCTTTAGCCACGGATCTAACACCCGTGGTGGAAAGAAGAAACCCAAGAAACACTGATTGGCCTACGTTCAACCGGCTTCTTGCAGACAAAGCGCGTCCTAGTGGTAGGATAAGATCGCCAAAGTCAATAGAATCCCGGTTGAGCACTCTGAATAGAGACCTAATGAGTAGCTATGAAGAGGCCTGCCCGATCAGTAAGAGCAGATGTGGCAAGACGGTTCCCTGGTGGAATCGGGAACTACAGAAGCTAAGGAAAAGTACCAGGAAAATTCTCAACAGAGCTTGTAAGAGCAACAATGAGGATGACTGGATCGCCTACAGATCTTCGCAGAGAACGTATAAGAAGCTGGTGAGGACCTCTAAGAGGGAATCATTTAGATCTTACTGTGAAAGACTGGAAGGCGCACGGGAAACGTCTAGGCTTTGCAAAGTCCTAGAGAAGGATCAATCAGCTAAGCTAGACTCTCTAAAACGCTCGGATGGTGATTTTACCAAGTCCAAAAAGGAGTCTTTGCAGACTTTACTTGGGACTCACTTCCCGGGAGCCCCGGTGATTGAGTCGCAGAAGGCAAATGCGCCTGTGACCGAAATCCCTGCTCTTCGCAGCAGTAGGAAGTGCTGGTACACAACTAGATCTGTGGTCACTAGTGAAAAGGTCAGGGATGCAATCATGTCTTTTGAGAATTTCAAATCGCCGGGCCTGGATGGTATCTATCCGGTTATGCTTAGGGAGGGAATTGACCACTTGGGGGCAGACCTGAGAGAAATCTTCTGGGCATGCCTTTCCTTGGGGTATGTTCCGTCACCTTGGCGAGAGGTTAAGGTAGTTTTTATACCTAAACCGGGGAGAGATGACTATTCCGATCCAAGGAACTTTAGACCGATCAGCTTAACTTCGTTTATGTTGAAATGCCTAGAGAGACTTGTCGAACGACACATACGTACTACGGCGCTTAGGTTTAACCCTTTGAATGATGAGCAACATGCGTACCAGCGAGGAAAATCATGCGAGTCGGCCCTTCATTCTTTGGTGGCCAGAGTTGAGGGAGCGATCTCCAATGGTGAGTATGCGTTGGGGGTGTTTGTGGACATTGAAGGGGCCTTTGATTGCGCGCCCTTCGTGGAACTATGTGATGCTGCGAAAGTGCATGGCGTGGATGATGTCTTAGTTAGGTGGATTCATGCCATGCTGACGCAGAGATGGTTGCTGGCGGAAGCTGGATCCGATTGCTACTTAAGAACAGAGGCGACAAATGGATGCCCTCAAGGGGGCGTCCTATCACCGCTCCTGTGGAGTATGCTAGTCGACTCCCTGCTTAACGAACTGCAACAAGAAAGGCTGCACGCACAAGCTTATGCTGATGACGTGGCCGCACTGGCTGTCGGTAAAGATCTGAATGTGGTATGTAGAAATACACAGCGTGCATTGGATCTGATTGGCAGCTGGTGTTCGAGGCACGGCTTAACAGTGAATCCTGGTAAGACGAAACTTGTTTTGTTTACCAGGAAAAGAAAACTGAGAGGACTAGTGCTTCCAATCATGAAGGGTGTAACACTTCAACTTTCAGATGAAGTCAAATATCTTGGAGTAATCTTGGACAAAAAACTTCTCTGGAAGAAACATGTGGAAGTGAAGCTTACTCGTGCTATAAAAGCTTTCGGGCAGTGCAAGAGAGCTTTTGCTACCACATGGGGTCTAAAGCCTCGTGTAGTGATGTGGATCTACACAGCAATAATTAGGCCGATGTTCACGTACGCATCGGTGGTGTGGTGGACTATCGTGAGGCTATTGTATGCTCGGAAAAAGTTAGCCACGCTGCAAAGGACGGTGTGCCTGGGTATCTGTGGTGCCATGAGCACTACTCCGGGTGCGGCCCTTGATGCGCTTCTCAATCTGCCTCCTCTCGACATTCAAGTTCAGAGTGTGGCGATGAGCTCTGCCCATAGACTAGCTCAGCTTGGCTTATGGGTAGGTGAGGACGATGTGGGGCACTGCTCTATTAGGAGGTCGATGTGTGAGATCTCTCCGATTCTCGCGATGCCTTCGGACGCTCGGGTGCCCTTCCTCGACTTCAGAAGAAGGTACGAAGTAATCCTCTTAAGCAGAAGTAGCTGGGATGATCCCGATCTGTGTACGAGGGGATATTCAGAGATCTTCTTCACGGACGGCTCGAGGTCAGATAGTAGATCTGGAGCTGGTGTCTATCTACATTCATCGAATGGCAGATGGGCTTTCTCTCTTGGAGAGCACGCTTCGGTTTTTCAAGCAGAAATGTTTGCTATCCTGAGAGCTGCCTGTTGGGCAATTGAGGAAAGATGGAGGGGAAAGAGCATTGCTATTTGCAGTGACAGTCAAGCTGCACTGATGGCGCTGCGTAAACCCCTGACAAACTCGAAAATTGTCCAAGAGTGCAGAGCACGATTGAACTCTGTCGCCAGATTCAATAGGGTGCATCTGCTCTGGGTACCGGGGCACTGTGGTGTTGAGGGGAATGAAATTGCTGACGTCATTGCGAAGCAAGGTTCGGAACTTCCGCTACGGGGCCCTGAACCCGCCTTGGGTGTGCCGACCGCATCTGCACGTGCCATTATTCGCAAGTGGGTAGATGATGCTCACAAAGATAGATGGACGGCTGCCGGTGTGGCCAGGCACACGAAGGTATTCCTTTCAGAACCCAACCATGTGACTGCGGGATTCTTGCTCAATAAGAGCAGGAAAGTTTGCAGGGCCATGGTAGGTATTCTGACTGGACACAACTGCCTAGGAGGACATATGTACCGAATAGGTGTTGTACAGGATGACCTCTGTTCATCCTGTCTAGAAGAGGCTGACTCTGCGGAGCATTTCCTCTGTGAATGCCCAGCGTTTGCGCGTCTCAGATATCAATGCTTTGGCTGGGATGTTGCACGCATGCAGACGATAGCCTCTTTTCCCCTATCAGTGATCCTAGACTTTATCAAGAGGTCTGGGAAACTATGGTAGGCAGGGGGTAATGAGTACAATGGGTCCTTTGGCCTGAGTGCTTAGAGGCGCCAATGCGCCTCTCCCCCAACTCACACACACACACACACACACACACACACACACACACACACACTGAGCTGGTAGAAATTTTATCACCGTTTGAAGAAGTGACCGTAAAAATTAGCGGAGAAAAATATGTCACAGGTAGTGACATAATTGTTTTCGCAAACGGTCTGAAATCCGTTACCCGGCAAATGGCTAATAAGGACTCCTTCACTTTGCTTACACAAAATGTCATTAGAGAGCTTGCAATCGGATTAGATCGAAGACTAAATAATGCTGAAAGCAACATAACATTGGCATTAACCACTTTTCTGGACCCTCGATACAAACTCGTTCCCTTTAATGACACCTCGGCAGCAGAAGCAATAAAACGGCATTGTGTTGAATTAGTTGGCCAGAAAATTAAACCAGGGACAAGTGCACTCGAACTACAATCGAATGAATCGGCAATTCAAACTAAAAAAGAATTTTCAATATTCAGCGATTTTGATTTGCGCATTGCGACTCAGAAACCGAAAGGCAACAAACTGCAAGCGTTTTTGTATTGCACATTTCTAAACATTTACAGAGAACCAAATATCAAGCGCTTTAATAGAAGTCAATCGATTTCTTGATGAAAATTATCTACGTGGAGATAAGAATCCCCTTTCTTGGTGGAAAGAAAATCGAAATATGTACCCAAACCTTTCACAAATAGTGGAAGAAAGGTTTCCATTACTAGGAACATCGGTGGCATGTGAAAGAATACGAAAGAATAGAATAACGTTCTTTCAGAGAGGAGGTCCTGCCTTTCATCAAAACACACAGAAAACATTTTATTTTTGAATGCAAATGGCCACTTAAATAAATATTTATGATGGCTTATAAATTCTTAATTCATAATAGCTAAGAGGTTTCTGATTTCTTAACATCAAATGAATTCAAAGTATTTATGTAAATATTTTGCGTGATAATTCTGCGTTTACATTTTATTTTTTGCTATAGTGTGTTACATTAGGCGTGTTTTTTTGATCCCCCTATCTATAACAGAACAATGCAGACGCATTGGGAACAACAACAACTCCCCCTTTCCATAACAGGAGTTGTTGTTTCGAATGCGTCTGTATTGTTCTGTTATGGAGAAGGGGAGCAGAAAAACGCGCCTATTATGTTATTATCCATTCCGATATCTATTTTAATATTACACTAAGTGCATCAATAAAATAATGTAGGCTGAGATTTTGTTGTATTATAAGCTCTTTAAGTCCAAACAATATTTCTATGAACTATTCATTCGGTGGTCATACAAAATGTTTATTTTTTAGTTCGATTATACTAACTTTACTCATTACTGTTGAAATGTACAATTTTCAAAACTCTGCATTCACAAATAATTTTTTGATCATACTAATCGATCGAAAATGTAATTCATCAACGTGTTATCATCACACACATATAAATATTAATTTGGAACCCACTGTTACACCGCCATATGGTTGAGTTATATCACCGTCTTTGAAAAACGTCAGGAACTCTTGATTACAAGACGGCTCGGAACGTCCGAAAAATAACATGCAAATCTATGACACATTAAACCGAGCCGAGAAAAACGTATTACATTTCACTTGTGTTCTCGTTACGCATTTCGTTGCAGAGTTCTATTGGAACGCGCAACGTATACGACGAGCGCATCTCGCGGTGGAACCACGTTCCAAAAATAACATGTTACTGGAACATGTTACCTATCCGGAACTGCACCGTAGGAACGTGTTACTTAGCTTTGCTGTTATTTCCCATCTCTAATATACAACATTGAAAATAAAACAACTTTTTAATGTTTAAATTAAAAAAAAAGTGTAACTTAATACAATTAATGTTAACTATTATTATATTTAGATTAATTATAATTATTTTTATTAAAACAAATTGTGGAAAATCAAATAAATCACTAGTTCACCAGCTTAATATAGAAAAATAAAGCAGTTCCTTTGACAGTAATTATTTATATGCAACATATTTTTTAAAATTATATTTATATTTTTCAAAGGAACAAATTTGCTTTAATAAAGTTGGAGATGATTTTAAATAAGAATAAAATTCTTGGCACGTTTTTTTTTTATTTTGACCTTAGTTATCAACATCGCCTTCAGAACTGGAACCTCTAGTTGATTTTTTTCAAACGTCTATAATTTATTCATTAGAGAAAAAACTCTATCTACTGGAGCATTTATACCAGGTAGATATAAAATATATTCAATTAAAAGACAAAATTTTTCATGTTGAAGATTATTGGTGCGAAAGTGTTTGAATACTTTCCACCTAACGAGTTTCTGTGGAAACTTTTAAATTATCTGATTCGGTTATTTTTTGAGAAGTGACGTAGCTTGAAATTAATGTAAATTGGTCAAATACTTATGTATCTTTATTACGGTCAATATATCCCTTTTCAATCAATACATTCAGTGCTTTTTGAATATCTTCCCATGCAGGTACTTTTCTTAAATCTGCCCAATAAAATATCTACATTTCTTTAGTAAGAAAGCAAGTCCACTGTTCCAGATATTCACGGCTTGTTTTATAAAATTCTGTATCCACACTTTTCACAAATACTTCATCAATATGAGTGTCATTATCTTTTAGTTTCACAATTAAACTACGAACAGTAAATGGAAGAAACTGATTGACCTCTTTCTGAGCCAAATTGTCTTTGAGATGATTAATTTCTTTTTCAGCCTCTATTGCCGACAAAATCTGACCTTCAACCGTCAATACAGCTTGCCGAAAACTTGCTGACTGAGCGTGTAAACAATGAAGCCATAATTTTGATGTAGGTTTTTCAAAAAAGTTTTCGAATAATTTGGGACATTTTTCAATGCTCAAAAAATAATCTTTCAACGGCTGGTACATTTTTAAAACTATCTCCAAGGCAGGCATAAGTGCAAGTCATCCGGTTTTAGTATAGTCGAGCATTTGGTGATTTTCTATTTCAGCTTAAGCGCAAAACTCCTTTAGAGCTTCAACTCGAACCGTGTAAATATAAAAAAATGAGTATATTTTTACAATAACGCTTTCGTAATCTAAAGGTAGACCATCTGCAGCACTTTTTATTGCATTGTGAATTATATGGGCTCCACATCCAATACCTATTAACGGTTTATTTCAGAGATGATTGTAATTTGGCGAACACATTATTAATTCCTCGCTTACCTACACCCCCAAAATTGACATTGGCATTGTCACCACAAAATGCCGACGGTTTTGTCAAATTATTATCAGTCAATACTTGGTGTAAATAATCAATAATGATATCAGAAGTTTCACCTGGTTGGTCTTGGAGGTCTAAAATTTGTACTTGCACACCTTCGTAAGGTTGAAAAAAAGCGCACTACAAGAGGATATATTTTCTTGTTACCGTGGTTTGAAGCGTCGTTTAAAATTGTAATATAATTGGATTTATTGAGATCATCTTTTAATTCATCGATCGCTGTAAACGCCAAAACATTTACTACAATAGCTTCTGGTTTCGTACGCGCGAATGTGAATTTCGGATCGAAACATGTTTGGATTAATTTCGACGCACAATCATTGGAGCAAAAACTAAGGTTTTCTTGCATAATGTAATAAGCTCATATTCAAATCCTTTGAAGTTGGCGCATTTGAATTCTTGAAAAAATTCAACATTGAACAACTGGAAGCAGCGGCACTATCGGCATTTATATGTTTTTCAGACTTGAAATGCTGTTCAATGTCACCAAAACCACTATGAGAAACACTTAACTCTGTGCGACACTTTTTGCATCTGACAACCGAAGGAGTATTCATTTGTTCGATAAATGGGTATTATGCTTGTAGGTTGGCATTAAATGAACACTTGCGTTTCTAACTATAGGTAAAATTTCAAAACAACAGAAAGCTTAAAATAATACCCAGTTTACTACTAAGCTACTTCACGAACATTACACAAAAACAAAACAAAAATTGAGAAGTCAGTATGCGCGCGTGGCTAGCCTATAATAAACAAAACAAATGCCCCCTCTTCTCCCCGCGTTACTAGGTAACCGATAGCACGCGCGGGCGGGGAATCAACGATCGTCAACGACGCAGTCTCGCATCGCTCGTGTCTGACGAGCTCCATAATTTGAAATTTTCGCGCGGTTTCGGAAAACGGGACTATTTTACGTCCCGGAGCTGTGTCTGGGGACAACGGAACAGGTGACCGAGAAAAGGAACAGTCCCGTTCAAAACGGAACGTATGGTCACTTTATTTATGACTAATGTGCATCGGGTGTTTTGATGAAGTTGAGGTATATAAGAAAAAAAATGGACCGGGAATATTAATTCTATTGAAAAGAACTCATGATATCTTGGGTGAACACCGTGTTTTGTCTGAAAGAAAAATTGAATAATATACCTCGATAGGTGCAAGAAGTCCCCTGAGAGTCAGTCAAGTAATAATAATAAATACAGAAGAATTCGCGAAATTCGAAGACAGGTGTATTTAGTACTACAATCAGTTATTAATTATATGTATTTCTCTCTCCCTTTCGCGGGAAATAACGATAAATCAATTAATGACAGTAATTGCCAAATTAGAATTCTAACTCATCCCACAATTCTAAACTTATTTGAGAGATTTATAGGGCAAAAAAAATTATCAAAATACTCGGGTATGTTTACATCTCATGTAAATTTAAGCAAACCTACGTCACGTTTATGAAATTAGACTTTGGTTTCGATTAGCGTCATTTCCCGCATTACAAATACCCTGAAAATTAATATCATGACATATATTTGCGATGTGTCGTCACAATAAAGAGTTTCTGATATGATAAGCCCATAGCTGGAAGTGAGAAAACTTTGCTCTATACAAGCAGTTACAATCTATCGCAATTCATAGATTTTTTTAGATATCGAAATGACTTGCTAACTTGTCAGCCAAAAACAATTCATTAGCAGTTAGTAGTAGTAGAGCTAACAATGGGTGTGATAGATATAATTCAGATAAAACAGATACAAAAAAATATATCGATCACGGCTTTGCGTAATGACGGCACAATTTATTCACGAGACCTAATTCATTGCACGTCTTTCCAAAGTGCATTGCATAATATAGGAAAATCAATTTGGCAAAGCGATTACTAGCCGACATATTCCATATCGATCGAAAGACACACATACCTGAGCAGAGTATCCAAAGAATGTTGGGGCCCAGCCCTTAGCCAGACCTCGCGTACCTTCTTCTTTGACGGTAATTCGGAAACCGGTGAACAGATTCTTGTACTTGGCAGAATCGACTTGAAGACGGCACTTGACTAAATCCAGTGGAACGACGAACGTATGGGTTGTACCACACGACAGGATACCACCAATACCGCATAGCATAAAGTATTTATTGCTGCCGAATTCACAGGAGTCTTCGGTCGATTCCGTGGCAGCTGCTTGGATTTCGCGATTTGGCTGGCTTGATTGACATTGCACCTGATTAAATGGTGTTTTAAAACCCGATTGACGGGCAGCTTCATATAGTGCAGAAAACATCTCGCGATCTAATAATATCGAGAATCTGAAAATGAAAGTATATTTGAGATGAGTTTAGTGATCATATAATGAATAGAAAAAATTTCAAAAAGAAAATCAATGGCTTACAAGGTCTCTCAATTACATAACCATCACTGCAGTCAAATTTTTTGGAGAACATTTATTTGAGTTGCAGGATGTTCATACAGATTTTGTACAATACAACATATAATCGTGTAACTCACCGTCAGACTATGATATTATTGAGAAGAATGCTCTTGAAATCTCCTGCCGCACCAGTTTAACACGCCGCACGATAATTTCCAACCTACGTTGGACTCGCAGACAGAATTTTGAGAGGTAGGCAGACTGTGATGGTAGGCAGCAGTATTAATTTTTATGGGGGAAATTTTATGGAATCCAGAATGGAATGCAAGTTGATGCCGACACACGACTGACAATCCATAATTTCACTGAAGACACCAACCTGTTGGTTGATTGAGTAAATCAAAAACACAAAAATTTTGCATAATTATTAATATAATAATATAATGCTATATTATACAATGATCAGTGATATACAATACTGTATATAATACAGACAATACTGTAGTTCGCGTGTGACTTAATAATGTGCATTGGCAATAAAACGATTTGATATACATCCGCAATCAGAATAGACACATGCAGAGTGGACGGATATTTATAGAAATGTACTTTAATTATAGTTCTAGTTTACATAAGCTTGCTAGTAATATAAGAAAAAGAAATAAATCAAGGCATTTAAGGTGCTCTTTCAATTTCAATTGTATGTTAGAGAAAATTTAAACTGAGATCTACTTTTTCGAAATTTCTAAGGAATACAAAATCTTATTCAAGATCTTCAAGATATTAACTAATAACTGAACAAGTTATTAGTTAATATTTTAAAGATGCAAATGATTAGTGAAGAAAATTGGCAAGGAATGGCATATTAAAAAAACTGTAAAATCTGTCGATAAGCTTATAGAATAAATAATGACTGTCGCAGCGAAATATTTTTTTTTTTGAAATCCATTTTATATTTTTTCAAACATTTTTTCCAATATATATATATGCTCCTCCAATATATTTATGTTTAAATTTTACCGCTTATAAGGAAATTACTTTCCATAATTCCCATTAGAAATTATAGCACGTTGTACCAAAGGAAAATTTAGTACCTTTATAACACATCTGCCTCTGCCGTCACCCCATTCTGTCATGTGACATTTGTCGAAAATAGTCAGGTGAAGGTTTTCGTCGATCAGGTATTGGGTAGCCCATTTTCCAATTCGTCATAAAACTCAATCATGGCTCTAGCAGTTCTTCCTTTGATTATCTTCACCGTGATATGGGGTGTTGTAGGTATCGTCCTCCCAATCGTTGTTCCCAAAGGACCAAATAGAGGGTAAGTTAATGTGAGTGTCACAGTTGCGTAGTTATCATGCAATAATTTTTCTATAGAATAATCCAGTGTATATTAATGCTGACCGCATCCTGTTGCTGGTTATTGTAAGTATGCTCCTATAATTAAATTTCTCGATTTATCTGACATGATCCATTTAGCTGGCTATGCTGCTACCTTGCACAAATGAATCCATTGATTGGTCCCGCGCTTGACAAAAGCTCCCTGCTGATCGTCGCCCAGGAATGGGGCAACAATCTTGAGAACAATTAATTTATAAGCTGTTGGACTACCAAGTAGGAGTCGTATGAGTATTACGCATATACTATTCCATGTATTATAATTTCGATTAAATGTCTGAAATGTGTTAATAAAGATCATTCTTGTTGAGTTACTAGACGTTTTTTCTCGGTTGTTGGGGTCGTTGGTTGTTGGTGTGTGCGCAAACCAGTCATATGGAAACAATATGGAAATGACGTTTTCGTCACATGAATCTATTGAGTCGGGTTGGCACATGACAGCCAGTATCTTAACTACGAGTTTAAAATGTTTACAGGATAAAATTTGAACATGTCGAACGTAGTAAAGCCGCAAGTGACGAAAGGTGTACACAAAAATACTTCAACTACAATTTTAAAACCTTTTGTTTGTATCAATTGTGGTGCGAAAGTTAGAGAGCTACATAAAGTGTATAGTTCGTCGGTGATTAAGATATTGAAATGTGTAAGTTGCAATTTTATAGTTGAATTCTTGCATTCAGTTATGTGCATTCTCATTTAATAAAGCATTTATGTAAATAGTAGCAGGTAAGAAAATGGTTGGTAAAAATTAACCTGCTTGAATTACTTTTCTATCAGCAATGGAACGCCTTCTACTTATATTCTTGTCAAAAAATACCCAATGAGCCGTCGTTTTAGTTTATGGGTGCCTGTAAGACAATGTTTTGAGTTGAAGTATTTGGCAACAATCTTTCAAGCGATTGCATCCGTATGAATATTTCGGAAGATTCGAGTTTGACTTGAAAGCTGCCTAAACATTCGATCATCGTTCCTGCTCAATGCTTCACCATAATTCCATATATGCAACACGATTCAACGGCCTGTGATCTTACTAATAACCAAGCAAGATTCACGATATTGATCGTAAAGGGAATCGAATTTGGATTCTATTTGAAAAAGTTGAATAATTGAAGATGAAAAAACACTTCTAAGTATTTGAGATTGAGAAAAGATAAGATTTTTCAAATTTAGTTCAGAAGGTTAATCAGGTTAAACTGAAAGGAGATTGAGAAACATGGCTGTTGAAATTGTTTTTGAAAAAATGATTTGTATGCATTTCTTTTCAATGTGTCATACAATACTCGTGCGTAGATCTAATACATATCATTTTTTAAATCTAGGAAGAATGCCACGAAATCGCAGACAAATATATTGAGTTCGAACCGATAATTATATTAGTCGATCTAGTTTTGCTATCTCAGAACGCTTATCGTCATGTATTATATAACACCGATTTTAAGGTAAGACAATCTCTAATTACATATATTATGGGTAAATATTAATTGTTCGTATTCCGCGTTTTATCTCTTATAACAGCTGCACTGGAAACTTTCGCTAGTATTACTTCTCTTAGAATCATTTGCGTTGTGGCGCCAAAAACTGAGCAGTATTTCGTACATTGAAAACAACGATGATTTTACAGAAGAACGTGGATTTTATATTTGCTGTTTAGAGAACATAATTGGTAAAGTTTAGGTTAATACCTTAACTTGATGTGATGTGATGTGCTGAATTCCCTGTTTTAGATAACTTTGCTATCTTCGTCATTTTGCAAATAGTATCAATATTTCTACGAGGAACGGAAAAAAAGAAAAATAATCGATGGGATTGGTCGAATGAAGTCCTATTGTGCAAAACAATAACAATTGCGAATTTAGGCAAATTTCTATTGCTACCGATTATGATTTGGAAGGATAACACAACAGAATTCGGATCGTCTGTGCATTATATGCTTGTCATGGGCTATTTTTTGTTATCTTTTATTCATGTTTACTCAGGTGAGCCCTTCGATTTGTAACACAAATATTGAGTGAGAAAACACATTCTGTAGCTTGCAACATTAGATTCTTTTTTATTTAAATGGCTTGAAACAGATGAACAGGGATATTCGTAATATTTCACTTGTCTTTCAACAGTTGTAACCAACATGTCAAAGGCCAAAGCAACAATTGTGATAGTATTTACTTTCATAGTGAAGCAATACATTAATGGATTAATAACAACGTATCTGGAAACGAATTATTTGTGAGAATCAATAGATAAAATATTTTTCAATGTGTTCATTTGATTATAGATGTAAATATAATGTGTAAACATTTTTTCTCATGCATATTTATATTAAAACAAATTCGACAACAGTAAGGAATAGTAAATTCCTTATTGCTATCGCGGGAATTAAGTATTTCTACTGGATTTTTATGGAAAATTGAGTATATTTTGAGGTTGGACTCGAGTGAGTAACTTGAATAAATTAGAGCCCAGTTGTTTCATAGTGTAGCGAAAGATATGGTATTAAAATTCAATGTTAATATAGCGATCTTATAAACGTTCATTGAAGATAAAGTATACGCATTTTAGTATTTTAAAAACCTGCTCTCGTTGCTTATTTTCGGTACTTTTTACCGTTAAAGCTGAGAATAATAATCGAAAGTCTTGGGTTCAGGTGTAGCGACGATTGCTAGCTCCTCTTTGACTATGCAGAGCCGAACAAAAGCCTACGTACACCATATAAAATTGTGGAAAATTGTTAAGTATAGCATAAATAAAAAATTGTGGTATTGCAAAATAAACATAACCGTTTGTAGAAAAATATTTTATTGAAAGTGCACATTTCTGTTTCAACGAAAAAAATTTAACAAAAAACTAAAATATCTAATTTTGCAATACCACAATTTTTTATTTATGCTATACTTGACAATTTTCCGCTATTTTATATGGTGTACGTAGACTTTTGTTCGGCCCTGTATATGAAGCAATTATTAGCTCTCCAATAACACAAAAAAAATACTTTTGAAGATAAGACTTGTTATTATCAACGAGTAATATGTTTGTTAAATAAAATAACAAACTTCGCGCTCAATTTGAACTACTGCAAGAACGTGCTATACGTGCTCTTGAGCACAGCTTCGCAGCACAATTCGATAGGTGACAGCCAAGTGACGTATGGGTAATCCAGTAAGAATCCATTCGAAAGGGCAAAGTGTGACTTCAAGCTTTTGCAGGGTGTGATACGAGGCCTACTTTGACCATTTATTTTGTGATAATAAATTTTCCAGTAGATTGCGAATCTTTGCACTCGGCGTAAAGCTTTTCTCGATTGTAAACTCCGAATCGGCCATACCCACCGCGGAGAGTACAATGTTCGTGCATTGCAATATGTCGAGTGTTTTCAGTGTGAAGTAACTTATCTTTTTGTCTTGTGAACTATGTAGAATGTAAACAAACGGGGAATCCTTCCAACTAGCATGAACTTTCATACCGATATCAATAAAGTACGGGCGGTATATATCAACTCAATATTAAAATCGCGATAATTTGTGAAGTGCATAAGTGCATACGGGAAGTGAGTTAAAATGGCGCTGTTTATGGTGTTCTTGTGGAAAAACTTCAAATATATTCGATTTCACTGGCTGAGAACGATAGTGATTTTGGCAGGATGTCTGTTGCTGCTGACGGTAGTCATGAAAGCAACTTATAGTGAACATAAACAGGGAAAATACATCCCCGAAACGATTTATGAGGTAAATTCGATTAGATTGGACAAACTGTCCTACTTTCACTTTCCCATACAATAATACCGTGGTGAATAATCGATATTTGATTTTAGTGGGAATTGAGTATTAATCAAATTATTTGAGCGTATCGTAGATTAGTTACTTACTATATGGCTACATTACTGAAATAAAGATTTTAACAGATTGTCCATGACCATAACAAGCAAGTTAGGCACGATAAAATTATATGTTTAAATATTTTATACAAGTTGCGTATGCATCAATTAAATGTATGGAAAATAAGTGAATGAAGAGCAGTTTGAACGCAATAAATTGTTGTGGTTTATAATCTCAATATTCAAATACAAGAGTAATAAACACAATAACAAATACAAGAGCTGAAAAATAGATTCACGGCCTCATCAACTTGCCTCAGACAATCTCTTAAAAGAAAATTATGTAAACTTGCTTTTATAATTTTAATTTTTTTGCTTTCGCTAGCAAATTGTATTAAGATACAGTGACCCACAAGACTCTATAAACACATAAAAAAATTTAAAAACTGCTTTGCAGAAAGTCTTTCAATTAAAAAAATATATAGGCATTTTATATAGAAAACTATATATTAATATAAAATGTATATTAT
The DNA here is from genome assembly GCA_963978885.1 of Nemotelus pantherinus. Taxonomy (NCBI): domain Eukaryota; kingdom Metazoa; phylum Arthropoda; class Insecta; order Diptera; family Stratiomyidae; genus Nemotelus; species Nemotelus pantherinus. The sequence goes on from OZ022263.1 coordinate 41,295,557, forward strand.
ATATGTTTTGCAGACCAAAACATGGTTAGCAGATCAAAATATATTTAGCAAATCAAAATATATTTTACTTTTATTCAAAATATGTATAAGTAAATAATATTAATCTGCAAACGGCGCCACAATTATTTGTGCATAGCTTTCTCATACGTATAGTTAAAAAGAAATCACTATAACTTAAAAAATCAAGCAAAAGAATGCATATTTCTTTTTCTTGTAGTAATATGTAACATCCTGAGACAAAATTAAGAAACTAAAACTAAGAAATAACTTCTAAATAAATCAAAGTTAATGATTGAACCGGTGCCGGGATTATTTGTACACGTGCCAAGAGAATAATGGATATTTAGAAAAGCAATGGATTTAATTATTTCAGTTTAGTTTTTACTAAACAACATTAGGTTGAGTGAAGATAAGGTATTGTTGCTGAATAAAAAAACTGTGTCCCTGGAACAAAAAAAAACCTTTAGAAAAATTTGAAGCATCTAAACCTATCTAGCAAAAGTTCGTTTTAAAGATAACAACGCGTGTATTCATCGAGAAATCTTAATTAATCTCGCCTCATGCAATCTACCATTATATTCCAGCAAATATGTGTTCTCAGATTAGGAGCACAATTCGCGTATTATATTGTTTGTTTTGATATCATTATTGTTTTCTGGATAAAAATGATGCATTAAATGACGAATTTTCAAATTTTCGTCAATTCAGGTGAAAACCCATTTAATAAAAAGCTGACAAGTTGATTTCTATAAAGTTGATATAGCTGTTTTAGATAGCTAAATCAAATAAAGACAATTTATGTAACGTAGGTGCAAAATAATAAGTTTTTTGATTTCAGGCAAGTGAAGTGTCTGAATGTCTGATTTCGAAGCGAATAAATAGTTTAAAAATTTGGAAAATGTCAGAAAATTTTAATTCATATCAATTGTTCGTACCAAAACCCAGTACGTTAGAAAAATATAATTTTTTGCGTACTATTTTAACTAGAACTCTAGTTTTAAATTGTCAATACCATACTCAATATTGTTCTATTCTTATATTGTTCTCTTAATACAATGTGAGCTAATTAAATTGCTAGCATTGATAGATGCAAAATTTAATTGGACATAGCCGCATTTTTTACGCCAATATCGAAAGCTGATTAAGATAGTAGTATTCAAAACAGCAACTGGCACAAGATTGCTGTTGTCTTGAATGCCACTATCCTATCTATTGACAGAGGCTAAGAAAAACGCGAATATTGCATTGACTTAATAAGGAGGTGAACAAGTTTTGCTAAGGAATTAGTGGAAAATTGGTGTAAACGAAGATGCTTATATAGTCTAATCAGCCTGTGTGCCAAGATAAGTTGTTTGAACAATATTGATTCATCAGCACCAACAACGCATCAGAAGTAAATTGTTCCAGAAGACTTCCCGATTTTGCGCCTCCATTGCCCATTTTGATGACATCAGCATTTAGTTGGCGTCACTCGACCAGTCTTCTTGGTTTATCTTTCCAATAATCCTGCTCCCACAAAATTTTCCAGTTAGATCTTCCGCACTCATAGGAGTTAAGTATCAAAACAACATCCTATTAAGTCCGCATAAGCATAAGCTAATAATATTGCTGACCGCAGTGATAGTGCCTTCCAGCAACTCGAACTACACTTTACAGCGCCTGGTTGAAGGAAGCAAGAAAGGGCATACAATTGTTTTAGGCCGTTGTTGATGTTAAATAATCTCGATAAACATCCAACTACGTTAATTTTGCGCCGTACGTTCGGTTGGATGGCATTGTCAACCTTTTAATTTGGTTGGAATATCGAAATTTCTAATGGCCTTGTAAGAATTTACCTTGGCTGTTCTTTCATAGGTGACTTTAAATGGCCTTAGGCCGCACTCTTAGAGCTTTTCTAACGATTGGCGCAGATAAAAAATATGTCCTGATATGTTGCTGATTTGCCAGAAGTGAACCCCATTAATATAGCCCGCTTAATTTCTGAAGAAATGGTGCTATCCGGCCTAGCAGGACAGCGGAAAACACTTATAGACGAAGCTCGGTATACATTAATTGTTACACTCAGCGGGACCTTCTTTTTTTTTGTGTATCAGGCAGATCAGTCGCATACCTGGAACACTAGCTGAACAACTGTAGCCGGTTCCTTCCATATTTAACTAGTTCAGCGACAATTCTATGGGTCCTGGCTCCAGTTCGCCAAAGCATTGAACCCACCACTTCGATATTGGACCAATTCTACTCCCCAGACTTTTTTTTGGCTCGAAGAACCCGCTTCTGCATTCGTCGTCGGTTAAATGGACTATTTAGTAGAGAGAAGACACGCAGAGGACGTTGTGAGTTTGCTTAATCTACTAAATTTGCTTTATGCAAAAATGAAGCCTCGATTCGAATTTAAAGGAATAAAATTCGGGTGGGAAAAAATAGCTGTTACCGAAAATTAATTCCTTGAATTTTTCCCAAATTTCTAAACACAGTTTGATGATGAAATTAAAATTACAATCTTATTTTCGGTCATATGCTTGATTAACTGTTTGAATCTAAAATTGTGAGTTTAGCTTTTCTATATCTTAGAAAATATCAATTATCAAGATTTATTGTATTCGCATGAAAAAATTGAAGAAAGTTGATATTTACAAAATCTATAGTACAGATTGGTTTTTCTGACTAAGATAGATAAAGTTAGAAAATAGACGAAGAGTTCAGGAATTTATTTTGCCCGTATATGGTTTAATCTAGTCATACTCATAAAGCCAAGAAAAGATGCGTCGCTTGTTTTCTACTGACCACGCCTTTGATAGGACTTGACAAATGTTTGTATTAGAGATACGCACAAACGTCTCACGGAACCGAACAACTTCGTACTTTCTAAATATTTGTAATCAATCAAATAAAAAAAAATCTTTTTATTGCCATCTGCCTTTGAAAGACTCAGAGTTGCATTCATATTAGAACTCCTTTAAAATAAACTTCAAAACTATTTTTTTATTCTCCAGTGTGTTGAATGCAATTTGTAACGATGTAAATTTGAATTGCGGTTGATGCGTATGACTTTCACGATAAGTGCAAGTCGCTGATAAAAAATAATCTACTAAACATACATATGTCATACATCACCCGGATGTCGAGGGTTTAGTTTCAGAACACTCATTACTTATATCTATTTTTCAACGACTATTTCTCGTTTCCATTCAACGCTTGTAGCTTGTGGATGTGAGTGGATAGCGAAGGTTACTTTTGCAAGCGTTAAATTTGATAATTGTCACATAGGTCTTTGAGTTAATCTAACTGTTATTAAGTCCCTGAATCAAAGCAGGGGCCGAGTGAGGCAGAGAACTTATCGCTCCGTACTCGTAAAACATTACTTGTAAATAAAGTCATTACCAGCTTCAAATCCAGATTCGATAAAGGTTGCAGTGAGACAATTTTACTTTAATTTCCCGCTAAAAGACAATCAGCAAAAAAAGTCCGCTGTGATGATGTTTTTGCTCAAATTATTTTGAAGTTTTTACGAAAAAAAGAAACAATATCAACTAGATATTGGAAATAAACTTGCGAGAAAATTGGTTAATATGAGAAAACTCAAGATGATTTGACTCAAATACATTCTGGTTTTGAGTCAAATTTCAAAGGTGAGCATCTCAAAAAACAAATGTTAAAGCTTCATTAATACATCATATTTTTACGACCCATGAACTAGTCTATTCCGTCAAATTAACATTTTCGGCTTTTCTCGAAACTTATGTTAATTTAATCCGATTCATTTTGTTTTAGTGTTCAAAAGACCAATTGATCCTCAATATTTCAATATCTTAACACATAGATAGCTTGAGGTTAATTTACCCGTATCTACCAGTAACGAAGATAGTGACTAATAGACGTACACTGAGGAAGAGGATTAATTATCCTCGAAATATCGTTATCTGATAGAAATTGAAATATATCTAGCTTTTAAAGAAAAGAGTTGATCTTCAAATTAAAATATTTGATACTATTTCTTTTTACTACATCGCGATGAACGAACAAAAAAAAACATGCTATACATTCTGCTTAATAGTCCTGATAAATAATACAAATACTACTCATAAATTGCTAGAGATTTATCGTATTAAACAATATACGTTCTGACTGGTTTATAGTTTGCTGCCTGTGCGCAACGTTTTAGGCATTGCATTTATTCACTTATGTACCATATATCATTGTTTGTGTTTGGTACCGATAAAATTGCACTCTACATGATAGTAAGAAAAATAAGTGTTGGTAAACAAAGACTGCTGGGTGGTTACTCATGAATGAGATTATTGAAATATTTGCGAAATATTGCTGCATAAAAGATTGATTGCGACAAAGAAACATCATGAGCTGATTCACAAAAATATTCAGATATGGGCTGAGATAATAAATCAAAATGAGTTAAATGAACTGAAAATAATCAATAGCACAACAACAGAATTTATATTCTACTATCTACATATATTGAGAATATATGTGAAATACTGTTTTATCAACATATACTATACTCCTAATTTAAACAAACAAAGCTTTGTCTTTTTGTGCATATTTTGCAGTGTCGAGAATATTGTTATTATTTCTACAAGATAAAATAATAAGTTTCCGTTCTTTAAAATTTCTCAGAAACCCATGAGTTGCTTCGATAACAACTCATGCGTTTCTGAAAAACCGCGAAGCTGATATAAAGTAAGATACGTACTTGAAGAATGAAAAGCGACTGTTATGTTGTGCTATACAACAAAATCATCTAAGGCTAGCTATTATAATATTATATTTTTTTGTTTAATTTTGGTTTGGTTTGTTACTAATTATTTTTATAATTTGTATAATTAATACCGTAATATTTAATTTTTTATTGTATAATGCATTTGCTTTATTGTTTTTCTAAAACAATAAGCATTAGTTTATCATTTTGAAAATTCGATTTGACTTGTGCGTTTCCATTTTATATTGAACGAAGTAAGCTGCATACTGAAATTTAGCCTTGAAAAAATAAAATTTTGTTTTTCACAAGTCGTCTATCTATGAATCTTCATGAAATTAGATTTCAATATTCTACACCTATATGTGTTCTTTATTTATACTAATTTTAACTGTTGTATTTTGATTGCATCAAATCCATTTAAAACTTAGAAATCAAATTAAATATTGACTTTTAAAAATGCTATAGTGCGATACTGAGTAGTCAAGAGTACCAATCATAATAAAACACAGTCGTTCAGTCATAACAATATAACTACTTGTGTCGTTTCGAACAATCTATCAAAATTGTAAAATATTTTTTTTTACTTTTAATTATATCACTTTCGTATACATGCCTTAGGGCAAATTCTCCCTTAAGAAAGGCATAATAGGCAAAAATGTCCAGTGCTTGCAATCCTTTTCAAGCACCACAACCAAAAATATATCAAATTTGCTTCACGTTGAGGCCAAGCTACAGTTTGAATTTTGTTTTGAAAGATTTTGAGGGTTATCGCTCGCAAAAGTTTCATAATATTTGAAAGTAAAATAGTTTTTTTTGTTGCTTATTTCCACTACATGAATATTATTATTTGAAGATTGAATGGAAATGTCTCTTAGTGATCATATGGCGAACATTGGCGTAACTGGCAGTCCCATCCTAATTGTTCACTCAAAAGTATGTCAAACTTGCTATATGGTAGGGTTAGCGTTCTCTATAAATTTCGCGTTGGTTCGAGTAGAAATTATCAGAATTCAACCGATCTAACCAACCGAATTGTTGTTAAGATTTTTCTCTATAATTTTCCCGTTCTTAAAGGAAAACAATTCACTTCGGGGTTTTCATAGCTGAAAATGCTATGTACATTTTCTTACTTTATTTCTTTCGATATCACAGGATATTCTTGGCTATAATACATTCTCTCATTATCGTCGAAGCTCCAAAGAGCTATTCTAAATTGTTCAATCGTCATCTCTGCTGCCCTCGCATGCTCCAATTTATCATACATCTTTTAAGCTGGTTGATACGAAAGTTATTGAAGAAATCGAGACAATTTCGATGGCGAAAATTAGCGATTTTTCAATCAAAATGCAATAAAAATAACGTGAAATAGTTAATTGGTAACCTGTTATGCATGCTTTAAAGCTTGCGAACAAAAATAGAAAAAGTTGTGCGGCTGGGGTTGCCGAGATTTACCTAATCCATTCTAATCGTTTCTTTTCTTGGTCACTTCCAAGTATTCTTGGTTTCCGTATCTTTCATCAAATGTGGGACACTTTGTGTTGTGCTTTAACAACAATTATACAGATAGTATAATCTTGCACATTTAGATAAAGTGTACTCAATAAAAATATACCATAAACAAAATGCTAGTGATACACCATGAACAAAATCAGGTTCAAAGTAGCGCCCATCTGCTTTAACAATTTGTAATTTTGCCTCAAACGCAATGCTAATATTCTCTCAATTATTTCTTACTTGATCTTAATTAAGGATTCTTATCTTGAAACAAAGTATCAACCCAATTGGAGGAATAAAACTATGCGAATTTTTTGTAAAATAAAGTTACCAATACGAGTATCAACAGCGTGAACACTCAAAGATTTTTTAATCTCTTTGAATGTGAAAAATAATTTGCAAAATTAATTATTTACCCAGAGTAACAAGAAATGTGAATAAATAAACTAACACTATGTACCTGTATATTCCATAATTGAAAAATCACACCACAAGCAATTAATATCTGCACGTTTTTATCAGACAGACCCGATTGGAAATTAGACACTTTTGATCAACTTTAAGGAAGGTTTTAAAATTGCCAATTAGAGAATAATTAAAGTAAAAGCGTATAAACTACAATTTTACTATCTCTGATTTCAATGTACAATGATTGAAAATGGAATTAAAATTTTAAAAAAGTTGAATATATTTGGTTTCTATATTGTTGTAAATGCTAAATAAGCAAAAAACAAATAATTTTTAACTTTCTAACTCTTGTTTCTCCCATAGGACATCTACAACGCGCATTTAAGTAGTGAACCAGAAGACGTTATAGGCTACGCGCCGTACGACCCTTGGCTGGATGACATGATGGAATCCATCAGACGAGACTTGAGCGTAGTACCTTCACGTAATTTCGACTCAAACTTAATTTTTATCGCTTCAGCTTGACAAATTTATTCATTTTAACAGGATGGCGATCATTCAGCAGCAAAACTGAAATGTCTTTATACATGCAAGAAAAGAAGAACACCAAAAGCTTTTTCATATTCTTCAAAGAGTATCCAAGTCACTCACTATCATCACAATGGGGAAACTTATCATATTCAATCGGTGCAACGCACGGCAGAGTTTCCACCAGTCAATTATATTACAATGATCGTGAAGTTGTTGGCATGCAAAGTGCGTATAAATTTGCATTTTTGTTTGGATACAGGTTTCCATTAATGTTCATGGAATTTTTGCTTTTGCAGTTTACGATGATTATGTATCGAATGGCTATTTCGCATTGCAACGTGCAATCGATCAAAAATATATTGAACGAAAGACTGGCAAACGATCATATCCGGTATAACAGAATCATTCGATTGTATTGGTTTTTTTATTCATCGATTCTGTTTTCATTTTAGATTGAAACAGCTCCATTCCCGAGAATTGAATTATCGGATATCGACAGTTTTCGAACGATTTTCTTCGGATTACTTTTCATGCTATTCTTCTACATTATCATGTTAACAACATTTATTGTACCCCTAGTGGAAGAAAAACAGGATGGAATGCAGGTAATTTGAAATTTGAGCATAGTTTTCTTAAATATTATGTATGTCCGAAAGTTCTGTTGGCTTCCTCTTATAACGAGTATGTGAACAAGCAGCAAAAACGAGTTATAATTACAAGCTGTCACATACATTTCCCCTTAAGTACGTTTGAATAACTACATTTATAGGCCCAGTTCAACATATTATCAAAAAAGAGAGTGTGCAAGCCAAAACAGCTTGTGCTTATAAGGAGCTTATGTTGTACACAGCAAGGGAAAAATGCTCTAAACCAGTACCATACACTGAAATGACGCTTTACAATCTACTGATCGAATAATTTCAATTATCGAAAATTGTAAATCTTCCACAAAGACAACGCAAGATGACCATCATCCATTATATATTATCAAATGCGTTTTCCGCATTTTCTGAACTCATCGAACAATAATCCTTTTGATTCTCATCCAATCATGCAGCCTTAATCATTACAAAGATAAATATGCAAATAAATAGGTTTTCTGTCCAGATAGGAAAGAGCTTTTCTAAGGCTAAAACGTCATTTTAAATCGTCAAGTTTTACAGATTTCGGCGAAAAAATACAAATATCCGCGACATATAAATCAAATAATCTAGTAGTTCTTCCCTTTTAATAGTATAGTGGTTTTATGCTAATATTATTTGGTGCGAATATGACGAAAATATCAAAAATATCCAAAATATCCAAAAGCATATCATCTGGTTTTAATGCAAAGATAGCAATAATAAAAATGTGTGATACGTATGGGGACTTACTTAAAGCTAATAAGTGCCAGTGTTAGTTTAGGAAATTTTCCAACGATGATTTTGACTTGTTTGATAATGATCAAAGTGGTAGAATTTGATAATTACGCTTTAAAAACACTGGTCGAAACGAAACCCAAACTGAGTATACAGGCAATAGCAAACACTCTTCAGGTTTCTTGATCAACAGAAAGAACAGGGCAGAGACACATTTATGATATCGGGAAGGTTTACAAACAGGATTTATGCTGAGACACGTTAATTGTCGGAGATGTCGGAGATGTCAAAGCCTGCAAATTAACTGGACTTATTCACCCTTAGATAATCTCTCAGTTTAAAGTAGATGTTATTGTGTGTTTGTTAGGACTGCGATGGCGTAATTCATTTTAAGCTGCCAAAATCGGAAGCAAAAATAACGGTAAAAAATGACAGCCCCCATGTCGCACGATAAACTCAAGAAAAAATGATGTTAAATTTGACTACGTGCCACCCATAGCCGTTAGACGATTTTACCGATAGATGTCTGGCTAGTGTGCTTGTGTTTTTGTGGTTGTGTGTTTGTTTTTGAGTGTGATTTTTGTTTGTTTGCTTGTTTTCCTCTAGAATGTATTTTCGTGTATTTCTTGTATACTTTTGTGTGTTTTTCTTCAATTTATGACCCCTGCCACCACATATTTGTTCTGTGGTGTAAAGTTTCCAGGCTGGGGTGCATCAAGTCGTTTTACCCTTACTAGTCAGGCATCTAACGGCAAAATCGTCTAACGGCTATGGGGAACACGTAGTCAGATTTTTTACTCGATAATCTAGTATTTACTAGTTGACTTTTGCGCAAGTGCTTTAGAAAATAAAAATGGCCTAAATAAATTCCAGAGAATGAGACCATTATAATGAAATATAATTATAATGGTCCAAATATAATTTCCATTATATTTTAATGCTGTTTGCATAGTATTTATTAAATTACAAATTATTTATTTGCTCCATACTAATTGTAATTTTTCGTAAAAATTTCAGGCATATCTATCATTTGCGACAAGCTGCAGCTTTTTGAATCGCGTTACATTTTACATGATTCGTCTCTTAATTTACGTAATATTTGTGATATCAAGCATCTCCATTGGATATTTTTACAATGGTCTAGGCAATGTATGCTTATTTTATATCATAGCCTTGTATATGTGTTTTTTGCTTGCGACAATGAACTACGCGTTACTAGTATCGGTTTTTCTTAAATCCGTCTACTTCGCTAAAATTGGAGGTTTTTTGGCATTTTTCGTTCCGACGATATTGCTCTCCACGGAAAATAAGATACTTCAAAGATTGGCTCCATTGATAAGCGGAAATATATTTCTGGAAGGTTTGAAAATATTCCAGATATTTACAAATAAACGTAAGATTATCTGATGTGCAGAAATTTGTACATATTAATATTTTTTTTGCACTTTAGGAAGACATTTTAGTTCCAGCGATTTGTTTGTTAGCATTACAAGTAATTCATATACTCTACTTCAAGTTTATATGATTTTGATTGCGCAGTTTTTCGTTTACTTAATTCTTTACAATTATTTGGCAAATATTTTTCCGGGTATCGGCGGTGTTTGCAAACCATTCTGTTATATATTTAAAGTAAGTATCCACAGTGCTATTCTATCTTGCAAGGGACTTTGGCATTAATGGTTTATTTTACATTTAAGTGTGGACAAAAAAAGCGTCAAAATAGTGTCGATTCATCAGAGACTTACTTGAATTCAGACATTCCAATCAAAATTAGGAATCTGGTTAAAACCTTCGGAAACTCTATAAGTACATCTCATATTTTTTTAATCGAGAATAGAAATTAACGCTTACTATTTGTAGAAAATCCTAAAGTCGCTGTGAATAACTTGAATATGGACGTGGAAAATAAGAAAATTACTGTATTGTTGGGGCATAATGGAGCTGGCAAAACGACAACAATAAATATGATAATAGGTAAGCCATACTTTTTACTATTGATGGAAAATTAAAAAGTAATTAATTGAGAAAAGATGAAGTATTACGTTGCACACACTGATTTTTTGATTTTGTTTTTACCATAAAGGAGCAATCGACAAGACAGCGGGCGATATAATTGTCTTCGGAGAAAAAGATGTAGAGATGTATCGTAATTCGATAGGGTACTGCCCGCAGCATAATATTTTTATGCAGTATTTAACATGCAAGGAACATCTATACTTTTTCTCAATGGTATATTTTCCTAAAGCGAATCATTTAAAACAACTTAAACAAATATTTCGTAGCTTCGAGGACAAACGCATCGGGAGGCCGAAAATGAGGCAGTGGCATTGCTTAGTAATTTACTCTTGAAAGAAAAAAGTGACGAGGTGGGAGAGAATTTGTCGGGAGGCATGAAAAGAAGACTGGCTTTAGGAATGGCAATCGCTGGCAATACACAGTACGATTTTTAAATGCCATCATACCTTGTAGCATATCTAGTCGTCTTCCTTGCACATATACTCAAAGCTTTCTTTTTTTTTTAACACGAAGACTTTACTAACATAAATTCATTAACGATCCGACAAAGATATTGCACTCATGAACACGCTAAATAACTATTAAAATGCTAATTTATATAGACGTGTTACACATATCACTTCATGTGCATTATTTTTATTTGTTGATTTGATCTGAAAAGCTTTCCACGAAAAGGAAATTTTCTCATTGTATCACAATAACTTTTAACACGAAGACTTTATTCACATAAATTCACAAATGATTCGACAAAGATATTGCACTCATGAAGATGTTAAGTAACTGTCAAAGTGCTTATTTGTGTAGACCTGTTACACATAACACTACATGTGGATTAGTTTTATTTGTCGATTTTATCTGAAAAGCTTTCCACGAAAAGGAAACTTTTCTCATTGTATCAAATCTCTAATATAGAATCGCCGTCCTTGATGAACCAACCTCTGGTTTAGACCCAGAATCACGACGAATTTTGTGGGACATACTTATAAAATTGCGAAAAACTCGTACAATCTTGATTACTACGCACTACATGGAAGAAGCTGAAGTTTTAGGTGATGTGATATCGATCATGTCACAGGGTGTTCTCGTATGCAATGGAAGTTCTATGGAATTAAAACGAGAATATGGCTCAGGCTATATCTTGAAATTGTTAACTACTGATCTATTTAAAAAAGATAAGACTTTGACTCTGATTCGTTCGCATGTTCCAAATGCAAATATATATGTAAGTTGAATATTTTCTCTCACTTGCGAGATTTTCAACGAGTTTCTGTTGTAGTCTATTATCGAGCCGACGGTTTGCATTAGCCTACCATATTCACACCGAAAATATTATTCGGAGCTCTTAAAGGATTTGGAGAAGTACATGGAAGATTATGGCATTTCATACATTAGCGTTGCTAACAGTTCATTGGAAGATGTTTTTCTTAAGTATGTGTTGTAGGAACTTTTGCTAAAATGAAAATTACGAATAATTGTTTCCGTAGCTGTGTAACGAAAGACGAAGCTGATACTACTGAGCCACAAGAGCCAAGAATACCATACTCAAGTCTCAAAAGTGAAGCCATCCAAGTTTTTGATCTCTGTGTGAAATTTCATCAAATATGCGGTGTATTATTCAAGAAATATGTTTATTTAAAAAGCAAATGGCTTTACACTTTGATTATGGTAATTTAATTTTTGCTAAAGCTTGTATTACAAATTCACAACACTGAAAATTTTCTTGCAGTTTACATTTCCAATATTGACGATAGGCATCACTTTTTGGATTATGAATGCTGATACTGCATATTCACAATCGGAACTACAGCTCAATCTAACCATAAATATTCCAGACAGTGAGGTATACGTAAAAGTCGCTCCGGAGTTTTATGAATTCAATGCTCACTTGAGTAATGAAATTGCGCGCTGGCAGTCTAAACCAATATATATTGCTCAGCACGAATCTTTAGAAGAAGGTACATTGCATACTGTTTGTTTCTAACTTATATGGATGTATAGCATAAATTTTATTTTAGCACTGTTAAATGTGCAAGAAAAAGATATCACACATTTTTACGATCGTATATTCGGCGCAATTGAACTAAGAATTGATGAAAATGAAAACCCATCTGTGAAAATTTTGTACTCGAGCAATCTCATTCATAGTTCGGTGACATTGTTAAACCTGGTAGACAATGCCCTGTTGAAGTTCAACGCAAAACATGACATGTCTATATTGGTTGAAAACGCACCTATACCAAAGTAAGAACTGAATTTTTACGAATTAAATTAATTCTTCTTATGATTCAAAATTACAGTGAGAATTTTGATCAAAAACTTTATTGGAATAAAAAGTTTAACTTTTCCATTTCTCATTTTGTTTCAGATCGATAATTGTGAGTCCAGCACGGCTTGAATATTTCAGTTCTATCGTACCAATTGGTAAGTTAATTTTTCTTTAGAAATAGCATCGTTTAGCATTCACAAGAAGTCAAAAAAGGGCAGAAGTATTTGATTTCATTTGTATTTTGGTTGAAGAATCAAAATATTTTTTACATTTAAGTCATGCAAGTTTCTGTATAAGGTTAACTGCTTGCTAGTATTATTTCTCAGCAATGCGCTCGTCCTTCTTAATTTGGGTGCAGGTGTAACATGTAAAAGTAGCGCGAAACTAAGGTAGAACCGCACTAAAGCCATCCGATATTTGTTCAAATGAGCGTGAATAGAAATTCTTTGGTTACAAGTTACCTTTCAGCAAAGAGTAAAATACGTTTTGACCATCGTAAAAGGGTCAAAATCGTTAAATTTATAAGCGAAGTATGATGTCATGTGGTAAAGTGGTTCAACGGTGTTTTGTAAAGTTGCGTTGCCGACCACCGTCAAAAGTACTGGTCGAAAACGAAAGTTATCGCAAGTCAGATCATTGCGGCATGATAGGGGAAAGAAAGAGAATTCGCTGTTGGTTTGCCGGGGATTCAGCTTAGAAAACTTTACTGAAATCAAGAAATTGATGATTATTTTGAATTGATAATGAAATTAAAACAGAAAAATAAATCGATTAGTCCATTATCTCATTTCCTTATTTGGATTTCATAAAAATATCGCGTTTTTGGTAGTTGCATTTATAGATAAAAAAGTTAATTTTTTAATTTGTTAATTAACTCATTTACAGGTTGCTTTTTCTACATGCTATTTTACGTATCACTTCCGTTTCGTGAGAAAAGAACTCAATTCAACAAATTACAAAATATATCACGACCACTATATTGGGCCTCCTATACATTATTCGACGTTGTCTTGCATTTATTGTTAAGCGTGGTCGTTTATGCTGCAATTTACATATTCAACTTCAGCAATGTTTATAATGGGGAAGAAATCAGTAAGTACATAAGTGATACTATTCGTAAATAAAAATTTTACTTATGAGAATCTAGTGTTAGTAAGTGGTAATATTTAGGTGGAATAGTCCGATGTTGATGTATGTCTAGAATTTTCAAAAATGTTTAGTATTTGGTAGATCTCTTTTTTAATTCCGTTTTCGACAAAGTTGAGAAACTTGTTTCTAAAATTGTTAAAATTAACTACTTATAACTGAAAGTAAAAATCCGATTTATCAGAAATAATTTCTGGTCGAAATAGGCATTTGTGTATTTTAGCAAATTGCCACATCAAATAAACGTTCATCACCTGTTCACAAATCAAATATAATACCAACTAACGTTTGAACTGCATGTGAATCAATTGCGTATTAAACTCTAACTCTAAGTGGACAACTTTATAAAACAACTACATTTAATCTTTTATTTTAACCACAGTAAAAATCGCGACAGCTTTTGCATTTTATGGTATAGGCTACTTGCCACTGTTATATATACTGGCCAACAGTTTTCGATCGATTTCGACTCTCTCGACTTATTTATTCCTGTTTTTGATCATATCGAGTAAGTGCCATTATACAGCAAATAAAAGATGTGAGATTCAAATATGATAAAAATTTAACTTTTTAGCTATAATTCCGATAATCACTTCTGCTAATGAGCAAACTATGCAAGCTTATGAGATTATCATTAGCATATTGATGTTTTTGCCGGACTTTGCATTTAAGAATCAACTTATAATCATTAATGAAAACTACTTCATTACTCGGAGCAATGCAGTGAAAGCGGCAGGAAGCATAAAACACAACGCAAAAATGACATTAAATGATGGAAATTTCTATTATTATATGAGCGTTGTGTTCCTGATTTCAGAAGTATGCAATTCAGATAAGTAGGAAAGACCCGAATTAAATTGAACTTTTTCTAGATATTTTTGATTGTTGTGTGGGATCATATTTATCGAAGGCAAAATATATTGCAACTGTTTTCCTTTAAAAGATGCGTTAAGAAAACGAAACCTGATGAGGAAGAATATATGACTCGCAATAGCTTGTGTACAGATGTTGTAGATGGACCTAGCAATAAAGGTTAGTCTATTTTCTGGTTCTGTGGTAACACTGTTGATTTTTCTCTGTTAAATTTCCAGTGAATTCATTGAATGTCAATAGCCTGCATAAATATTATAAATGCGGTGTGATTCATGCAGTTCGAGGCATCGATTTCAGTGTAAGCAAAGGCGAATGTTTCGGATTGCTTGGCCTAAACGGAGCGGGAAAATCGTCAACATTTGAAATGATAACTGGCAATGAAACTATTTGCAAAGGTTCAGTAACCATAAAAGGAGTCGATATAAATGCAGAAAAAACAAAAGTAAGTTATATGTGATGCTATTTTTCAAGTTTATAATTGAGACAAAAATATAAAAAACTCTTATTTTGATCTGATTTTTTTGTTTTCAGTTCAATTCCTTGTATGGATACTGCCCGCAAGTGGACGCTTTGAATGGATTCATGACATCGTCGCAAATCTTGATATACATAGCGCTCTTGCGAGGAATCTCATTGAAAAATGTACATTCTGAAGTAACATACTGGTTGAAACAACTAGACCTATATAAATATAGAGATGTTCCAATTAAGCATTATTCTGGTGGCACTAAGCGAAAATTGAACACAGCAATGGCAATGGTAAATATTCTACTGATTTACATTGGGCATTTATAACTCCAAGTTACTCTTTAGATTGGCGACCCGACAGTCGTTTTTCTCGATGAGCCAACAACTGGTGTTGACCCGAAATCAAGACGGTTCATGTGGAAATGTATACAAGAATTTCAAAGAAACAACAAAACAATCGTACTTACTTCACACAGGTATGATATTTAAAAAAATAAACTAAGTGATGCATGCACTCAGCACGTCAATGCCACAACGACGAATTGATATTGACGAAATCATTTCATGCGATTTGCTAAACTAACTTAAGAATTAAAAGAATCGGCATTTATTTAAAATACCAAAAGGCTACTGAAACCCTTAATGACAGGGTGCCATTCTTTACAGGGCCACATATTACAATCTGCATCAAAGACTACGCCGTATTTTCTATGGATTACCCCTCCAAAATCAGTTTAAAGTTTTGTGATTTACAAATTTAAAATGAAAACAAATCTTTTAGCAAGTCATTCTGTCGATAATTCAAATTACAAATATAGAAGAATTTGTAATAAAATGCCGTTTTGTCTTAGATTCGAGTTATTGAAATTCATATGATTTCGGTCTTAATTTTTTTTAGCACAATACTGTTAATTTTTACATCCTGTGCCCAAAAATCAATGTTTTTTTTTAAATTACAGCATGGATGAATGTGAAAATCTGTGTAATCGCTTGGCTATAATGGAACGTGGAAAAATTAAATGTGTGGATTACATACCGAAACTGAAAGAAAAATACGGCGATAAATTCACTATTACACTTAGACTGAAACCTGGCTATACAGATTTTGACTTGGAAAAGCTCAGAAATAAAATAGATTCGTTATTCGAATGCAAAGAAAGGGAGCATCATGATGTAAGCTCTCGTGCGATTAAAAGTTTCTTCTAAATATTAACTGTTTTCTAATCACAGCTAACAATTGTTTATTCGGTCGAAGCGAAAGCTTGGCGGCTGGTGTTTGATACAATGGAAAAGCTAATTAATCAAAATGAACACATTCTTGATGATTATGCTGTAAGTGAAACAACTTTGGAAGATATATTTCTGAATATGAAATCGTGATAAAACGTTTTAACATGCTCAACGGATAAAGATCCGCTAACATGAAACCTCAGCCGTCTTTTAAAAGCATATTGGTGGGGTCGGAGAAAATGTGATCTGTTGATTTAGGTAATAGGAAGCTTAGAAATGAAAGTCACAGTTCATGTAACCACAGTTCATGTTTCTTCTGACTCTTTTTGTGAGTTAATTTTCCTCTACCATTTACGAGTGAAAAAATGCAGCACTTTCTTATTGCAAGGTTAATATTTCAAACCTGAGATTAAATCACAATAAATTGCCTCTAAATGCAATGTAATATATTCAATAAGGTAAAAAAATACAGTAAAAAATATACCTTCGATGTATAACATCCTAAAGAATATCTAACCCAATTTGAATTAACATTCCGTTTGAAAGTAGCAAAAATGAATAAGGAAAAAACAATTCTTTACTCCTGTGCTCGGAACAAAGTAGGTAGAATCGAAAAGAAAGGCTCATGAAAAAAATATAGTTAGGAGTGTAAAGAACAACATGAATCAATGCAAATTTTGCGAATAAAATTAGTTTTAAGATATTTATTAATCGTATATTCTACTAAAAATAGGCAGCTACAACAAAACGGACTTTGAAATTGTAATTTAACAAAGGAGCGTAGTCAGTTATATTTTATTAAATTATATATATATTATTTAGCCATAATTGTACATAATACATATTATTTTACAATAAAAAATATTTTTAAACTACTCGATGTTGTGTCTTAACTGTTTGTAAGCTAATATTTAAATATTTCCCGACTTCATTTATTAAATCACCGAAATGCAATTCTTTGGAACGATTTTCTAATTGTAAATGCAATTCGAATTTAGGTTCAGCGTCTAGAATTTTAGATCCTGCTACGATAATCATCGGATAACCCATTCTAGATTTGTTTGTAGTGGAATAGTATTGGTGGAGTGGAATGTTATAAAGAAGCATAGATTCGACTTACCTTTTATTCTCCATTAGTCGTTTTCCAATGGTCAAATTATTTCTGTCATCCAGCAGAATATCGTCGTTTTCGGAAATTTCACATAAGCTCGACAACATTTTATCGATCCAAATATTGGAGATGCTTTCCTCTTTACTACCACTCTGTAACAAATAGTAAATTGATCAATTACAATAGCTGCTTTTGTATCTTCTTACCTTCGCTGGAATTATGCAAACTTTGTATGGAGCTAATGCAAATGGCCATCTGATTGCATTATCTGTTGATAACACTTCTAATGTGGCGCCTATTAGTCGACTTATTCCAACTCCATAACATCCCATGAATATACTCTTCGGCTTACCGTTCGACTGAAGCAGTGTTGCACCGAGTTTTTTAGAATATTTATCATCTAGC
Source organism: Nemotelus pantherinus (assembly GCA_963978885.1). Taxonomy (NCBI): domain Eukaryota; kingdom Metazoa; phylum Arthropoda; class Insecta; order Diptera; family Stratiomyidae; genus Nemotelus; species Nemotelus pantherinus. The sequence continues at coordinate 41,313,577 of OZ022263.1, forward strand.
AAAAATGTATGAGCAATCTGAAACAAATGTACTGTAAATTTTGCAAGAGCCTTTGCTATTGTATCAAATTTTAATGCAACAAATTTTCGTCATACCTCAATGCTTATTTCCTTCTTAATTGTTGGCTGGTCACAAGCCGGGCACTTGGTTAAATCACCACATTCTTCAATGTTAGCTGCGAAATCACAGTTTTTGCAGTTAAATATTTCATCTTCTCCGATTTCCGATTGCACGTGATATTCATCTGAGAGCCTACCGCCCATCATACCTGTACTAGCTCGTACTAAACAATTTCGCACTATTTATCAAGCAATTAAAAATAAAAGTGTCGAATATACCTTTGCGCCATGGTATTTCTAGCTCGGTGAATATCTTTTTGTATGCTGAATCAACTTGACTGTAGGTGATTTTGGCTTCATCGAATCCAACATCAAACGAATACAGGTCTTTCATTAAAAATTCTTTGGCACGAATTAAACCGAAACGTGGTTTTAACTCATCTCTAAACTTTGGGCCAATCTATAAGAAGAATGTTGCATTTTATATAATTGCAGCATTGTTGAATGGCCTTACAGTATTAGGTACACTGAAAAAGTAAAATTTATTACTAAATTTCAATAGCTTCAATTACTACCTTTCATACTCGAAATATATGCGACAATGATACAGTTATTTATACAATTACTCATTTAATCCATAAATAGATACTATACAGTTACTTTTACCGTATTTTTGAAGATATTTAAAGATTTAGAATGTGGGTTAAGCTAGAGGGGATTGTTAGTTCTCACAGAGGTGAATTAAAGTACACTATACACATAGCAAACGGAACTTCGAATGGCTCAGCGTTCTGAGTTTCCCGAGTAGGATTGCGCAACATGAGCCAAGAAGGCAAAATCACGACAAGCGCCCTATTTTTGACATCATTGGAACTAAACACGCCTACAAACCATTTCAAATGAACTAGTTTTTTTTAGGTGAATGAAAAGTCTTCCTTAAATTTCACTACATCACCAACCACCAACCAAATCACATTCACAGGCATTCTCAAGCGCAGTAGCGATGTTCCAGAGATTGGGTCTCAGGATCGAATCCTATGCTGCACCAGAGGAGATAAGTTTCCTCTACACTCCTTTATCTGTTTCGTACAGCAGTCAGATAATAGTCGGGAAAACAGAAGCCCTGCTCGAAGGCCAGAAAAACGTCTGAATTGAAGACGCTTTCTACCAGCGAAACGACCGGTCAATCACTTCTGAGATGGTATCCATAGTTGAATGCTTCTTTCCAAAGCAGTACTGAGTGTCCCTTCCAGCTAATCCAATTGCTAACAGTAGATGCCGTTTCACTAACCGCTTGAGGAAGTTCCCTGCCGTGTCCGGCTTGCAAAGCGGACTATACGCATACGGGTTGCCTGGGATCCTCTTTCTCTTATCGATAAGTGCCAATTGAGCATCTTTCCATTGCAACGGAAACACTCATTTACTAAACAGGAATTATATAAATCCAGTAATATTCATGGTTGACTTTTCATCACAACTTTAAGCGTTTAGCATCTACACGAGTCAACTGAACTCTTGTTTTTAGAAGGCGGGTTAAAGTGAAAGTAGTCGGGTACGTAGGTGGTCGAAATTAGAAACCAGGCATAGACGAAACTAGGGTTCCGCAATATTTTTTATGATTGCCTGAAGTAGGCATATGGGTTTACTAAGAATGTTATGGGCTGGTAGTCGATAGGAGAGTTCTTCCAAAACATGCTCGATCGAAATGTGATTGAATGATTCGTGGGATCAGTTTAAACAAAGTTTGACGTTATAAAGTAACAATATTCAAGTTTGGAGAGGAGTATGTTTCCTATCGTTATCATCCATAAAAATGTATTAGTTTGGTGCTAAATTCAACTGCTTTAAAGTACACTGATAATAATGATATACAACTTATGGTACATTGTCTTTTCTTCAACAATAGCAAATTTTCACAATCTTCCCTAAACCAAAATATATCCATTTATAATACACATATAAATGTACATATAATTGTTATGGGTGTTGGTGAATTCATGTGAGAAACTAACGACCGTACCACAACTAATTAGCCAGTTATGTCACTCCCAATGTACTCTCATTTTGTTAAAGAATCAATAAAATTGTGATGAGAGTGTGGTTCGAACCTATCCACAGATCCTTCATTCCCTACTCGGTCAATCAGTTACTAACTTTAGCGGCAATTTAAACTAACCCAAATTTGTCTATAGTTTGTATGAAACACTTAACAGTTGGTGGTGGATGAAAAATGCATGCATATTTATATATTCTTTTTCTTAACAGAGCCCTCTTTCAGCATACATGCATGAGTATGTTGAAATGGTGAAATTTTCTTCAGTTCAGTAAATGCTGGTTTTGCTGAGCTGAAGAAGTGTGTCATGAAATCGGACATATATATGTGTATTTATACATTTATATATATTTGATTGTCGACGACGAATTCGAAAAAAAAAAAAATATTTGGTGGCCGGTTAACCTCATGCATCCATCATAAATAACATTAATTTTGCCCTCATCTGGAACTCATATACTTTTTCATAGTTCAAAATCTATACTTAATTCTAATTTTTTTTACGATTAGATTCATTGGCAAAAAAATTCTTTCGCGGAACAAAAAACTTGCATCTTAATTTTGTAAGTATATTGCACTTATATGACCGGTTTGTGCACCGTAATACTATTTTTTGCACTGAATAGTCGTTTTTTGCACTGCATGACTACAATGTTTTCTATTTTTGAATGAATGTTTTGGTAGTATTTTTCTATGGACCTTTGAACGGTTGAATTGGCCCTACTGGCGATAGAGACGGTCATTTTTTCAAGGCACAGTACTTATCGTTCCTGCAAAACCTTCTGTCAATAAACGTGCACGATCACCGCGAATATTCTACGAAGTTTTCTTTTAGAATTAAACTTTCTTGATATTTTAATTTTGAAAGATATATTACTACGCTTATAAAATAGAGAAATCACATTTTGATGCAACACTGTCTCAATTTTCACATGGATTAAAAATCATTTCTATATGGACCATGGTTAAACTTAAACAATGCGCGATTTTCTACGAGACGATAGATAATATTCAGTCTCACAAACATTTTGATTTCACTACTAATTCAGCATAACCCACAATAAATTGATGTGGAAGTACTTACTTGATATAATTTTAAAGGTAGTTGCTTGTATGATATTGGTGACGATTGTGCAATAAGTGCCGTGATAGCTTCTTCGTGAGTCTATTACCATTAAATAAATTTGACAATTATCAAGCTCTGATATAGTTAATTTACCGGTCCCAGAACATACTCTTTCCCTTGATGATCCTTAGTTAACAATAGTTCCCCACAGCAATCTGTTAGTCTTCCTTTTAAAAAACGAATATCAGTTGCGAAATCTTGACAACAGTATTTTACTTTACCTGATTTCTCCCATAAATGAGACGACGTCAGGATCGGAAGAGAGAGCTTTTGTGCACCAATCAATTTCATCTGTTTGTCGACCAAGTGAACACAATTTTCCATCGCTTTCTGTGCAATAGGTAATATGTAAAAGGATCCATGCCCAGCCGGCTTGATAAGTCCCAGTTCCAATAGAAGCTAATTTATGAATGTGTTATTTCTTTACATTTTAAGTACAAAGAATTCAATCACTTTTTGACTTTTCGATGTGATATCTTGATTCTTGACGACTGCATCTTTCGGTATGACTGACACCGGCCAATAAATTCGCGACAATCTATTAATCATTGTAAGTACAGATTCTAGAATATTCTGCAGTTTTGGCGGAACCCGGACAGCTGTTTGCACCGAATAAACATAACCTTACATATGTTGAGGGAGAATGTGCTAGACTTTTGACAGATCAGTACAATATGCCATAATTTGAATCAAACAGTGGGAGAATTTAAACTGAATTTTATTTCGTCTTGCGTGGTAATGATCTGTGAGTACTCATTTCTTTTTCCAAGAAGATATCTTATTATTCAGTTGGAACTTCCAATTAGATCAAATGCATCCTTCCTACGAAAAGGAATTGTAGTAACCTCTACAAAACAAAAAAAAAACCCGTAACCTAAAATGAAATTATAAATTTATTTCTTAAATCAGCCTTCAATTACAAAAGGAATGTCAATTACAAAAGACCATTCACTTTTGTCTCAGTATCAAGTGCTCCCGCATCTGCCCAGTGATTTTGAACTGACAATCTCAGAGCGTCTAAGAATTCATCAACCCCTATCTGTTCGCTATCAACTAAAAGTGTATGAGCCAAAAACGGTAATTTACGTAAAGTTCTTCCACTCAATCCGGTGCTTGCGGCAGCAATTTTTAGGAGTTTTACGCAAAATTTGTGATGTTCCTCAGAAAAATCAATTCGATCGCTGCGGTTGAGAGTTTCATAGTCTATTGTCATTCCATGTTTTATTATACCAACCTGAAACGAAAACTTGCAGTTGAATGAGGTAATATGTTTCATTAATTCTTACATGCATCAGTTCTTCAAGAGCACTACGATATATTTCGTAAATTGCCTTGACTGTTGGATTTCCAATGAAGAGTTTAATATCGGCGCGGTCAATAAAAGCACAATCAATGGTTGCAGTTAGGTTTGATGTGGTTAAGATCAAAACGTTCGGATAGTTTCTTATTTGATCCAGCTGTGTTAGAACTGCGTTAACTACTCGCAAAGCATCTCGAGGTTCATCGCCTGCACCAATCAGCAATTAGAAAACTGAATGAAAATTTACATTACCTGACTACCAGAGACCGAACTTCTTGCGTAAGCTATAGATTCAACTTCATCAATCAGAACACACACGAGTGATTGTGGATGCTCCACGATTTCTTTGATTTTGGAAAACAGTCTCATGACGAGTTTTCCGCTCTGAAATGTAAATCAAGCAAACATTCGAACAATAATATAGATTTGGATAAGGTACCTCAGAAAACCATTTCGAAAAAAGGCTGTGACTATTGATTTCGACGAGATGAGTATATTTGAAGCTAGAATATAATTTACTGTATGAGTGCATTTTGCAATATTAATAACAATAGCGCTTACACATGATTCATACGTATAGACAGCTTCTGGGCCACAGCTTTACAAAGACTTGTTTTACCTGTACCAGGCGGGCCGTGAAGTAAAACGATTCGATTACAAGAAATTATGTTTGGGTTGACTTTTCGTTGTGAAAATTTTAGCATGGTTTCCACATATTTTACTATCTACTTGGGTGATGATTTAATGTATCATATCAAGTCCCATAATTTCATAAATACCTTCTCCTTAAGACCTTTTTCGTAAATAAGCGACTCCCAAAGTCCATGGAAGTCTCGCGACGGAAGCAACCAATGATTTGACGATGGAACTTCATCGCCATTCTCATTTGAACTAGACTAATAATTGAAAGTAAATAGTAAGGAAATTAGTCGAGATGATATGATGTTACCTCAAGCATTTCAATCTCAGCTCCTCTTTCATTAATTTTATAAAAATGAAAGACTGTCTGCTGCTCCTCTAGTCTTAAATGCTGAAGTATGTAAAAGTAGTTAGTGCTAACGGTTTTTGTTTATAAAGCACCCATACAAAAAATACATACATAGTAATTTTCATCAAATTCAATCCTTTCTATACAGTCTTCAAGTCCGCATGGATCTGCAATAGATGAATTATGGAGGAAAGTTACTCGGGAAGATTTTATAAAATCCATCACTTTATGTTCAAGATCTTGCAAGTCGGTGGACCTGTAAAATGCAGTTATGCGGTGAGTTTAGTTTTTTATTTATGAAACTGCGGATTGTTTACTTCTTTTTCAACGCAACTTCTATATGCGTCTTTATCACAGGTTTATTTTCCATATTCATTTGTTTCCACTATGATTCAACTTAATACAAAAGGTGGGAGAAAAGCTATCATTTGAAATGTCAACGGCTGTCGTTGATATCTGCTGAATGGTACTAGATTAGGAGAGAGTTCATACATGTGAGAAATGTAATAGAAAAGTGTAAGTTCAATGAAGAATTACTTTTTTCGGAACCGGAATTCAAGACATATCTGCTGAGTTTTCAAAATCTTATTCTTTTCTATTTTTTTTAGCTATTGAAGGTTAGTTTTACAGTGTATAATATAGTATTCAACATATATAGATTGTATCTCAATTGAATACAATTGAATTGAGTTCAAATGGACTTATATTGCTATCTCTGTGATTGTTATTTAAATGTGAGTTTTGGCATGTTGACTCGACTCATTGGCCTCTTCACACATACATATGGGTCTTTTCACATATGAATAATTACTGGAGGCATTGCATAATAATAATAAATAATAATAGAAATTTTATTCATTACTTTGTACATGGATAACTTAACTAAAGGAGTATTTAACTTAAAAGAACTTATACTTAGCGGCTATCCTATTTTGGCCTGCTGGCTCTTATTGGGTTTTTATCTTTATTGTTTTTTATCATTCATTAATTTTCCGATTTGCACTTATTAACTATTATCCAGGTAGTACAATACCTGGGGTTCAGCCATTGCATAGCGTTTTTTAGACAAAACTAATAGCTGGTTCCAAGTGAGAACACACTTTGCTCCCCTAATAACAACGATATGGGTAGGAAAAACCCATAACCACTCTTAATACAACCTGTGACAACGACAATTTGAATACTCATACTATAAATATTATATTAAAATATCGATTCGCTCATTATCTTAATTTTATTTGTTTTCGACTATAACAGTACTAAACTACTAAATTTTGGCACACTTGTTAAAACATACAATAATATAGATATTAGTCTTGCAAGTTTGGTGCAGTTGTCGTCGTGCATTTGCATGGCAGTCGTGATATCTCATACATATAGGCTCCGAGAAGTTTTGTCTGAAAGAATTATTAAACAATCAACAGAATAGTGGTGGTAGGAGTGATAATCAACCTACCCCTTCTATATAATTACGAATATCTAGTTTCTCATTCTGTGAGTGAGCTCCATCGTCAGCAGCACCGACTGGTATTAAAATAACATTTTTTCCTGTCGCTTCTTGCAAACACAAAGTAACAGGAATGGATCCGCCTTCTCTAGTCATATCTGGTTCAACTTTGAAGACATGCTTCACAGCCTTTCTTGCTGCAAGGTAGTTTTCGTTGTTTGGGTCTTCAGTCCATGGTTTGCCTCCGTTCACTTGAAGAATCTAGTGATTAATAGTTGAGTTTAAGTTCAGTATAACACCCGTTGACGTTACCTTCATTGTATTCGGTGACTCCCTTTCGGTCCATTTTTGAGTGATATGGTCAGTAACTAATTGTTTGACTCTTTCGGGAGTATGATTGGGAACAGTGCGAATCGAAAATTTTCCAATTACTTTCTTCGGGATGACAGTTTTTTGACCTTGCTCATGGAAGGCACCTAAATAATTTTACGAAGAGCGATTGCATTAATACATTAATCATTTATCATTCAAATTACCTTCGATTCCGTGTATTGATAGAGAAGGATAACGCCAGCGGTGCATTAAAATTTGTGCTTTGTTCTCGTTATACCGCAACTGTCTGGCCCCAATATCTTTCCTAAAATATCAGATGCTTGAATTTATTTCTAAGCACAATATTGATAAATCACTTGAATTCTTGTACGTTAAAATCAATGTTGTCATACATTGCTCCTTCGCCTGGCTTAACTGGAGCAACCTAAATCAGGCAAAAGTAGAAAGTTCATTCATTTTGTTAAGCCAATAGGACTTACATCCTCGTATATACCATTTATTAAAATTTTTCCGTTTTTATCACAAAGGGTGTCCAGTAAAAATATCAAATCCGCCATAGCTTCGTATCTGGAATACATCTGAATAAATTAGCTTTCTTGAAAGGTTTTACGATTAATTATTATACAAAGTTCCTCCGTAAATGCCACTGTGTAGATCCTTTGTAGCGCACTCGACTTCTATGAAGAAGTAGGAAATGCCTCTTAACCCGTACGTTATGCACGGTTTTTGTGTACCTAGCCAATAGTTATCGGATATGCAGACAAAATCAATACCTTTAAGGAAGTCGTCTGTGGCGAAAAAACACTCATGATGTGTCTCGAAATCGATTTAATCTGAAGGTTTATTTTACCTTTCCGTTGAATCAACAGCTCAGGCAGGCCCAAACTTCCACTCTCCTCCATACCTTCGAAAACAAATTTTATATTAACTGGCAGGTCGATTCCCAGGGCTTGATAGGCTTCGATGGTGTGAATCCAACACAAAACCGGTCCTTTATCGTCACTAGATCCACGCCCATACATCTTTCCGTCTCGTTCAGTCAAAACAAAAGGTTCTGTATCCCAACCATCCTCCTTAACAGCAGGTTGAACATCTAAGTGACCATATACGAGAATCGTTCGTTTCTTTTCATGCTTAGAAAATAAAAACACAGTGAATTTTAATGTTTGGGCTGAAAAGCAATCAGCTTACATTTCCCAGTGTCCCTAGTATAACTTTCGGAAGTGGAATCTGCTTTCCGTCTGGTAATGTTTGCATGCCTATGTCAACGAATTCAACTGATACTCCTAGCGCACGAAGTTTATTAGCGGTCCAGTTTATCTAAGAGTAGGAGACTTTGGGTTAATTAACCGTATAATAAGTACATAAATATTACCATTTTGTCAATTTCTGGTCTCAACTCTGGAGAAGCAGATACAGATTTGATCGCACATGCGGCTTTCAAACTTTCAATGTATATGCCACGATGCTCATCAATATAGCTGAAGAAGAGATATAAAATAGGATAATATTAGACTTGGTATGTTTATATCAATAAAGTAGGTAGGGTCAGAAGCAAGGTGTAAAATATAGTAATAAATAAAAAAAATAATGAAGCAATTATAGAGGAAAATCTAATTATTTGTTTCCAGCTTATGTGGTCCTCTACTAAAATACAAATCCCAAAAAAAGACGCCAACAACAAACAAAAAACTCAAGACGTCATTGACTTTAATTTATTTCGTTCAACAAATTGTGCAAGGAGGGAAATAGGTGGATGCAACAGAATTAGTATGATGTAGTATGATGAGGCTATTCAACATTGCCGGTCTCTTTTCTTTGAATATTTAAATCACGCATTTGCTATCAGTATCTTCACAAATTGACTATTTTGTTGGGATTCAAAAGCTCGTAATGTATTGATCCTTTGACGTCCCATCATATATACAGCATTCACTCGAAGAAACTCAGGCTCCGCTTGAAGTTGGAAAATCAAGTTACCGTAAATATTCATCTTTTAACGATTTTCATTCGTCAGAGTGGAAAATAATCTCTGAAACAGTTCAGGAGAAAAAGTAACCGCCTCAGATGATTGCCATGGCTTATATCAAACTCGATTGAAAAAAAAACATGCTAACATCGTACTTTTATATTGCCGAACAGTTAAGTTTCTTACTTTAATAATAATTTAATATTACCGAAATGAGTGTATGTAGTATATTTTTCCTTAGTCGATTCATATCGCAATTATAAAATATGATGTTTTTAAATTATGTGTCATAGCTTTTAAGCACTTATAATTTTTTTTCGGAAATTTTCGAAGCACCCTCACTCCCATCTAAGAAACACTTAATTCCTACTGTTTCGTATCATTGCTACAGTCAAACTAGGAAGTCTTTGTGTATGCAAATATCTCGTCCAGTGCCGATATCTCGTCCACTCAGATAATGACTCATAATTGGGTATTCGCTTTAATGCAGCTAGCTAGATATCGTCATAGCTAGACACAGTCGTTGCACATGCTCAAAACAGCACAAGACTTTTTTTATGGAGTCGCCGCGTAACGGAAGCTCTGATGTGGTTTTAGAATGAAATAGTTTTTGTAAAATTAGCGTAACTGCATTTTGGTCAAGTTATGCTTTTAATAGTATAGGTTTAACAAAAATCAATTGATCTGCTGGTTTGAGGTTTTTAATTGGCATTTGGTTTGACGGCATGCTCTGAGATTGTGAGAATTTTTGTCAAACTGATACTGGGTAAAAATGATATAAGTAAAAATATCAGTATCTTGATAAGTTTATTACACGTGATTAAAAACTGCTCATTGAGGAGCCGATTAGTAGCATTTATTAAATAATTCGCTAATTACTTAATGGTAGTTGCTACAGATTGCTGGATCAGTGAGTGGGTGATAATAAATCAATCGAAAAATCGTTATTACTGCTTTAACGAATTATGACGGCATCAATAAATGATCCGAAAGAAGATTCAGTAGAACTTTCTATCCTGATTGTGGATATTTCATGGATACAACTTTCATTCAATTCAAAGACATAAATTTCTTATCTCTGTGGTCAATATGATTTGAAGTTCGTAGAAGTCGATTCGCTTAGCATGTTACCCACTCGTGCTAGTTGGCCTGCAATGGGAATTTAATGAGGCTTCAACGTTCAATGGTCACACTAAGTTTTCTGAAAATCTATCGCTATTTATTATGCTAAGATACGTAATATCCAATAAAAATGGCAAAAAAATCACTTGGCAACACATCAAAGGTTGTATAAAATACAATTTACACTCACCCGAACAATTTTTGAAGAATATCTGGAGTTTCGTTCATGGTGTCCGTTTAAAACACAACAAAAAATTTCAAAATAATGTAAATTGGGCTGTTGAATTAACAAATAAACTACTTTTTACTTGCGCGAAATTCGACTAATGTCAACCGTAATCTATGCTATTTGTACTGACACTAAACGATATTGAAGTATGAACTCCTGTATATTGTTTCTAGCAAAGTAGATTTTATTTCATTGGCCTGAATTATCAAACCGCAGTCAGAGATATTTTGTTATTTATGACCTTAATATTATTATTGTGGCCATGTAGACGGGTTTGTTGACTATAAAACGTGGTATCGTGGAAATTATAATGTCCCATGTCTAGAAACATTTATTGGTTTTTTTTCCTAAAAGTGCGTTAAAAATGACTAGGGCAAGAAAAAACAAATTACCCTACGGGTGTATTTAATATTTGTTGTAACGCAAGAGGAGAATCTTCTCTTCTTGATCTTTAGTCCTTTTTTCATCGAATTTTAATACTGAAGTATTGATTAAAAGGCAAAAATATTTACCTTAGCGATAACACCACGCAATATTTTTGTTTGAATTGCAAAAGAAGGGTATTATTGCTTGCAAAATTACGTATAAATCGATATTACTAAAATCTAAATATTTGTGAAATTGGGTGGTAGCGTTTACGTTAATTACGTAAACGTTAATTTTAAGCTTCACTGTATTGTTAAACAGATAAATCATAAGTATGTTCTCTAACTAAAATTTCGGGTAAGTTTTGGTGCCCGCGGCTTCATAGAGTTATCTAAGATTCGTTCTCCAATCGCAAAATGAGATAAAACGAAGATCTAAAGGGAGACTTGGCTTTTGGTTCGTCTTCTTGATGACAGTTTTTTTTCCTTCAAAAATAAAAAAAAATTTAAACTGTGGAGAAAAAGGACACTTGAGGTGTGATTGGCAAAGAAAATGGAAGTCAAGGTCTTGCGAAGGTTGTACGGCAAGAAGGCGACGAAGAAAGGGGCTCGTTTAGCGAACCTGGCCGTCTCTTCTTGGGAAGAGGTGGGAAACCAGTAGGAGCAAGACTCATGGGTCGGAGGTTGGCTCGTAGAATTGTCGACCCCAAAATCACCATCAGAGTCTCCAGATTCTATAGGCACGAGAACGGCTTGAGCCGGCAGGGGAATATCGGCAGTACACTTTGGAACATCACCATTGACACCGGAGCAACCAAGCCGATATTGTGAATGGATTTGGCGAAAACTTCGGAACTCAGTAGCGTTAGGCGATACGTATTTCGGACGGTTACTGACAAATCCAAACAAGTTCACGGAAGCAGCGTAACCAGACATTTGGAGGAGGAATAATATTCTTGAAGGATATTTTTGGGAAAATTCAGTGTCAAAAAGTTTGAGTTTCGAAGATTTCAAATTTGACACCACATTAGTAGTATAAAAAGAACAAGAAACAAAATAAGAAACAGGTGTGATACTGTTTTATTTCGTAAACGTAAAGCATCAAAAGTCCATTCCAAAATACATTCCAAAAATATAATCTCGATTAAATCGCGCAATCTAATCTCACTAAATTTTCTTCGGAGATTAGTTAAAATGATGCGAACAAACATTTCGTTTGAACCGAAGCATATTGCAATACACAACAAACCTTTACTTGAAATTATTTTACTATAAAACAATTTTATTGATAACGATATCAGGGCTGAACAAAATGCGATCGAACCTTTTTGTTATCGTTTTTTTTCGGATTAACCCAGTGTTCTTTGTACCTGCCACAGACATGATGCACATTTTACGCACATTACATTCTTTCTTAATTTGAATGCGATTTAAGTTAGAAGAGGTCCGTTGTAAACCTTGAAATAGTCAATTAAAAAGGTTTTTTTTTTGCTATCTCGTATCGTGCGTGTACATTAGACCTTCGGAGAAACACGGTCCGTTGGCTGTAAATCCTTCAGTTTTGCTAATAGTTTTGTAATGAACTCGTAAATCTAACTATAATCATACCCTCGCAAAAACCTGTTGTATTGACTTGGCTCTTATCGTTACCGCTACACTATTTCAACTTCTGGCGGTTTGAGTCTGGTTTGATGCCATTTCAGTACTCTGTTATATTTTACCCCTGGGTCTTGTTCGATTTGGTTCCTATTTTTGTGCAAAGTAGTATAAGTTAAATTCGTGATTTGCGAACACAATATATTTACTAGTGCATCAAGAATAGAGTACAATGGAAGAAGTTATTGATGTTTACGTGACGTTTTTAAGCTACAATCCGTAAAGCATTTTCTAATCCAAAAACATATTTATCTATCCTTTGACAGTAGTAACAAAATCTGTTTATTTTCAGTGACAACAAGCATCTGGTGATAAGAAACGATGGATTTTGTTTTCTTAACGCGATTGATCTTGAGGTGCACAGGAAATACAAGCGCCAGCAGAAGACAAATCTGGGCCCTGATGTTTACAAGCATTATCGATGGGTGAGTCTCAATCTGTACTTAACCCTATACGTAACCCTCTAAAAAATAATTCTTTGGGATTTCAGTACAATTTAATTTTGAAAAACGAATTACTTTCTGCTCCAGAAAACTCTAAATTACGCGTTAATCAATTCGCAATCAAATCTGGAAATGTCGATGCTTTTTTTCTGAACGGCGACTTCTTTCCGTCGGCTACGATAATATTTACGCCAGAGATGGAACACTGGCACTACTCGGTGCCAGGATACGAGTTCAGTCGAATGTGCGGTAGCAAGTTGCTTGACAAAACCCAAGGAATGTTCACGAAATTCGATATAATCAAGCTTAAGCAGCAACAGCTCAGACCAGAGCCCAACAACCATATTTTAGCAGTTATTAGTCAGGCTTTCGCAAAAGAGCCTCTTGTCCGATCGATTTCGAGGCCACCTTATTTTGCATGTAAATATGAGAATGTTCTTGATTGCCTAGATGATGTTTGCAAATGTGATAATATTTACAAGTTCGAACAAATGATATTTAAAGTTGAAAATTTTCGCTGGTGCACATTGTGTTTCGATAAATCACTAGTTCGAAATAATAGTGAAAAAGAATTGGAGAAGTGTGAAATTGTTTGACTTTATTGTGCTGATGACAGTAGCGCGAGAACGCTAGTTTTAGTTATTTTCGTTTTGTGTATTTTAACGGCAGTTTAATTTCAATTATTTTCACGTTTTTAGAAAATATGTAAAAATTAAAAATTTTTTTTGCGACTTTTCAATTGGGGTTTTTCGTATATGATATTAGGAATAGGTGTGGAGGATTTGCATATTCCAGTCGTTGCGATTGATAGGTTTGTTCCCTAAATCAGATTTGTATCAGTTTGGACGTCGAGAAGCGTTCCCTAACTTCTTTTTAACCGAAAAATGGCACAATTTGCCTTTCCCTTTTGCAACAATTTACCCGAATTCGCTACCGCTGGCAATTTATAACAGTTGGTTTAAGGCTTTGACGCTTTTGTTCACTAGCTCCTTAATATCTGCAAGCATAGTTTTAGCGACACAGATATCGCAGTGTTATCAGTTTTTAGTCTGCACTTATATGTGCTCTAGTTTCGATGAAAAGCGAGCAGTAAACTACTTTTTCGGGCTTGTTCTTGCTATTTCACCAATGCGATTAAGGTATAACTTTCTCTCAATTGTGTGTCGTACTGTCGAAAGACTGTTATTGACAATTTAAGAAATATCACATTTACTTTAAATTGCCGCGAAAAAATGCTAAAGCTCTACACAAATTAAAATTTAATCCCGAATTGAATAGCACGATGCACGTAACTGCGTTATTAACAATTTTTTACGGAATATGGAGCAAAAAATGTAATGGATAATATTCATTTTGAATGTAGAGTTGAACATTTCTGGTTTAAAGTGTTTTAAAACTGAAATGGATAATTACATTCATAACAAACTTTACAGAGTTATCATTTGAGTAAATAAGCTACTGTCAGAAAAAAAATATTCTGCTTTATGTATGGCATGCATAGCTTTCATCTTCATAGGTGGATCATTTTCACATTGACTCACTTATGTCCGTTTTGTCCATGCAGTAAGAGATGCTATATGCTTAGCTGTGATGAAACCTATTTTAGTTCCAGCATTTCAGTCCATAGCTTTGCTGGTGGCAGCGCATGTTTTTACATTTTAATTATGTCAATGCATTGATGACAGGTTTCCGGTTGTTGATTATGGAATGAAACTAGACTCTTATAAGTATGTACACATGCAACTCAGAATTATGTTTCCATTGTATAGTTTACACACTATGCATAGTCAGCGGATTTTAGCTGGAAAAATATCACTTTATTTTGATTTTCCGAATTTTAATACGCGAAAACCTTTCACACATTTTTTTTTTCGCTCCGTATTACCTTATACATTGCTGTCACGGAGTTCTCGCGCACTTTTCTACTTATTTCTACACAAAAATATTTTTGTGTAGATATGTGTAGACTGGTTTGAATGTGCATAGAAATATTTTCAAAATTAAAAAAATACAAAAATTTGAAACATTCATTCAATATGTTTTTAATTCAAACATGAAAACTACACAATATTGGCGTACACAGTGACGGACAAAATAGCTCAGGATTTATTTCGTCAGCTGTGGGAAAAATATGTTCATTTGTGCTGTAGAGCAACTTATTGAACATGCGCAAACTTCAAATTCCGGCATCGTTCCGGCACCAGCTGCATACTACTTTCTTCTTCTTTTGCCGGAACGCCGTCACGTCTTTCCCCATACATTTTATATGGCTTATCATGCTAAATGATAAAATATGTGGCAAATGCATAGCAACATTTCAAAAATATGTCGAAATCCCGTTGATGAGTCATAACTCAATTCTTTATTTCCGGTTTTTCTGTGCTGTTCTAGTATTAAATTGGTGTATTGTCAAAATCAGCTGGTACGATTCTGTTACTGTCATACCGGGTGAGCACCAAAGTTGATTCTTGCAGTCTACACAAATCTTACCGAACGGCTAGTGCCAAATCTAAAGTAATTATGTCTGATGGAACATTTACTTCGGGTCCATTGTCATCAGGCACACCGCCAGGCCCGCCAGGCCAAAATCGCCATCCATTAGTAAGTAGTTCCTGACGTTGTATTAGCACCTCATAATCTATAAAATTTTGATTTTTCAAAGGCGCATTATCAATTCTCTGCCGAAGAGTTAATGGTGCTCCGACAATGTAACACCGAATCTTTCTTTCAACGATCCTTGCCAGTTGGAACTGGTCTAGGTCTTGCTGCTTATTATGGAGTTAAAAGAGGATTTCTTTCGGTTAAACTTTGAAGGACTTGTTCATTTTTCAATCGCTATAAAAACTTTCTTCTAGGCTAATCAAAGGTTCGGAGCAGTACCTAAAGTAGTAGTAAGTGTGGTTGTCGGTTATTTCATTGGTAAGCTGAGCTACCAACGAAAATGCGCGGAGAAGCTTATGCAACTTCCAAATTCGAAACTGGGCGAAGTCCTACGGCAGCGCAAGAAGGGCAGTTTCTATGATTCGTAAGGACTTTCGCTTCGTATCCGCAATCGTTTTTGACAGACATATTTACCATGTTTTGTAGTTTGACGCCAGATCAAGGACTTGGAGCCGGACTAGCTCTTGCACCATTTACAACACCTAATGCAGATGTGTATTCTGATGAAGGTATTCGTGGAAATAGAATTAATTCTCTAGATTTGGATACAGAAAGGCCTTTAGAGAAAGGTCTCGACGACATCCATAGGCCAACATTGGACAGTATGTGATTTATAATAGAAAAACATATAATAAACTTTTTATATGTCCTTAGGTCCTGCAATAGTCTACGAGGATAATTTGCCTGCAGAGCTTCCGAAGCAGACTGTTACATATGACGAATTGCGAAAGCAAAATCGTGAAGATTTCTACAAGAAGAACCAAAGCCCATTTTATCGTCCACCACCAGAAGCTCCTCCAGTTATTCGCGTGGAAAAAGAAAGGCCTGCGCCTGATGTACAACAACCGCAAGGAACGAAAAATCGTTACGGCGATGTTTGGTCGCAATAAAATGTACTTATGCCTAACGCACTGTATAGCAGAGAGAAAAGTTTACTCCTTCGTTTTGTTAGTATTTTCCTGTTGTATTTTTATGCATGTTTCTTTGTAAAGGATTTATTATGCAAAGTATAGATCTAAATTGCTTGCTATGAAGGCTTTTCAGTGTCTTGAAAATGATTGTAAAATGTTCTACCGTTTGAATAGAATCTCATTTTTGACGTAAGCCCAAAAAAACATTTTTTTGTGGAAATTACTCTGACTTAAATTGAATAAAGTAGTGAAACTCTTTACTTCCCAACTACAGGTTAGATCATACGACTTGAAAACGTCTGATAGCGTTTGGTTTTTTCGTGAGACATCAAATTAAACATTCGTTTGCTGAATATAATCTTGGTCCATTTCTCCGAGTGGATGGCATATATATTCATTTCTATTGCCGCTCAGCTATATTCCTGAAGAAATTGCATTTCTACTTGTTAGTGCTTCGAACGCTAATACACAAGAATAACCACATTCAATTAAAAATAATCAATTTAATCAGAGTTCCCAGATTAAATTACTGTCAAAAATTCGATAAAAAAGCACATATAAAAATAATATCTTAGCTAGAACACTTAACTGCTACTATTTCACATGAATGGAATAATAATCATAAAAATGAGAATTCAGAATTCCTTAAACAGCCTGAACATGTTCCTCTTCAAGTACTAAACAGCATAAGCTTCGCCGCATTCTACGGCGAGGTGGTGAAGGAAATTGTCGTCTGGACGTGACGTTACAATCCATTTTTCGTGGTGGAGTCTCGAGGAAGACTCCTTCGAAAATGGTGTCAAGGCTCATTGCCCTTTTTGGTCTGTGGTTAGCGGGTGAACTTATCTGAGCATTGATTTCATCCAATGACACCAGATCATTGCCATGACCGTGAAGTCTTTGCTCACGTTCACCATTATTATTGCGGCCGACATCTTCGTCATCGTTTGCATTCGTCTCATCCACTTCTGGTATCGAAGTGATGGAGATGTTTTCGATAGGTGATGGCGAACGGCTGGATGGTGCTACCGAACGTATGCTAAATATCGGTAATTCATCGACTTGATTCAAGGATATATTCCAAGGATCTGAAAGTCTTCTGTGCGGTGACAGCGAGGAATGTGATGAAGAGTCCAGTCTTTCTCGTGGTGATCCCGGCGGGGTGCTTGCAGTAATTATAATTGTACTTTGTATTTTGCTATCGGATGTTGTTTCTGCCATATTTTTGCATAGTGTCTGTGAAGAGAAGTTAATTATCACATTGTTGAGAGTCCATCAGACTTTTGTCAAAATATGCATACCAAATTACGCCGCTAATGTAAAGAATTGTTTTGTTTCCCACTTTTTCATCGGGGTCGTGGCCGATTTAAATATGACATTTACGATAACGAAGTATGACAAATGTCAGTCGAGAGCCGCTGTAATGGTTGTGGCAGGGTGGATGAGAAACTTATTAAAATGTATTTTTATTTAAATTTTAAAGTCTTCTAGTACTAACTGATAACATAAAATAATAAGAATTTGCATTGAATGGGTGCAATCTAGCATGGCCTTCATATAAAAGGCCTATCGCGACTTGCAATCTGACAGGTATTAAGCTACTTTTTAAAATTGTGTAGTCCTCTCGGGATTAAGATTTGTTGGCAATTGCACGATGACAATTGTTTGACATTTCTTTGACAATTCATAATGTGAATGGTGTTGTTCGGTCTATTTTCCCATTTCTCGGAGACTGCTTTCGAAGTTTTTGTCGCGTAAAATATATTTCGGATAAGTGTCGTGAAAGTGCTGTGTTTATTTTGTTATTTACGCGAGAACTTTACAATTTGGAATACCTGCCACCTACTCTCGGCAATGTGAATTGTAAACAATTTCCGATTGTGGTTGGTAGGATTTATTCCACTTTAAAAATCTTCAAATTATGATAATCTGCAAATTATTATATACAAACGATATTTCGGATAAGTGTCCCGATGAATTGAGGTCTGATGTTAAAGACTTTATATCTAAATTGCTTGTTAAAGATCCCAAAAAACATTGATTAACATGACATATGAGTTTCCTCATATCTCCTGTAGGTGGATCTCGTGCATTTCTCTATAACCGTAAAAAAAACATCACTGTGTGGACTGGTTGGGAAAAGTAGCTTAGGTCTGCCATCTTGTACGTTAATTGCTTTTGCGATAGGCCTTTTATATGAAGGCCATGAATCTAGGCATGTCACTTGATTAAATGTGTAGATCTATTACATTCTTGTCCTTAAAAAATCTAGTGCGTTGTGAACGGTTGCTTTACAAATTTGTGATTCGCCCATTAAAAATAAATGTTTGAGCTTCCAATATTACTGTAATGGTTAACAATCGATTTTTTAGGAGTATGATGGTATTTCATATATTTAGTGAATGAAGTAAGATTAAAAAACTTATGGCTCGTATGAGGCAAAAGCCTGAATTTGGCAGCTGGTTTTACAGTATATTTTCAACTGACTACTTATGTTAACAAATGTAAGGGCTATCAACTAATTTTGGCCTAGCACACTGTTTTAATTATTCATTTAGTGAGTTCTTCGAATGATTAAAAAATGTACTACAAAAATGTCATCCGTTACAATTTGAGAGGCAAACTAAGTAAATTGTACCTTGACGCCAAATCGTGCCATTTTAATTTACTCGCCATCACCGAAACTTGGCTTAATGCCTCTCATAAGAATGAGGAGATTCTTGATAGTAGTTGGACTATTTACAGAAGCGACCGTGATTATTGTTCTACGGGTCAGTCGCGAGGTGGTGGTGTCTTACTTGCTGTTAGCGACACACTTTCAAGTGAGCTTGTAGATACCACTCCAAATGTTTTCTTCCAATGTATAATTGTTCGGATCTCCACCACAAAAAAATGTTTTCTTCCAATGTATAATTGTTCGGATCTCCACTAATAACAACTCAATTTACATCGCTGTTGTCTACATTCCCCCTAGATCTGACGAGTCCATTTACAGCAATTTTTGTGACACAATATCTTCATTAGCAACATCACTTAGCGAAAAAGATAAAATAATAGTGTTGTGATCTATCGTTAAACACCTTTTGTGGGTTCGATATTCTTCACATTCGTGAAATAAGACAGTTTCTTTTAAAACACCAATTACACTTTTATTATTAACACTATTAATTATTTACACTAAATTCCGTACACTTTACAGATCGCGTTACAATTTAACACTTTTTCAATTTAATTATCGCACTATAATTACTCGCACTTTATCGCTTTTAATTAATCGCGCCCGGATACACTAAACTGCTGTATCGCGCCTTTACGCTGTCTTCGCCATCTACTGAATGAATGCTAGTACTTCTCGTGGTGGTATTTATAGTGGTGCCAAATGTGTCTCGGGTTCTCGAATGTTCTGCTTTTGCTTTCTAGAGGGCTCTATGACTATTGTGTGGAAGATTACTCATGGGAATTTCCGTTGCCAGGCGAGATCTGACTCATGGGTTTGAGGCTCTGGAATGTTCCCTTTTTACGTTCTAGACTATTATTCTACGTTTTATCCATAGATTGTTATTGTGTATTGGCTATTTATAGATTGTTTACGGTTTTTGGCTATTTATAGATTGTTTACGGTTTTTGGCTATTTATAGATATTTTCTAGCATTTTCTGGCGCCGCCACAACGTCATACGATTCGTTTGGCGTGCATGCAACACTACCCCCTCCTTAGACCTGTTCGTCCCGAACAGATTCGTCGTCAACACTTGTGTAAGCTAGATGTATAGCCTTGACTCTCGATCGGTGCTTTCGATGTATCCGCCAGACAACCTCGTTCCGCCGTTCGTCATACGATCCTTCCCATTCCGGTTGTAGTCTAGAACGTTCGTTCCACACCAAAACGTTTTTCGGAAATCCATTTAAAGTCGCTTTCAACTCGTTCAGCTTCGTTTCCGCTTTCTTCACTGCCTCTGGATTCGGGTTTAGCCGTTGACGTTGCCTTCGCTTCGAAACGCACCTCGCTGTTGTTTTGTGGTCTTCCTGCAATATCCCAGATTCCGATCTAATATGCAGTCTTCGAGAAATATTACCCATCACACATTTCCGCTCAGATCCGGATGCAAATTTCTTCCTTGTTTCGCTGCAATTTATGTCGCCCTGCGATGTCTCTATCGGTTCTTCTTCTTTTTCCACCAAAACGCCTACTCGTCTCGCAGCCACGCATATGTGGTCTCCTTGCTCTTCTGTTCGTTGTTTCCATCCTGGCCGACGAGCTAATGATACTTCGTTGTTCCTCCACTTGATTTTTCGCTCTCCCAAATCCAGGTTGAAACCATGAGAGCCCAGGAAGTCCATTCCAAGTATGCCCTCGTCTGTTATCTCTGCTACCAAGAACTGATGCTCGAATACCGTATTTCCAAGCTGTATCGGCAGAACGATTTCTCCAAGAACTCGCGTAGAATCACCCGTTACCGTCTGAAGCACGTACCTTTCAGCGTTACTGTGTTTCCAGGACTTAGCCATATCCACTCTCAGAATCGATCTAACCGCTCCAGTGTCGATGATGATTTTACAGGCTTCGTTATTGACTTTCCCCTGCAAGCTCAAGTTATTTTCACGAACATGCAACCTGGCAACAGTGATCGTTTCAGGTTTACCAGTGTTGCAGTCACACCGCTGATTTTCAAACTTTTTTCCCACTGGTTTCGCTGCCGTTCTCCAAGAGTAAGTGGCTTTATTTGACCGTCCAGACTCATCGCTTTGCTTGATTTTTGCTGAGCAATCTCGGCAATATCGGCTTTCGTTCTTCCTGTAACAGTCACGACTCAGATGTCCGCTCTTTCCGCAGTTCCAGCATCGAGGAACTCTGCTATGCACACATTCCGGACAATACGTCGATTTCCAGTTTCTGCGACAGTCACGTCTCAAGTGACCCTTTTCACCGCAATTCCAACACCGAGGGGCTCCACTTCTCTTTGGTTCCCTGGAGATGTTGGCTTTCCTGCACATACATTCTTCCCGTACTTCACTGACTCTTACATTTCTCCGCGACGCCAGCTTCGCCGATTCGTAAATGAGAGCGTGGGCCAAAGACTCCTTCAGCGTCCGTTTTCCAGCTAAACGAAGTGCTATTTGAAGCTCTTCATCACGCACTCCCTGGATGAAAGCATTTTTCGCCGTTTCGTCCACGTGCTCTGGATCTGACCTGGGGTAGGACAGAAGTGTTAATCGCTCAACGTCCTGAGCCAACTCCTGCAACGTCTCCCCTGGCTTCTGTATCCGTGTTCTCAGCTGTGATCGATGAACTTTCTTCAGGTGATCCTCGCCGTACCGCATATGCAAAGCACTCATCAGGCTTGAATAGCTGAAGCTATTGTCCTCTGGAATTATTAGAAGAACTTCCGCTGCGGCTCCTCTCAATGAAACCATCAGTTGTAGCGCTCGCTCTCGATCGCTCCAGTTGTTAAACTCTGCAACTGCCTCAAACTGCTTCTTGTAGATGGTCCAAGAAGTCTGCCCATCAAACGTTGGTGCTTTGATCGCTTTGCCGGCTCTTGATTCAGCTGGCACAATTCCCACGGCTTTCACGCGTTGCAAATCCGAATTCAGCAAATCCATTTCCTTTCTAAGTTCTGCCAGCTTCCGCTCTTGCTTCTCGCACTCCACGTTCAACTCTGCCAATGTCAACTCGTTCAATAATTTCGGCATTGTTTTTCGATTAGTCCACACGACTTTTCACAATTATCACTTTAGTCCACTCAACTTTTCACAAAGTTCAATTAGTCCGCACAATTTACAATGCTCACTGTCCGAAACTTTTAACTTTTTGTTTAGTCCGCGCACTTATTAATTTTCACTGTTCATACAAATTCACTGTCCAGTATCTCACTAAAAGTCACTTTTTAAATCACGAACGCGACAGAATCCCTTATTTCTGACACCAGTTGTTGTGTTCTACCGTTAAACACCTTTTGTGGGTTCGATATTCTTCACATTCGTGAAATAAAACAGTTTCTTTTAAAACACCAATTACACTTTTATTATTAACACTATTAATTATTTACACTAAATTCCGTACACTTTACAGATCGCGTTACAATTTAACACTTTTTCAATTTAATTATCGCACTATAATTACTCGCACTTTATCGCTTTTAATTAATCGCGCCCGGATACACTAAACTGCTGTATCGCGCCTTTACGCTGTCTTCGCCATCTACTGAATGAATGCTAGTACTTCTCGTGGTGGTATTTATAGTGGTGCCAAATGTGTCTCGGGTTCTCGAATGTTCTGCTTTTGCTTTCTAGAGGGCTCTATGACTATTGTGTGGAAGATTACTCATGGGAATTTCCGTTGCCAGGCGAGATCTGACTCATGGGTTTGAGGCTCTGGAATGTTCCCTTTTTACGTTCTAGACTATTATTCTACGTTTTATCCATAGATTGTTATTGTGTATTGGCTATTTATAGATTGTTTACGGTTTTTGGCTATTTATAGATTGTTTCTAGCATTTTCTGGCGCCGCCACAACGTCATACGATTCGTTTGGCGTGCATGCAACAATAGTTTTGGGTGACTTCAATCGTCCGAATCTTTGCTTTGTTCCGGATGAAAATGACTCTTACCTTCTCCCCGTAAACCTTGTAGACACCAACGATTTCAATCTTGCGAGTGCCTTTTATGGTAATGATTTGCAGCAGGTTTCCCAAACTCCTAACCAAAATGGTAATTGGTTAGATCTTGTTTTCACAAATGCTTATGACGAAGTAGTGGTTAGTCCAACTAGTGACGCAGAGCATCTTTTTTGCAATAGTTTACACCATACAGCACTGTCAGTCGAACTTTCCACTCCAGATTCCACTTGCTTGAAAACTTACAATAACTCAATTGTATTTGACTTCCGTAATGCTGATTATGAAAGCATTAAACATGTTCTTGATACTACTGATTGGTCGACTACTTTTTCAACACAAGATCTCGAGACAGCCATTTCCTCTTTTTACAACAAAATATTTGACGCCGTTGAAAGATATGTTCCAAAGATAAAAAAAAGAATAAATTGTCTGAGCCATGGCTTGATAGGGACCTTAGGCATATGCGAAATCGTAGGAACAAACTTTATAAGCTTATTAAAGAAAATACCGATGTTATTCCTGATATTCAGGAAGAATATAATGAAGTTGCTAAGCAATTTTCAGCAAAGTCTCATGAGGCTTATGACACTTACATTAGAACAACCGGCGAAAATATAGTCCGCGACCCGAAAAAATTCTTTGATTTTGTTAATGTGAAGCGAAAAACTACTGGCTATCCATCGTCCATGTTTCTTAATAATATAACGTCTTCCTCTTCTAAAGAGATATGTGACCTATTTGCTGATAGTTTCCAAGAAATTTTCAATGCACCAGACCCATCAAACTCACACCTTTCTTCCGCTGATTCAGCTTCAACAGCTTTTGTGAACCATTTAGAAATTTCCCGTGATGAAAACTTTGAAACTTTCGTCGGGAATTTTCCCATTCTGTTGGAAGCTTTCGTATGTCACACCCATATTCAAAAATGGTGATCGACGCTGTATCCGAAACTATAGGGGCATTGCCATTTTGTCTTCGATTCCGAAACTTTTCGAAAAGGTGGTATACGATAAACTTTCTCCGCTTGTTGATTCCCGTTTGAACGAGCAACAACATGGCTTTAGAAAAGGTCGCTCAACTACCACGAATTTGACAATTCTAATCTCTGACGTTCTATGCAAAATGGAAAAAGGATACCAAATTGACGCAGTCTACACTGACTTCAGTAAGGCGTTTGACAGAGTTGACCATTCTACCTTGATTCTAAAGCTTCAGAAATTTGGTATTGCCGGGTCTTTACTCAGCTGGCTGACCTCCTACCTTCGCGATCGCACACAATGTGTAAAATTTCAAGGATTTTTATCGAAAAACGTTAGTGCTACCTCTGGTGTACCCCAAGCAGCGGCGGCTCTACGTATGGGGCTAGTGGGGCTTAGCCCCACCATCTTTTTTCATTCCAATATATAAAGACACCAATCTGTATTTCAATTATTACAAACTATAAAAATACAAACTATATAAATTTTAGTGAATCAAATTATCCAAATATTTCATTCGCCTACTGTTTTTAAAATTCATTCATGTCTCGTCTCTATCAAAATTTGTATTTCCTTACACAAACTCGTATGTATACAATTCAAGAGAACTTACTTCGCATATGCAATATGCGCGCGATGCTCTTTTCATATTCTCTTTCCATATTCTGTTCCACATGCAATGTACGGCGGGCTAAGTTAAACTAGCCCCAAAAAAGAGAGGAAACGGATGAAATATTTCAATGAACGCAACGTTTGTGCATGTCATACGCAATGACCGAAAGAGTAACCAATGGGCTAAGTCCGAAAATTAATCTTACATTGGTATATCGCTTGTTCGTCGTTCGCTAACTGAATAAATGGTGTGTGTAGTACCGGTGGGTTAAATTAAGCTAATTAGTTTTTGTAATTGAAGGGGAAATGATGGTTTTGCTTTTACAGTGCGGGTTGATAGTTCTGTACGTATGAATTTTATACAATATAATCGATCTTTAATTTTTAGTGAATTTTTAAATTGAATTTTTTTTAGTGACTTTTTAATAAAATATTGTGTCAGACCAATAAATATTCTTTATAATGTTTTAGATTCACGCGGTAAAATCGCCATTCTTGGGTTTGATTTATTAATTCAATTAGAAGTAGTTTGAAACTAAGACAGCCTAATCATAAAGAATGAAGGGCGAAAAAATACTTCCATTTATGATCCTAATTTTATAAGATACATACATAAGTTTGAGATATAATTATAATCCAGAACCAGCCAAAATTAATATATAATGATGAACTATTCTGAATTTGTCATCTACATCTGAATTGTAAAGCTTTTTTTAAAAGATAATATGTTTTCTTCTGTTCCCAAACAAATAATTTAATTCAAATACTTTTTGTCAATCCACTTATAACTATAGATTCTGAAAGATGATTTAGCAATGAAAAGAATATTGAATATTTTGGGACTTTTAATTCAGTAAAATGAATCAAAATCATTTTAATTGTTTAGCAGTATTATCTATTAGAAAACACATGCTGAAAATTTCAATGAACAGGTGATAGATTTGTTTGTTCAGGAGAAAAATAGGCGCATGTAATACCTATATAATAAGTAAAAGCGAATATTAATTTTCCCGGACGAATTTTTTGCTGATTTGACTTACATAGGCATATTATTTTTTTTTTATTTTAACCATTTATATATATTTATATATATATATATACATATATATATATATATATATATATATATATATATATATATATATATATATATATATATATATATATATATACATATATATATATAGATATATATATATATATATATAACACTGGTGGAATACACCTAAAAGTTTTTTGTTGTTGACGTTTACTTGAATTTTCTGTGTAAGAACACCTATTGTCGGCGAAAATTGATCAGCGCTCTAAGTACCGTTCCCCTTGGCTGGAATGAAATACTGCTAAGAAATTCCAATATAAGCAAGTCTTGGTTCTTGTAGGCTAGCCCCACTCACATTGATTACCAGGAGCCGCCACTGACCCCAAGGTAGCCATCTTGGCCCACTTCTTTTTAATATATTTATTTCTGACTTATCTGACGTCCTAGCAGGCATACCTCATTTACTCTATGCAGACGATCTCAAACTTTATCAGACTATTGAATCGAAATCGGATGCCCCCTTTCTCCAATCCAAGCTTAATTCACTTGATCAGTGGTGCAATATAAACAAGCTCTCTCTCAATATCAGCAAATGCCAAGTTATTAGTTTTTCCAGGAAATGCACGGTCACACACAATACGTACTTTCTCGGCAATAATATGCTAACCCGAGTTGATAACATTGCTGACCTCGGTGTTATCTTAGATGAAAAACTCCGCTTCACCTTACACTTTGATAAAATGCTTTCTCGTGCGAACAAACAGCTAGGTTTCATCAAAAGACGTGCCAAAGAATTCCGTAGTCTTCCGTAGTTCACAAGATCCTTATACACTTCACTTGTACGTCCTATTCTCGGATACGCTTGCATTAGCTGGAATCCCGCTTTTGAAACCTACAGTGACAGACTCGAGTCAATACAAAAACAATTTCTACTTTTCGCCTTGAGAGAACTGTACAACCGTTATGATTTTAATAGCTTACCCCCTTATGAGTTTCGACTGGGTCATTTAAACCTATCGAAACTAGCCTCCAGAAGAATAATGATATCGGCCTGCTTCACATTCGACGTCATTAGAGGCGCTATTAATGTAGAATTCCTGAATAGTAAAATTTCGATAAATATCCCTGTGAGGAACACCAGGTTCAATAGTTTCCTAAAAGAATATTCACATTCGACGACATATGCAGCAAATGAGCCTATAAATAGATGCTGCAGAATATTCAACAGCATAAGTCACTTATATTCCCCTACGATTTCCAAATCATCCTTCAAATCCTCTCTTTTGCATGCCATCCATACCCCTAAACCTTAAGCCATAGCTTATATGTCAATGTTTTTATTTATTGATTGTTATTTATTAATCTTCTTGTTACTTTTTTCATTTGTTTGTTACTCATTTAACTTGTTTGCTTTTACTTTTTACTTCACTTTACTTTTCCATTTTATTTTTATTTTGTTATTTTATATAAGATTTTGTACCTTGTTTGGTGAATTAATAAAATAAAATAAAATAAAATAAATTTTTGATCGAACTATTCTGTTTTTAAAGAATTGAAATGGTATGGTAATGTATTTCAATTCAAATTGGTTTTTTATTCAGAATGAAAGCTACCAGAAACACTGAATATCGAAAGGCTTCCGCATTAGCTTGGAAAAAAAATAAAAGCACCAGCGATTACCGGCACTCCACACTTTCGTTGTTTAAAAGTGTATGGATGAAAACACTAGACTCAGCTCGTGCATAACAGATTTGAGAAAAGAAAAAAACTTTTCAAAATGTGACCGCTGATATGACGTCATTTTGACCATGTCACAATCATTAGAAGGAAATTTGAGGAAATTTTTTGGTAATTCCGTGCATTGTTTTGTAGCAAAATTTACACTCCTTATCTCAACGCGAAGTTTTAGAAATCGGAGATGAAGAGAAACCGTTCGCCAACTTGTATTTCGTTGGAAAAACTTTTCATTGATGCCTAGTACTATATTCTTCGCGAAACGAATTGAACGGTCAAATCCCATACAAAAGAGCTTTACTGACGAATTGAAAAGCTCTTTTTGTATGGGATTTGACCGTTGAATTCGTTTCGCGAAGAGTATAGTACTAGGCATGACTCGTAAAACTATTTCGTTGAAACGTGTAAATTTGAATATTGAAATGCGCAATGTGCATTATGGGCCCAACTCCCGAAAGAACAGCTTTCCAAAAATAACCTGTAACTGGAACATGTCACTTATCCAATACTTTAAAGCAGTAACGTGCTATTAAGCATTGTCGTTATTTTCCATCTCTAAACTTGAACATGCCAAACGATACGTTCCATATTTTTCCTTTGTACAGGAGGATTAAGTATAGTTAGTTAATGGAGGGGTAAGGATTCCAGCGTGAGAAAAACACTTTTTTGCGATTTTTTTTAGAAGTATGGATTTAGAAAATTATTTAAACCTTTTGGACAAATATCGACAAACAAACCGGTGACAAACGTTTTTCAAGAACGTCGTTGGAAAAAGACAATTTGCGGTGTTCACTGTATCTCAGCTGAAAATTATCGAAAATCAAAGAACATTAAAATTTAAAATATCTCAACGTTCTCTGATTTCTATTTTATTCATTTATGAATTTTCGGTGGTCATTTGAAGTGAAAATTGCTATTTTTTTTCGAAAAATTTGTCCTTTTTGTAGGTGGAAAACCACCTTAATGTAAAAAAATTCTAAAACCTATTGTCGGGGGAAGTATTTTACATGTAGAAAGTGTGTGGCAAGTTTGAAATGATTCGGTATAGTCCGGAGAAATCTAACATGGTGCTTCGGAAAAATTAGGAGAAAGTTGAATTTCGGTGTGAACTTTGGTACTGGCGTGTTGAATAAAATGTCAAAAGTCCCCGTCGATCCGAGTGCTGCGTCACTTTTTATACGGGGTCAAAGGTCACCAAAAGTGACCTTTCCTAAATATCTCAGTAACAGTCACGTCTTCAGAACAACAATGTATGACGAATTTGTAGCTTGAAAAATTTCCAACAAAAAAGATGCTATAGCTTTTTCCTGTAACCATAACCATTTTTGAGATATATTGATCTAAAAATTTGTTACTTACAGCATCCTCATTTTCAACGGCATGTTATTATCCGATTTTGATTACGACTTGGCATGTTTGTGAGTTTGTTTTTCTATGTTTAAGAGGCGCATAAAAAAACATGTAAATAAACTTATCTACTACACTCCAGGGTAGATGGAAAAGTGTGATCCGTCATACATTGTTTTTCTGGATACGTAACCGTTACTGAGATATTTCGGAAAGGTCACTTTCGGTGACCTTTGGCCCCGTATAAAAAGTGACGCAGCACTCGGATCGATGGTGACTTTTGACATTTTGTTCAACACGCCAGTACCAAGATTCACACCAAAATTCAGCTTTCCCCTAATTTTTCCGAAGTTTCGCCTTTATTATGGTGGATTTCACTGGGCTAGGTAATGTGGTTTTTAAATGGCAGTGAACACGGAATTTTAAAAAGTGGTTTTGAGGAAATTACCACTAAACTCCGAGCTGTCAGAGTTACAATAATAGAGGAGATGTGACTAAGTATTCAATAACTTCGAGCGTTTTGCTCTGATTGACTTCAAATTTTGGGAGTATATTCTTGAAATGTTAGCTGTTATGTTACCCCCTTCTTAATGGACTTTAAACGCCATAAATTATGTTTTATTTTGAATGAAAATAAGTATCCAAAATTTGTTAAATTTCATTAGCACTGGTTGGAATTTAAAAACGGAGTTTTCTTGTAATTTAGCATTATTTGCGTGTGTTTTTTTTTTTTTAAATATTTTATTATTTTTCTATCATCCATTATGTCACCATACATACGTATATGTACATGGGCTTAGTAAGTCAATATATTTCGGGGTGTAATGTTGGGTCGCCTCCTCGCGGTGCACCCCGGGTAACGCCAAATGGCCCAACAACAACCGGTGCGACTCGGCTTTTCTCATGGCTTTACGATTTGATTGATGATTGGAATTTCTGGCAATGGCAGCAAGGATTTTTTATGGCATGACCTGGCTTGGCTTAATGGTTTAAGGCACGATCGACGATCAGCGAAAAATGTATCTGGGCTGGCGGTTATGGCATTCTGGACCTAGTCGATTTATTCGCGGTACCGCCGGAGTGAAATCCGAGCGTGAACGGCTCCAGTCTAATGTCATGCCGTCTCCGTCCCGTTAAAACCTGGCAAGTCTCAGAGTACGTTCAAAGCCCGCACCGTTGAGTTGGTGGTGCAGGTTCGGTTGACATTGTTCCCGATTAGCGCTGACCTGGCTCTGAGATCCAGCCCCATGAAGGCTGGTGATCAACCCTCGCGTCGGCCTCCCTGCTCTGCATAGATTACCACGAGGTCATTAAGGCGACTGCACATCCGGGTGGAGATAGCGGCTCTGAGTTGGGACCCAACAAAACTGAGTACACTACATAAACAAAATGACACAAATGACAAGACAGACGGACAACAGAACATGGGGACGACAGCGGCGATGCAGGGCGAAGGAGGCGCCACCATCGACCGTTCTGTGTTTGCGAGGAGGCCAAGGGTCCAGAGGACCCCCCCTCCGACGAACAATTCAACGCGAATTGAGGGATTGATCGGTTCCGGGTGCGCAGTAAATGCGCCGGAAGCCGAAACCGCTGAACTCGCTCGTAACGATGTGGAGACCCCGAAGAGTCATCCACGGGAGAGCACTGAAACAAGAGCTCCAGAAGAAAATATGCCACTTGCACGTGTATCCCCTAGAAAGGAGTACATAAAGCGTGAGCGAGTGGCTGAGGAGGATATGTTGAGGAAGTGTCAACGTATCCTTCATAAAATGCTTCAAGCCGCCAACGCGCAGAGGAATATCTCAAAGCACGTCAAGGACGGTATGTTGGAGCTGGAGGAGGCCTTTGAGGTCATCTTCACCTGCCGGGCGAACTGGCAGAAGGCAGAGGTAGACTACCAGCGGGTCTTGGAGGAAAAGATCGCTAAATCAGCCACTCTTATAGAGGCCCCGGGAGTAAATCGGCCACGACAAAATAAGCGCGTGGCTGAATCTAGCCCTGAAGATATTCAGGAAGTCCGGGTGAGGAAGGAGGTGCCAGTTTCTGACCTCAGGAAGTGGGTGACGGTGACCCACAAAAAGAAAAAGGGCAGCATCACAAAAACACCAGTGACACCCGCTGGGCCGGAAAAGGCTCCGAAAGAGTGTACACCACAGGGCGGTAAGAAAGCAGTGCCGAAGAAAAAAAAAGAAGAATAACAGACAAAGACGGCGAGGGAAAAAAATAGACGCTGTTTTAGTAAAACCGGCTCCGGGGAAGACTTACGCGGAGGTCCTGGGGGCCATCCGCCAAAGTGTTTCTCCGGATGAAACTGGTACGCTAGTAAAGCGTATCAGAAAGACAGCAGAAGGAGGGGTCCTTTTGGAAATCGCGCGCTGCGATGACCGCGCGAAATTGCAGGATTCGATCCGGGCCGCCGTAGATGGCCATGGGGACGTGAAGCTTGTGACTCCTAGAGTTAAGTTCGAGCTTCTCGACCTCGATTGCCTCACAGTAAGCGAAGAGGTGACATCCTCCATCAAACGCGAGGCTGGAGAGGAAGGAGCCGGCGAGGTGAAAACCACACTCTTCCCTCCCAACACAAGGGAACAGAGGAGAGCCGTGGTGGAGCTGGATGAGGCACCAGCATCCAAAATCCTCAAGTCTGGTCGAGTCCGGGTAGGAATGATAAGTGCCCGAGTGCGAAGGTGGGCTGAGGTGACACGCTGCTACCGGTGCCTAGGCTACGACCACACAAGGCGTAGCTGTAAGGGTCCAGACCGGAGCACCAGCTGCTGGAAATGTGGACAGGTTGGCCACCGGGCAGCAGACTGCTCTGCGCAGGCTCAGTGCATATTATGCACTGAGAAACATGGTGCGAATGGCGCTAAGCATCTGATGGGATCGAGTGCGTGTCGGGTTTTCAGAGACGCACTCGATGCCAAGAAAAAGCAGGGTAGGACATGAGAGTCCTTCAAGGCAACCTGCAGGGCTGCAGAGCTGCGGACGACCTCCTCACGCAACTAGTCCGTGAACATAAGGCTCAGATCATATTGATCAGCGAGCCTTATAGGGGGAGGAATTCGTCCGTTTGGCTGGCAGATGCTACGGGGTATGCGGCGATTTGGATCGCTGACGGGCAGAGGGCTCGCATCGGCGCCCGTGGCTCAGGGAACGGTCACGTGTGGGTGACATACGGAGGGATCACCTTTGTGAGCTGCTACCTGTCTCCGAACGACTCAATGCAGGAATTCGGAGTCAAACTTAGCTCACTGGAAGACTCTCTCCGTGGCATCGCTGGTAATGTCATCGTAGGGGGTGACTTCAATGCAAGGGCATTGGAGTGGGGCATGCCCACTGAAAACACTCGCGGACGCCGCATAGTTGAGATGGCATCGAGGTTGGGTTTGTTGGTATTGAATACGGGTTCGACGCCAACATTCCGAAGGCCCGGTTTTGGCGAATCCATTCCCGATGTCACCATGGCATCGGAGAGACTCGCGGCACTCGTCAGCGATTGGAAGGTGATGGAAGATTACACTGCAAGTGATCATAATTACATCACCTTCCAAATTGCTGAGAGTAGGCAAAGCCGCCAAGGCTCTTCCTGTAAGTGGCTAGGCTGGAATGCCGCTAAACTTAACAGGAACGAGATGGTCGCATCGCTCGTTTCGAGCTTGGGAGGGGAGCCTCTAATATCTGAGACCCCAGTGACTCGTGCAGCAGTAGAGGCCACTGTTAATAGCACCATGGGGTGGATTCGCAGGGCGTGTGAGGCTTCAATGCCCAAACGGAAGCCCTTTCGTAGGAGGCAGCATGCGTACTGGTGGAACGAAGAAATTGCCGAACTGCGGCGCATCGCTTTGGCGTGCAGGCGCAGGGCACAGCGAGCCAGAAATAGGCCGGGAGTGGCTGAGCTATCTGCTGCCCACATTGCGGCAAAGAGGGAACTGACCAAGGCCATCACGAGGAGTAAACGTGCCAAATGGCAGGCTCTTTGTGAGGAGGTCAACTCAGACCCGTGGGGAGATGGCTACAAATTGGTCACTCGCAGACTTGGCTGCATGCGACCTAGCACTCTCATGGATGCGATATCCATGGAGCGCATTGTTGGTTCGCTGTTCCCGGTGCATCCACCAAGGATTGATGCGCCCATACTCGTCACCCAGGCGGATGTTCCTCTTTTTACGGACGACGAGCTGAGCAATGCGGTGTCCAGGATGAAGAACCGGAAGGCCCCGGGGCCTGATGGAATTCCGGTCGAGGCACTTAAAGTCGTGGCGGAGAGTCAACCGCGTCTATTATTGAATTTGTATAATTCATGTTTAGTCGCGGGGGTCTTCCCGTCGCGGTGGAAAGTGGCTCGACTGGTACTTGTAGACAAGGGGAAGGATGACCTGGGCAGCCCATCGGCATACCGCCCGCTGTGCATTCTGGACACTGCTGGAAAGCTTCTCGAAGGGTTACTAAAGCCGCGATTGCTGTCAGCAGTGAGATCAGCTGGTGATCTTTCTTGCAGGCAGCACGGCTTCCGGAAAGGGCATTCAACAATCGATGCCATCTCAGAGGTTGTTGGGGCTGTAGCAAGAGCGGAAGAGGCATGTCATCAAGCCAGACCGGTCGTCTTGCTGGTAACGCTTGACGTGCAAAACGCCTTCAACTCGGCGAGGTGGACAGACATCCTTCGGGCCCTTGAGGGGAGGTTCAGTATTCCTGGCTACTTGCTGGCCATGATGAGGGACTACCTCGGGGACCGATGGTTGCTCTACGACACAGAGGACGGAGCCAGAAGGAGGCCTGTCACCTCAGGTGCGGCACAGGGGTCGATCTTAGGACCTGACCTCTGGAACATCATGTACGATGATCTGCTGCGCCTGGAAATGCCTGCGGATGTGTTCCTAGTAGGTTACGCTGATGACGTCGCAGCTGTAATCACTTCTAGATCTGCCGATTTTGCTCAACTTAGACTTAATCAAGTTATGAGAAGAGTGGATCGGTGGATGACTGAGCACGGCCTCCAGCTGGCAGTCTCAAAGACAGAGATTGTCATGCTGACGAAGCGGAGGATACCAACTGTCATACCCATGACAGTTGGCTCCGTTGAGGTCCAGACCAGCAAGTCGGCCAGGTATCTGGGAGTGATCCTGGACACCAAGCTGACGTATTGGGATCATATCCGCAGGGCATGTGATAGGGCTCTAGTAGTCGTCACTTCGCTGAGTAGGCTAATGGCCAACGTTGGCGGACCCAGTGAGACGAGACGGAGACTGCTGATGGAGACGACCAATTCCATCTTGCTATATGGCGCCGAAATTTGGGGAGATGCGCTTCGAACTAGGAAGTTCCGAAAGCGCATTGCCAGTGTCCAGCGCAGGGGTGCCCTGCAAATTGCCTGTAGCTACCGCACGGTCTCGGAAGAGGCTGTGATGGTTGTATCGGGAGTAATCCCGATCGATCTGCTAGCGCGAGAGCGCAAGGAAGGGTACCTCTATCGCTCAGAGCTGGACAGAACGGAGGCTTTGACGCACGCGCGTACACTGACCCTCCAACTTTGGCAACAACGTTGGAGTGAAAGTAATAAAGGACGCTGGACGGCTAAGCTAATTGGTCTTATTGAGCCTTGGCTTAGCCGGAGCCACGGAGAGGTAAACTTTTACCTTTGTCAATTTTTGACAGGGCACGGTTACTTCAGGAAATACCTGAACAGAATGGGTAAGGTGGTCACACCGTACTGCCGGTACTGTGTGACTGAGCTCGATGATGCTCAGCACACATTCTTTATGTGCAGTCGCTTCGCAAATTTGAGGCGTACCATTGAGTCCACGATCGGCCTGGTAGCGCCTGAGACGATCGTGGATGCAATGCTGCGAAGCGAAGAGAACTGGCGCGCAGTCTCAACATACGTTGAGAAAGTGCTGCGCATAAAGCGGGAGGAGGGTTGTCTTACCGACCCATAAGCTGTGGTAGTTCTTGAAGTCCGTGGTTACCAATGGGTGAGTCAGCACGACCGGGTCGAAGCAGTGCTTAGGCGGGTCCCGACTCGGAACTTCGTGGGCTTGTAGATGGTCCTTTTTTTTAGTGAGTCAAACAAACCTCACATACCCCGTGGTGAAAGGTCACCCGGGGATCTGATAAGCAGATTTTTTTTTGCCATCTACACTAGGGAAAAAAAAAAAAAAAAAATATTTTGCTGATGAATATTCTCATGCAAAAAATTTGGAACATTTCCTACGCATTATTATTAAACGAATTCTCATGTTACCAAATAAAATAAAGTAAATTTGCATAAGTTTATCTTGAGGCTGGGCTTAAATATTTTTAGGGATGTCTTTGATTTAGTTGCTTAAGATTTCGTAAGCAAAGTTTTCGATTCACTGACAATATGTTCAAGCTGTATTGTGAAACCGTTACATTGAAGAAAATTTCAACAAGCCGCTGTGAGTAATTCTGTTCAATAAAAGGCTTATTTATTGAATAAAGCTTTGGTAAAACTCGAGTACGTGTTCCCCATATTCCACAAATTTTACCGATGTATGTTTGACTGGAATGTTTGTGTTTTTGTTGCTATGTGTTTGTTTTTAGGGGTGCTGTTTATTTGTTTATCTGCAACGTGTGAGTCTTCATTTTTATGAGTTATTTTTCAATTTTTGATCAATGTTCTTCTAGTGATAGCGGGGGCAAAAAAATAAAAGAAGAATAATATACACAAAAACATATAGAAACTATGCGCAAAGACAACACGATGATATAAATTAGTAAACTAACAAAAAGCACCCCTATAAGCAACGCACCAGCCAGACACCTAGCGGTAACAGCTATGGAGGCACAACTAGTTACTAGGACTGACCGCCACTCGAAAACAAAATACCTGAAATAATCATTTATGAAATAAACAAATTCCATGTACTCAATGAATCTGCAAACAATAGGATTATCGCTTGTTTCCTACGAAACCAGACTTACCGCAGTTCCAGTTGGAATAAATTATTTTCCCAAGAAAATATAATTCGTAAATGATAGAGATTAATCAGATAATGTCCTTATGTCAATAGTAACTAATCTAGTTAATGTTCTAATATCATTCATTCCTCTCCTTTATACAGACTACAGCCACTCTCCTTAGTGCCCTTACCATATCACAAAATCAAAGTTGCATTACAATCTCAAGATGAATCGCTGTCATTTGTTATCCTTTGGAGCCGTAAAGTCTGTCAGGCAAGGATATTCTGTCTTATGTGGTCGTTGAAAATGGTAAATATTCATAATGTTCACCATTATCAAGAATTATCACATCCATAATGAGTTTTGAAGCACATAGCCGATATAATTTGTATGGTCGTTGAGTTCAAGACGGTTCTAACTATTGGTCACCCGTCCTCATCACGCTCTGGATCAGGTTAAATTGAATGAGTACTTAATCTTTCCAGGTACTTTATTATAGATAATTTCTTGCTCTTATTTCATGGTATCCCAGAGAATACCACAAGAGAGTTTTATGTGCGTATTTGGAAATTTCGCAGCTGGCCCACAGAGACGACATTAAATACTAAACGACATTCTTTAGATCAACGTTATTACTGGAAGCAGAAGTTAATACTATTCCTGAAAGCCGACTTGCAATTAAGAGCTTAGTCAAAAGAATGTGGGTTTTTCTCGCAATGTGACTTGGTAAAAATTATGTGCGTATGCGTTTGTGGATTTCTACCACGCTGACGTAATAATTTCTATTGGGCACCCTTCAAAAGATTTCGGTTATACGTTGAGGTTTTCCCATAGAAACATTGTATAGGTTGCTATTAATAGGAAATAAGCAAATATAAACAACTGAATGATTATTTATTCCACGGCTGCAATCGTACAATATTTCGTGGTTTTAATTTTTCAATTACGACGTGAATTTTCCTATATTGCGGAGACCGGGACTCAAGGGTTTTCTCAGGAATTTTTCATGGGGGGTGTGTTCAGAATTTTAGGAGGGTTGTCCCTTTGGAACAAAGGACACAAAGGTCCCTTTGTGTAGGAAAATTGTCCGTGTTAGGGGGGGTGTATGAACTTTCCAGGGGGGGTATTAGGGGGGTGTTAGGGGGGTGTAGGAAAATCTCTGCCGGGACTAGTTGGTCGCAGGATTAAGGTGGCACATTGCCATTCGATCAAAAACTCTATATCGAAATTATTGGGAGTGATACTATATATGTCAATCTCCTATGCAATATTTAAACTTCGGAATAAAATTGGCAAAATAGAACATCTTTTTTTTTGTGAATAATTATGAGAAAATATTTACAAAATGTTGTATTGGTTGGCGTTTCAAAAATAGAAGACTATTTTTGGCAGTTTAAAGTTTAGTTCAGGTAACATTTGCAATTAGGACCAACAGGAAATTACAACTGTCCAAATACTAAACTGAATGATAGTTCGACGCAGCTATAGGAAAATGAGTAAAACGGCATCTCCAGAGGTTATATTGGCTAGTGTTGTATTGACTACGGAAAATTCGATCCAATAATTTTTTTTAAAAATTGTATATTTAAAAAAAAGTATTTAATTATTTTTTATTTTAATTATATTTAATATAATATTTTTTGAGCTTATTTTTATGCTAAACCATATGTGTTAAGCCTTTGAGGAAGCTGGCAGCTATTCAGATTGATTAACATGTTTAATAAATTATGACAATAGGTTATGGTCCGGTCTGTTTCCCTTCGAAACAGGTGTTGGAGAAAGGAATCCGAGACTTTGGCCCATCCACAAATGGGACTGTTTTCACTGAGTTCAGCAAGATACTGACTTTTCAACGGAAGACATTAACCCATAGCTTGAAAGCTGCTGCGGTACTCTTATATGGATCTGAGACTTAAGTGCTCTGTAAATTTATAACTGTTATATACAAAATTGAAGGTTAAAGAAAAGAAGCAGATTATGTTAAGATGTTATTCTGCATGCATAGCCAAAGATAAAAACAGTGCACCTAATGAAGGCTGATTTCTGATTCTTATTTTGACTATGGGTAACACAACGATAATACTTTCAGATATATTGAAAACAAATTGAAGAATGAACAATATTTTTGCAATCAGGACCACCGGCTGCTAGCGTGTATGGTCTAGGGCTCAGACCACAATCGGACTTTGAGTTTAATTAAAATTCTCAGATAAGGTGAGGAAAGAGTGGGGGTGGCTAAGACAATGTGGAAAATATTTGTGATGACATCCAAAGTGAAAGCCAAGCTCATTTAACTGCTTCATACGAGAGAAATACAAACAAACATGCAAACATAAAGGATTTAAGACTTGAGAGGCAAAACAACTAGCTTCGGGCTCCTGTGCCTTTTACAATTTGCAAGAACTTTCAATGCACGTACAAATAAGTGTAGCGACATAAGGACTCATGTAATTTTACTGAAAAGAAAGAGTTAATAAAGCGTTTACTCATTAAGTATGCAAGTGTATAATGTGGACTCCTTGGTGCTAATCTCATATGTAGTTCACTTCCTTTAAGTGAACAAGCAGCAAAAGTCATATGAGCTAGTAGTAATTGCATGTAAAACCAAGTATACCTTTATATAATTTATTATCGTCTATTTAAAGTGCTTTATTAAAAAGCAAATTGGGTCGCGGTGTGTGATGCAAGTAAATTTCGTTTGCTGTTTGGAGTTTTTATTTGAAATTCAAAAATGTCTAGAGTATGACCCAACAAACAAAAACATAATAATTTTCAAATAGGTTAACAAGTATAAAATATAATTTTTAGACTGAAAAGTTTGTTCGGAATCTTATGGCTTTATTCCATGATGGGTACAACGACAGGATAAGCTTTTGCAAAAGGTAGGAAAATGGGTGATGCGGTATCAAAACCGTTTTGGTTTTTTAGGACCAAGCGATTATTTTTAACCATTAGATTACACCATTTTTAAGTGTTGCACATTATAATTGCAAAAGGGGCGCATTAACAACATAAAATCACCTTAAACGAAATTAAATTTAACTTATCATACTGCTATTAAGTGAGGAAACAAATATCTAATTTTTTCAACGCAAAAAGAAAATATTTTTTATTTGAGAGATTTCAATCTGTCGCTTTGAGCATAAAAAAATAGGGTTCAAGATAATGCACACATACCTAACTAATAGGCAAATTGAGTTAATGTATAAAGATTTTGACATCCATGGGTTCCTCTAATCCTTCGCACGCTACTTTATGAATCCCAGCTGCTTGCTGGTTTTACTGAAGACTTGATCATATTGTAGATTGAAATGAAACCTTATATCTAGAATAACAATAATTTCTGTGACACTATCGACATTGTTCAGTACCTTTTTCTTGGGGTGATAATGGACATTTAAAGTAGTGGTTTTGCGCATAAAACTATAGCATACCAACCACGTTAATAGATAATTTGTTTTGTTCACAACATTTCTCAAGGAATAAAAGTATCGATAAGAGGAATATCTTCAGATCATGCGCATACAAGACCTGCGGAATGGTAGATAATACCTCTAATAATTTCAAAATGAACATATTGAACAGAAAGGGTCCTAAGTGGCTTCCTTGTGGTATTCCGAAGGGCATAACAATTATTTTTGAAAATAAGTCTTGAAATTTTACGTACTGATTTCGATTTCAAAGATGTCCAATCAGCTAAGTGACTTCCCAAAATGCTGAACTTCAGTAATTTGAGTTTTAGGCGGTCATGGTCCCGTGTCGCCCTTCTTTTTTCAAATGACAAAAGTTCAGCATTTCGGGAAGCCCACATAGTCGGCTTTGCTAAAGTTAGTATACATGGTATGAATTTGGTGCCCTTTTTTCATATTACAGGTAATAACTGGTGTAATCCTCGCGAGGTTGGTAGAAGCTGACTTGCCTTCTCTGACACCATATTGTTTGTTTAGGAGAGGCTCTATCAGTGTACGGGACATAAGCTTTGAGCCCCGTCTGCACTTAGTCTGCGGATGATACAGACTATTAAAAATAGAGCTCACTGTTATTTGCCACTCGACACAAAAGAAGATACCAATTGGGAATCGTACATTTTTACGACAATTGTATCCAAATATCTCTGATAAAAAGAATTTTAAACATATCTTGACTAGGCAACCATTTTCGCCTACTACATATAACTCATTAAAACTCAAAACAAACTAGTCTCCTCAGCAATATATTGAGTAACTTATAATATTACTGCTGCTTAGGGAATTCGTATGCTGCTAAATGTCGTCAATTAAATACTATCAGGTCGATTACGATTTCCATTTACTTGAAATAACCTAATAATCTACTCAATAGCTTTTGGAAATAATACAAAATCAATACGCCCCACACAGAAAAATTAGGAAGCATAATAGAATAGAAGTAATATCGATATTTCGGAGCGATTGTGTTAGAGGCTCACATCCTAGAAGGATCCAAGTACACAATGTATTAGTATCTTATCATTTAAAATGATATAAATTGGGAAATTCGATCACATGCACCTTTCACTAAATAAACAGAAGAAAAGGAATCGAATGAAAAAAAATCTTGTTAGAACTTTACGGAGGTAATCAAACCAATCAATCAAGTCGAACATCGGTGCTAGTCCCGACCTTTGTAACATAAAACGGCTTAACTCAACCGAAACCAGAAATGCCTGTGAATATATTTATGTATTCATTCAAGTTTTGCATGCGTTCCACGTAAACCGAAATCCAGCTTCGTATCCTATGTAGGAGCAAGGAATCATTTGCCCAGTTTGTGGTGCGGTA
The DNA here is from genome assembly GCA_963978885.1 of Nemotelus pantherinus. NCBI lineage: Eukaryota > Metazoa > Arthropoda > Insecta > Diptera > Stratiomyidae > Nemotelus > Nemotelus pantherinus. The sequence continues at coordinate 41,354,290 of OZ022263.1, forward strand.
TGTTAACATGCTTGGTTGAATGTATAATACATCTATCAGTGATTTGAAAGCTACAAGTGGTGCTCAATTGCCACCTGATTGACACTGACGTAGTGAAATGATTACGCTTGATTGGCATTGAAAGTAACTCTCACTTAGTTTCCTGCAATGGGAAGTTAAGCTGCTGAAAATCGAAGAATACATTTAAAACACAAATTAGGTATTACGAAAAAGGTTATTTTAAAAATAGAGCTTCATAAAAATGGGAACCCTATTGTTTCCTCTTTGAAAAAGGTTGAGTACATCTGACTATTATTCCGATTTAGTCCTGACTTGTTCCAAGTAGCCATTGATTTGTGTTCAATTTCATTTTGGAGAAGAATTCTACCACCCTTACCTTAGGTCGTGGTAGAGACTCGTACACATCCATCTCTGCATATGCTGATTATGTATCGGTTGCGGCCTCATGAAATTCTCAGCACGTTTTACTCGTACAAACTACAATGGGATGGACTAGATTGTTTCCTGTTGAGTTCGTAAGCTTTCGATTGGTAGTACAGACGTGGAATACTTGTTGCTTCACGCTACTCGGAAGCCAGGATCCCGTGTAGGTAACCAGGCTACGATTCACGGTGAAGGATTCATGCTAAACGAGAATCTTTGTGACAGATACAAATTTGATCAATGAAATTCTGTTTCGAGACCTGTACATATATAAGTAGTTGCATACGTCACACAGAAAGTATGAAGTTTAGAGAAGCTATAAAAGGGCCAAACATGAATTGGTAAATCTCTTTCAAACAGTTTGGACATGAGTCCTGATATATTTTATTGCATCGATCAGATTGCCGAATTTTTAAGATCATTCAGGTTGATTTAGTTTGCACACTAAAGGCTGAGCTATGACTGAATTAAGTGAGCTTAAATTGATTTAAGTAAATATTTGAACGCTTTGAAAATAATTGGTTTGACCATAATGTACTTCATCATGTACCTTAAAAGTCATGTGCGTGCTTTCGGTCTTTGATTGAAATAATTTAATTCGAAATTTAATGATAGATTATTGTTCCCTTGTTGGTCGTAAATTAATGAGCTTTTAGAAAAACCTTCCGGCTTTAAAACTTCCACAGAAATATAGGAACAGATTCAAAAGTTGAAAATAAAAGCATCTGCCGGAGTCGACATTACTTCAAACATTATTTTGAAAAACTTACCAAAAAAAGCTAGTTCAATTCTGTTTCGTTGTTAATTCTTGTCTATAGCTGAGCTACTTTCCCCAGTGCATGGAAAACTGTCACTGTCATCACAATACTTAAATCTGGTAAAAATCCAAATTCGCCTCTGAACTACAGGCCCAAAAATCTACTGCCATCACCGAGTAAAGTATTTGAAGATATAATGTTAATTACCTTACTTAAGAAATTACGGAGTAAAAAATCATTCCCCACTGGGAATTTAGATTTAGACTCGGACTTTTCACCATCCACTAACTAACAAGAGCATTCAACCTCATTAAAGAAGATTCGTTAACAGTCAGTTGACGGCATGATTGTCTTATGCCGAAATTACACGCTCGGCAAATATTGGCGAGCTGGGTGTGTAAATGGTCACCTCGTCTATTCTCCTCTAGCCCAGTGAAATCCGACATAAAAAAGGCGAAACTTCGGAAAAATTAGGGGAACGCTGAATTTTGGTGTGAACCTTGGTACTGGCGTGTTGAACAAAATGTCAAAAGTCCCCATCGATCCACTTTTTATACGGGGTCAAAGGTCGCCAAAAGTGACCTTTCCTAAATATCTCAGTAACGGTCACGTCTTTAGAAAAACAATGTATGACGAATTTGTAGCTTAGCAAATTTCCAACAAAAAAGATTATATAGTTTTTTCCTGTAACGATAACCGTTTTTGAGATATATTGATCTAAACATTTGTTACTAACAGCACCGTCTTTCTTATCAGCATGCTGATATTATCCGATTTTGATTACGACTTGGCATGTTTGTGAGCTTGTTTTTCTATGTTTAAGAGGCGCATGAAAAAAACATGTACACAGACTTATCTACCAGACTCCAGGGTAGGTGGGAAAGTGTACTCCGAAAAGTTACCACCATCCCCGCCCCCTCTTTGCCATAAAACTTGTAGGGACATCTGTTCGCTACTCTCTTCTCAGAAAAAAACTGTATTGCGGCATCATTTATGGGATATTCCACGAAAGAGCAGGACCAAATAACAACACTGCAGGTGAAAATAGGTTTTGTAACATATCATGGGCCTAGGAGCATGAAAAAGCAAGATAATATCATTGCATAATTCTGCAAATGCTCATTCTTGACAGTATAGGAGCTCAATCCGATGCAGATTATCCCCGAATAATCAGTTTTTTTACCAATCCTGTAATGACTGCATAGCGCCAAAGGGACATGACACGTCTCGAAACCAATTTACACCTAAAATTACGTGACCTTGCCCTGATCGTTCATGGGATAAGACGGTATGGGGAAAAAAACTAAAAAACCGGGTATTTCGGGGTGGTTCGTTTGCGGGGGTGGGTATGGTGTGGGAAGGGTGTGGATGTAGGGCTGGTCGTGCGATGTCAAGAATAGGCAATTAACAGGATAAAAAAAGTGATCCTATCTTGTTTAACAGTGGGCAAAGAGTAGGCAACGAGATCATTTCTGAAGATTTGGGATGGATGCTCAGGGATACTATTTTATGGCAAAGGGGGAGGGGGGAACTTTTCGAAGCACACTTTTCCACCTACCCTGGAGTCTGGTAGTTAAGTTTATTTATAAGTTTTTTCTATACGCCTCTTAAATAGAGAAAAACAAACTCACAAACATGCCAAGTCGTAATCAAAATCGGATAATATCAACATGCCGATGAGAAAGACGGTGCTGTTAGTAACAAATGTTTAGATCAATATATCTCAAAAACGGTTATGGTTACAGGAAAAAGCTGTATAATTTTTGTTGTTGGAAATTTGCTAAGCTCCAAATTCGTCATACAGTGTTTTTCTAAAGACGTAACCGGTACTGAGATATATAGGAAAGGTCACTTTTGGTGACTTTTGATCCCGCATAAAAAGTGACGCAGCACTCGGATCGATTTGGAGTTTTGACATTTTATTCAACACGCCGGTATCAAAGTTCACACCGAAATTCAGCTTTCCCCTAATTTTTCCGAAGCACCATGTTAGATTTCCCCGGACTATCTGTTTTTCACATGCCAAAACATGGAATGAGATAATTGCCCAAGCTGCTCGACGAAACGTTCGGGGAGAGTGTACTTGCGCCTTTAATCCCGAGACATGGCAAACGTTGACGAGGTGAAAGTTTAAATGGTCTCCTCGTCTTTTACCTGTTTTATAAAGGGATAATGAGCGTTTTATGGCGGTGTCTGAGTGTTTATACCTACACTCAGAAAAATTTCATTTAATAGAATCAAATTTAAATCAAGTTGAAACACTTTTAAATAAAAAACGAATCTTATTTGAATTCCACTTTATTATAAAAATGTTCTTTTCATATAAACATTTTCATCATTGAATGAAAAATAAAACATTCAAACAAAAAAGACACACTTTGATACAGTGTTATTGAAATGAGATCAGATTATTTGAATGAAAAAGAAACGTATATGGCGCCAAATCATATTTGAAAAAATACAAAAACAACCATAGCTGGTAACCCTATCATTGTTTTTCCCACTAGATTTCTACTGAATATTGCCTACAAGAAGTTTAATTTGCCATTTTAATTTCGTATGATTCCATGACTGTACTGGAAGCTATAGAGCATTATTTTCCTGAGTAAATTTTCAAATTTCGTCAAAATCGAATGACTTAATCAGAATTTATAGGCTTAAAGCAGTTATTTTTCTTAGTGATTTTTTAAGATGGCACCACTGGCACATAATTGTCCGCATTTCAAAATCACTTCTATCAGACCTGGTCCTATTCAATACCAATACATGCTGTAAATTTCAGCTGTATCTGATTATTGGGTCGTGAGTTCCCGTGAACAGAAGATTTTGATGCTGCAAATATAGGTAAATTAGGAAAAGGTTGTCGTTCATGCCCGCTGTAAAATTTCAAATGTTTTACTTTGGCTATGTAGACAATGTATAAAATTTATATATGAGTTGCTTTTTTCCAAAAAGCGATAATTTTTCAGGAGAGTTGATGATTTGAAGGTTTTCACTTTCAGTGCCTGCCCTAGCTACAGGGCTGCCAACGTGCTCATGAAATACGAATTCACAACTAAATAGTACCAATATGTCCTGAAAATGTCATAGTGATTTGATAGCTCTGTCAAAGGTTATCGCAATTTAAAAATTTTCAAATTTTCCCGATCTCTTTTTAGGCACCTAGCGCACACATGGGGTTGAAAATTTCCACAACATTATCCGATTGACATTAAAAACAAGTTCAGAATTCATTTCGCTAACTTTATATTTGCAAAAGTAATTTTTGGGCGGAATAATAGGTATATTAAAAATATCACTAAAATGGCCGCCGGCGCCAAAGTGTTAAAATTTTTTAACTTTCTGTGAGACTTGGCACTATTCTGCATATACACCAATGTAACCTGAAAATTTCAGTTCAATCGGCAGGCGCGTTCCTGAGATTTTTTCACAGAAGTTTTTTGATGATATATAATATATATATATATATATATATATATATATATATATATATATATATATATATATATATATATATATATATATATATATATATATATAAAGTGGGTTTTTGTTAGTTAGCGAAATCTCTGATCAAAGTATTAACAGTCAGGCTAATATAATAATCATTTCTTACAAAACATTCCAATAGATTATATACTTTTATTGTTTCGAAGTGTTTTGCTAGTCAGTTTGCTAATTTTGGACATACGTGTATATCCATCGCTTCATTAAATGTGCAACCGACGAAATCAGATCGATGTCCTTAAAGACCATGCATCGGAAGACAATAGTACAAAAGCAACAACTGCTATTTTATTCAAAAAACAATAAAATTTCATTGTCTTCATGGATATCTCATTTACGCGAAGGCGGACAAACGTTTGGAAAACGAAATTGAAAAAATGTTGACCTGACTAATTTCATTGTACAGTAGTATTATCCAAATTTTTATCTTATCTATTTCGTTATTATTATTACGGTTTCATTCCTTCGAGTAAATATACACTTATACGTTTGAATTGTTTATACCGTAGCAGCGATTCAACATTACGAGATGCATTTAAAATTCTCAAAAGCACATACACAAGCTGCTTACAGTTGTTAGTGATTTCGAGCGTACTATGCACATAGACTTAGAGGCAGGGTTGCCAGGTCTTTTGGCTTGAATTACCGTACAAATGTTCTAAAATTACCTGATTTCCACATTTTTACCGTACACCATTACTTCGTATTTGTGTAAACCTAAATACTTGAGTTTTTGATAGAACATTCATTTTCTCCATGAATATGATTCTTTTATTCGTTAATCATAATATAGTTTTATAAGGGGCCATGTTTGTCATTTTGCAACTTGTGAGCAAGAAGGAAACAGGAAGCGGCTACAAAAATAGTCTAGCTTTTCAGTCGAAATACAAAAACAAAATAATGATTGAGAGAGAAAAGTCAGTTTCAGTCAAAAACTATAATTTATTCTAGGAACTATTTTATAACTAACAAAATTTCTTAACATTTTTTTCTTATACGAAAAACATAAATTGATTCACGCACTTTTTTACTTCCATGCAAGTACAATAAGCTGTGTATACATAATAGGCAAGTACCTACCTATTTGTAAATATCTTGATTTCATTTTTTGTACATACTTTCTGGAGGGTTAATTTCATACAATTGGATTCGCTGAAACATTCTGACGTTTATATTGTTAATATTCATTTTATTCCTATTTTTAATTTTGATCAAATGAAGTTTCGGAAAAATCCTTCCACAATCAGCGTTTGAATGAGGCAAACAAAGAAAATCTAACAGGACAGGACAGCAAATTCTTGTTTTCCAGCTTCATCTATAAATTTTACCCTTATAATTTAAAAAAAAAATTTAAATTTTACCCTTATAAAAAAACCCTTATAAAAAAAGCGACAAATTTCATCGTCAATCGGCAATCGTGGAAAAATTGGAAGCTTTCTCCACTCATCATCTAAGTCTTGAATATCTCTTCCTTTTGGGACAAAAACTGCATAAGGAATTTAAGGAGGGGCATTCGTCTGTTTTTGAAACGTCTACTGCCAGCTTCGGCTTTAAAATATGCATTCCAGCCAAGAGTGGGTTCCAAAGACCACATTGCTTTTTCATTTCTACGCAAGCAATCTTATCAAATTGGGTGCGATTCCGGATAAAACCTTGATTCTCCTGTTCGAAGTCGGCTACTAAATTTGGATATTTGATATGCCACAAATACTCTTCCACACAATAAGGAAGATAAATTTTGGCTAAGTGGAGAAATTTTTCGTTCATAGAATGATCTATATCTTCAACTTTTACGGAGTTAGTAATAGTTGAAAATAATCAGCACTATATCTCTGTTGAAACCCGTGAAGAGCATATACAATTTTTCGGAGAATAAGCCGACGGAATGTTTCCGTTACAGCTGTTAACGAAGTTAGGCACAATTTTTGGCAAATCCTAAAATGCTAAGGGTGCATCTACACGAAGTATACGAAACTGCATGTGCGTAACATTTTCGAAATAAATTTATGGGGTTGTTGAAAAATTATTTGGATGAATTTTAAAGAAGATCAGGTAACAGAAGTTGACAAAAACATACATAAAATCAGCCATTTATAGAAAAAGTCAAAATTACCGTACGGTAATAGTTCATTACCTTTAACCGTACGGTGCTTGAAATTACTGTACAAATACGGTAATTACCGTACACCTGGCAGCCCTGCTTAGAGGTAAAGCCTGCAGTGCATTATAACCATCTGCATGAAGTGAACTAGGTTGCATTACATGACCTGTAATTGGCATGCATCTGGCTGAGTTCACGTCTCAGTTATTTGTTATTGCCATAAGCATGTTCACAATGCAAGCAAGGAATGCTATGACTTCCAAATGACTATGCACATGTTGAAAGTGGAAATTCATCCTTTTTAAGTCGCTATAAGCGGTGTGTGAATGACCACTTTCATGAGGAGTTTCAATTTAATATTCAGGTCCACAATTGTGACGAAGTACGAATGTTTGAGCAAAATACAAAACTAGAGCTGTGAATTGGTTTTTTAACGATATGTATTGCATTCTGCATGGACCATACTTACCTTCCTGGAATGTGACGACAAACCTGGATAAAAATGCCATTTACATATTCAGGCAATGTACTATTTCATATTAAGTGATCCATTTAATCTACTTTTGCATGGGGCAATGAAAAAAATTCTCCAAAAAAATCGGTGAATTTACTTTGTCATTTATTTCTATAATTCAATCCGCATTATTTTCTTGTTAAGTTTTTGACGCTTAATGAATAAAGAACTTGATGCTGTGCTTTTATTATCCTAATCCTTATCCTTATCTGTAATCAAGTTTCGGAGTCCAGTTCGTTCTTGAGTTATAATCAAGAGAGGATCTAAGTTCTAACAGGTTCTTAATCACAGCCACTACGAAGCTCCTCCGAACGGGCCGACCTCTGATGGCAGGTTTATAGACGTTGAAGTGAAAATAAGGGCATAGCCGCCCCTGCTGCCCGTAGAACTTAATACATACTGGCTCTAGGGTGGGTTATGTGAAAATTGCTTATTACGAAAGCCATCCTTATCTCAAACTCTGTGGAAGTTGCTTGCTTAACCTAAGAAATGGTTGCCCAGCTAGAAATGTAGGCTTGTCATGAGAAAATACCTTAAACACTAGCTAAGATGATTGTGAAGTTGCCACCACCATAAAACTAATGTCGTTCATTAAAGAGCCTCTTTTTCAGCAGCTTGGTCGATGTAGGATATATCTATATCGTTCGGTTGTTTCTAAAGCAGGTGAGTTAGTGCATACTCCATTTGATGTCTACAGTTCAAGTTCAACTGTCTTAGGAACAGCCCTTACGATAAATGCTTTCCATGCACTAGCTACAGGCAAGTGTATAGCCACTACTAACTACTTCAAGATCTTAGTACATTTAAGCATGCAGTAGAATATCATATACCAGCACGGTGATGTGGGATGATGCTCTTCAAGACCTTGGCCATAGATCCCCCTATTGCGCCATACGTTACGTAAATATCCTATATTCCTATATCCTATATATCCCAATAGGTTAAACCAGTATGCTTAATATATTCGAGAAGTTATACCGGATTGATCATGAGAGGTTACCAAACGATATATTTCCTTGACCAGATCACCAGGCTATGTATTTAACATATGAAAATAAAAAGCTAGCGCCATTAACTAGCAAAAAAGGCCAAACAACCCAGTCCTCAACACCGCCACAGTGTGCTAAACCTGCTCCGTTGGGAAAACAAACTGCTCAGTGAATTTAGTTTTGATCTGACTGCATCGGAAGCTATTGCCGAAGAATGATCTTAAGCTTTAGAGCTATGGATATGTTAAAAATTTGTTGCTTATTTCGAATATTAGATGTCAATTTTGTTTAAATTGCCCGATGTCGGCAACACTTTGCTAGTACCGCAATCAAAAGCCAATCAAATTTTAATAAAGCTGAGGCCAACCTGCCTTGTGGATTTCGTTTAAATTCAACGTCTAAATTGGAAATTACAGATCAGAAAACTTTTATTATGTTTGGAGTTATTTTAAGGACTAATCCAACAAAATTTCTGTCAGGCTAAGTCGTACTGAAGATCAATAGATCCTCTAAATGCTATATCGATTTGCTGACTCGGTCGTGAGTTTTCTACTCATACAAGCTTCAGATGCTCCAAAAAGAGGTAATTTGGTTAAACGGAATCGATTTTGTGGGATGAAAAATGTTGAAACTGTCAGGAAGCAGAAAACATTGAGTTGCTGCAGCCTGCAAAGTCCTTGATGTGATTATTCTTAAAAATAGATTAGGATCTCTTGGAAGCATGGAAAATGTCCCTTTCTATTGAACCACGTTTCGTCTGGAGCTGGTACGAATTTCATATCATAATATTGGAGACAGCCTAACATCGAATTTGGTTTCGCGCACCTCGTTGAGTTCTTTGCATCTCTTTATATTATAAATCAATATTTATAATGTCTATATAGTTTACATGACTTTTCACCACTCAGAATATATGATCAGTATAGTGTGATTAAAAGTCAGATTATTTATAAATACAAGGAATATAGTTGGAGAGAGATCAGTACTTTGTGCGGTACCTCGGGATCGGCAGTGTGAATGTCCAATGTAATTTTATCAAGATCAAGTTTGAAGAAACAATTTACGAGGAAAACTTTCGTTGGTTAAAATTCACAGATGCATAAAAATTGTCGATTAAGTAAATAAAAATCAATAATCTCGCACATTCCAAGTGGAACATTAGTCAGATATATCCCGTGAGCTGATGTTTGGTGTTTATCTTCGAAACTACAACTTAGTAATAAATCAATTTTTAATAGTATCGCAAAGAAGACACTTGCATATATTGTTTGATATTTCAGCATTTAAAAATGAAGGAAACTTGTTGTATGATTAAAGAATCTACTATGAAATAACAAAAAAATATAGAGTATAATTGTTAAGCATATCGCAAAGAAAACTATACGAGGAAAATGTTTTTATTCCTGCAGCTTTTGGGATTTGGTGATAGCTGACTTTAAAAAAAGATTTCATAGATGATATTAATAAATTGGGACATACATTTCTATAAAATATTTCCCAGTAGAATTTGACTTTATGTCGGTGGTAATGATTGGATTAGTATCAATAAGGATCGATTCAAATTTCCAGTTAAGCCACGATCCAGCCACAGTTCATTCAGAGTCGATAGCACATATTGTCTTGGAAACTCCGGCACTGAAGTGGATTTTTTTTCCAACGATTTTCCAGCCACCCTCGCCCTCACACTTTTCTCTGTCTTTTTCTTCAGTGCAAAAGTTCTACGTCATAGCTTAAGAACTACATATAGCTCGGAAAGTACGTGGATTGCGAAACAATTGCGAGAAGTAGATAGCAATATCTAAGTCCAAGTTGGAAAAAGACACAAAGTACCCCGCCAAGCAACCCTGCTACGATCAAATACGTTTCTCCTTCCCACAAGGCAATTTACATGTGCTTTGCCAAAGAGACTATTTTAACGAATGGCAATTTATGCAATATTGATTTTCTTAAAGTATTTTCTGAGTATTAAAATGGTAAGCGATAAGGTAGTTAACGCGGAATACTACTTTCGATACCATATGGCGAGTAAAAAAAATATCTTCGACACTTTTATGCAACCCAGGGTGTGTTCAATGTGCATGCTATAGCTGCTATTAGGTCTGTTCCCGTACTACAATTAATTGCCATTAATTGCAATGAAGCCGTTTTTTGTACTCCGTTTTAGTACGCTTCATTGCAATTAATTGCAATTAATCGTAGTACGGGAACAGACCTATTAGCTGCTAATTTAGCAGCTCTGGCTGTCCAATGTCACGAAATAGCTACTTTCTGATGCTTGCTATTTGATAGTCGGGCTGTCCAAGATTCCGGAATAGCTGCTAAGGTAGCAGCTATTTGCTGCTCGTAGTCTGGAGGATAGCTAGAAAGTAGCTAAGGCAAAATGGCCGTGCGTACACAGCTGACATGCAGTTTAAACGTAAATTTCGGTTGGAAATTGAAATGAAAAGAAGTTTTTGCGCTTTTGTGACACAGGAGATGAGGAATAAATTTGAAAATAGTGACAGCATAAATTAAATACGGGCTTTTAAACACTTAAACTCAACTCGATTTTTAAGTTGGCTTGTACACAGCGCAGCTCATCTTGAGTTTTTAGAAGGCGAGCATGAAGCGTAAAATGCCGGGTGCACTGATTCCTGTATTATCAAATTTTCAACGATTATTTTTTGCTCTTTTTCTCATTTATGGCGTCAAAAGCCGGAAATAAGTGATAGGTTTTAAATATGTTAGGAAAATGTTAATGGATTGTGCAGCTGTATGTTGAAAGCTCTTAAATTTCATACAGTTTTCAAAGTGCAATGGAAGTATTGAACTGATCCACGAAAATGCAAAAATTACAATAAAAAAATTGAAACAAAATGATTTTTGAATTTCCTGTGTAAAGGCTGACCTTCGTAGCAGCTCTTGGCTGTCCAACATCCATAGCTGCTTCACCTAGCTACTGCGAATTTTGACACTTGCTAAAGTGATGCTATGCTATGCCTTTGGAGCAGCTATAGCATGCACATTGAACACACCCCAATACAGGGAATTTCGTTTGCTGCCAGTGAATTTTCGCTGCGCTTACTGTTTCTTGATGGGATTATTCGCACGCCAACATACTCTCACCTATCAGCTCACACGGATATATACATTCTCACCTGTCGTTTGACAGTATATTTTCTCACTTTCGCATATGATACAGTGAACATATTTTGGTTTTATCTCTTTTTACGTGCCAGCTGATGGTAAATCCTTCACTCCCTGCCAATCTCTTCCATCAATAAATCACGTACTTTCAGCCCCTCTACGTAATGAATATGATGTCAGAATTAACATTGCCCGAAGTGAACATACTTGTGATCCGTTCATGTCCGAAGTAAGATCGTTGCTGACATTACACCGGGGCTCGACTAGCAATTTACCCTGCAATTTCCGATGGTAGCAACTGCCAAATTTATGGTATGCAATCTGTGCATGGGCAATTTCATGGCATACAATTTCATTTCGAAAATCACTCTGAGCGAGAAGGACGTGCGCTGTATCCGAGTGTCAAATGCTCTTAAGAAGTTATTTGAAGCGCAGAGCGAAGAAATTCTGCTACTTATGAAAAGTTCACGTGTAGGATTAGTTACTTTTTGGATAAGCGGGTGAAATTTCAGACGAAAATGTAACTATTATATGATTTGCTGGGGTACGAAGGGGAATGAGATAAAAGTAATTTGAAAAATCCACCAATCATCAACTGGGAGTCTCATAAATTTACTCATCGTCCAAAATCGAAATTATTTCATTTTTAAATCAAAAAATTATATATAATTTCAACATTCCGCATCAAAATTCGATTTTTTCGCAATTTCCCACCATTTCATATTGTGTGGACTATTTTCATTGCTCAACGATATCTAAAAATCCCTTTGAATTCAAAATCCTTACAATTTCCTATAAGAAATAAAACATTCCCACAGTTCAGCGCCATTTTGAAATCAAGAACTGTCAAAATATTGCCAGGCAGATTTCCGAGCAAATTGCATACTACATTGCCAACCATTTATGGCAGACCATAAAATATTGCATACCATAGGCTGCCTCCACTGGCAATTTCAAATTTCATGCCATGGGAAATTGCTAGTGGAGGCAGCCTGTTAGGTCTGTTCCCGTACTACGATTAATTGTGATTAATCGCGATAATTGCAATGAAGCTGTTCCCGTACTCTGTTTTACTGAAAACTGAAAGTTTCCCCTCTTTCAGTAAATTTCAGTAGGGTCTGAGCTACTGAAAAATACTGAAGTGTCAAACGGAGTAAATATTTTCAATTGTGCGCGGCAAGCAACATATTTTTTGCGTAATGTTGCTATGAAGGTCGAATATTTTTATGGCGATAATTTATTACCGCTTAGGATGATTTTATAATCACTATTGTTCTCCCAAAAACCGAAAACTGACACTTTCGGTTGTCAATTTACAGCAAATACAATGAGAGCGTTCCCGTACTTTTCATGAAATTCCCCACACATGATTCAGGAAAATTCAGTAAAATTCAGTTACTGAAAGTACGGGAACATACCTATTATATGAGCATTACTGAGTCGTGTGAGAAGTATCTATTTTTACCATATACTCGTTAAATATTGTATTATTGAGCGTGTAAGATCGGGCTACGTCTCCTCGCATGATTTTATTCCGTCGCCAATATTAATAGTATCGCAGCTAGCTTCGATAATAAGAAATTAAAAAACCACTTATTTAAATTTCAATTTTCAATCAACTCAAAAAAATTCCAATAAGTAATTAATTTATTTTGAATTTAGGTGATGTGGTTGGAGTTGAATTCAAAGCCAAGGAATCATCGCAGAAGAAGTTGTACGATCATAGCTGTCAGGTTGGCTTAAAAAATATTTGAAAAATAAAATAAACAAAGCAGACAAATTTTTTTTTGATCAATCGTTCAATGCAGCAATCTTCGATCCTGATAATTCAACGCCAAAAAACGTATTTTCTTATTTGAAAGCTCTACATGTGGCACAGCCCAATCGCTTCATTCTTGTGAGTTTCCATGTTCTCTCTTCAGCTATTTTGCCGGTATCTCGCAGTTTATCTACAGCGGAAAATGTATTTATCCACTTTAAGTAACTGAACTTCTAAATACCAATTTCCACACTCGTGACTTGAATTCAAATCCTAAAAAGCAAGAAAAGGTTCCGGTCACGCATCCATTCCCAACTATCTAATCGTATTAGCTCTTCTGTGTCACATTACATTAATTCAAATTTCCTGTGTCGTGTTGCAACTTCCAGACGGCATGTTTAGACGATTTGTCAAAAGATTCGCATACTTATTATTTTGTTTAGCAACGTGTCCTACCATTGTTACAGCACACAGAAGGACATCATATGGTTCTAGATGGTCTTGGAAATTTCAATAAATTTTCGCACTTTTGCTTCAGATGTTCGTTGTTTTTCTTGCCCCGAGTGACTCGAACAGACATGGTCGCTTGTTCGTTTATTCGCCTGTATCGGGATCGACCTTTTATCATGAGCCGGTCGTTGTAACAAAGTTTGTTGAACTGTAAACACAATTTCGCCGGGGGATGCCTGTGAATAATTAAGTACACAATCAACCCTGAGGAGCGTTTTCGCTGGTCGATTGTGTACGTATGTTCTGCAGATGGTTAATATGGTGTTTGTTCTGTGGACTTTGGTTTTGAATTGAGAAAATTACCGTGCACGAAACGTATTGGCACAAGTTTATTTACAGAGGTAAAATCAATTTTTCCAGCTTTGTTTCTATTTTCTGACTGAAGACTTTACCCAACTTGAGACACAAGTTGAGTAAGAGTTGAAGATTGTGCCTTACGCGATTCGCAGAAGTGGAAAAAACAGGTGCGGTGGGTAATTGAATCGTTTTTGCTGTAATGGAATCGAGACGAGATAAATTCTTCAGTTTGCTGTGAAGCGTGTTTGTAGAGTCTGTGGTTTTAATGTCTCCATAGATTTGTTTTATTGAAGTGACGTAGAAGATGGAATTGCTTGTTTAGGAGAAAATTTTTATGTAATTGAAAAAGATCGCTTTGGCCATTAAGTAACTGATTGTGTCACCCACTGGAAAAAATAAAGAAAAGATTCAATGATGGAAAAAACAAATTGACGTGCCCCAGATTGTTTCACTTCATTAGAAATTTAGGATAATTATTTAGAATTGTTTTAATTGTGTACCAATTTTTTCCTAGCTTGTGAAAATATTTTAATTTAAATCAATTTTTTCCTTTTTGAAGCTAGATTTATTTATTTTTATTCGACATATATCGATATTTCGAGGGTAATCTGCCCTCTTCTTCAGTGTCTATTGATCTAGCTGTAGATCAATAGACACTGAAGAAGAGGGCAGATTACCCTCGAAATATCGATATATGTCGAATAAAAATAAATAAATCTAGCTTCAAAAAGCAAAAAATTGATTTAAATTAAAATAATTATTTAGGTTTAAATGTGAATCTCATCGTTTTAAGGGGGGAGATACATGTAACTGCTAAAACAAAAACGATTTTTTTTTATTGCATCAAAGTGTTCGAAATACTCTTAAAATATACCAAAAAAAATTTTGAAGCGATATTCGTATTAGTTCTCGAGCTATAGCCAGTTATAGACAGCGCGGCGTTCCCCAGGTCGGTGGAGCTTTAGAACTTTAAACGCGTTTTTCTCAAAGTAGTACTTTTTCAATTTCCGTACAAGATATCTCAAAAAATATTGAACCTATTCGGCTCAAATTTATATCACATGTACAAAAGAGTATTATCTCATCGTTGAACCTACATTTTCTTGTAATTTCGGAAAAATAATTAGTTTACCAATGTTTAAAACGTGATTTTTTTGAAAAAAAATCGATTTTTTTTTTAAATCTTAATGTAGAAATTCAAATTAATGTAGATTAATGTAGAAATTTAAATTTAAATTAAATTAATGTAAAAATTTGATTTTTTTTTCTAAATTTTATTGGTTCACCTATGAATTATAGATCTCATTAGCATATTTTTTTTTCTCTGAACGTTGCAAGTATCTCGGAAAAGGTGTTAAGTTGTACGAGGCTGTTTTTGATGTGGTTTTTTCATTTGCTCGCATCGCCTCCATTTTGTGTTAAAAAGTTATTAAAAAAATATTTTCAATTACTATAAGATATGTACTTTGAGGATTTAATATTAAAAATTTTCTGAATAAACAATATATATGTTTTAAGTCAATCTGAAATTAGCAATTTATTTTCCATTTTACATGTATTTCCCCCCTTAAATGTGAATCGGGTAACGTTTTGGAATTTTTTTTACCCCATGTGTGCCCTAGGTGCCTAAAAAGAGATCGGGAAAATTCGAAAATTTTTAAATTGCGACAACTTTTGACAGAGCTATCAAATCATTATGAAACTTTCAGAACATATTGTTATTATTAAGTTTTTAATTTGTATTGCTTTTGATGAGCGTGTTGGCAACCCTGTAGCTGTGGCAGATGCAGAAAGTGAAAACCTTCAAATTATCGACTCTCCTGAAAAATTGTGACTTTTTGGAAAAAAGCCACTCATATATATATCTCATGATTTGTACACATAGCCAAAGTAAAACATTTAAAATTTCACAACTGGTAAGAACGGTAACCCCTCCTCAATTTACCTATATTTTTAGCATCAAAAACTTCTGTTCACGGAAACTCACGACGTAATAATCAGATACAGTTGAAATTTACAGAATGAATTGCCCTAAGTAGCACCAGGTGTGATAGAAGTGATTTTGAAATTTGGACAGATCTGTGCCAGTTGTGCCATCTTGAAAAATCATTAAGAAAAATAGCTACTTTTGACGAAATTCACACAGTGGCTGAATACTAGTCTGAGCCACGTTTGATAGAAATTAAGTTGCAAAATTCGGTTGAAGATGCCAGCTATGGTAATTTTAGTGTCTTAAATTTTGAAGATTTGCTCAAATAAAGCTCTTTGCCCTATAGCTTCCAATGCAGTAATGGAATCATATCAAAATTCATATGCCAAATTGAGCTTATTGTAGACAATACTCAGCAGAAATCTAGTTGGGGGGAAAAATGATAGGGTTGCCAGCAATGGTTGCTTTTGTGTTTTTTTCGCATGTCTTCATTAAGCGATTTTATTCTAAAATTTTCAAATCAGAGTGATCTTTTAGTGAAAATAAGCAACAAATATTACGATCTAGAAAATTTGAAAATTTTACGGGTGGTAACCCTACATTTTTTGTATCCCTCTAATTTCCTATGCAGCCATCGGATCAATACGAAATGCGTAGAGTAGGTTGACTTTAACGTGAGGTAAATGTGACATATTTTTGACTTCGGTGCTAGTAAAGGGTTGCCAGCACGAGGCGTTTTTGTTGTTCCTGTACCAATAAATGCTTACATAAACATTTGCAATGAAAACAAGTAAAATAAGTAAACAATGATAGCGTTTACAGCAAACCTTTAGTCCGCAAACTATACACCAAATTCCACCTAAACTATTTAGTCCACCTGCTGTAAACACTCAGTACCCGACCCAAGTGATATTACACGATTTCAAGTGATCTGACCTAAAATAGGTCGTGGACTATATCGCTGTAAACACATCCGACCTAAGCCTTGATTTTTGCGCGACTATTAATAATATATTTACGTTGAATTTAAGCTCGCAACGCTCTCGTTTGGCTCAAAATCATTTAAATAACCATGTTTGTGAGACAAATGGAAAGATAATTACGATAGTAATTATAGATAATAATTAGATAATGAACTAAAATTTAACTAAATGACAGCTGTCACGTACAAACGAGGGCTAAATTCGACCTGACCAAATTTTGGGTCAGGTCGATGTAAACACCTTAGGACTAAATTCACTAAGTCCGCACTATAGGTCAGGTCACATTTGGTCGAACCGCTGTAAATTCTACCAATGTTTAAATTTTCTAAGGTCTGGACATTTTTTGGATGGCAACCCCAAACGCCTTTCTATCGCTGTTACTTTGGCTTAGGGTATGTTATTAAATAGGGTGTCCTTAAGTAGCTAGTGTAGAATACACATTCAAAATCTGTACAAATCCTCTACTGTTCTTCGAACATTAGTGTTTCTAGCGGTTCTGATGTGCTAGAGTTATTTTTGTTTTTTCCTTATAAATTTTAAACCTTCAATTTCATATTTTTGGAATAGATAAGCGATATTCACTTTAATATGCCCATGAATTACTATTATAAGTATTAACCCTTGAAGAGTTAATTGGGATAACTATCTGCAGTTCCTCAAGTCACATCAGTTTCAACAAGTTCAACTTGCAAAGTATTTTCCGGATAGCCGATTTCATCCCATTTACAGCTTTAAGCATAATCAAATTGGCTATATCATTTCAACAAATTGTAACATAACAATTCACTTTCTCATCCTTTTATTCCCGATTCCACAAACGTACTAGGCGTTGAAAGAAATAAAACAAAAACAAAGAATACACATTTCGGGTCTCTGAATCGTTCCGGTAACTTGAACAGACTGGAAATTCCAAACTGAAAGTAAAAAAGTTTTAGCAAAAGGACTCATTGAAAAGGGTTCAGCATAATATATTCACATCCTTAGGGATAAGGCAACGATAGAAAAGTCTTCGACACTTCTTCGGTTCGAGTCAATTGAACAATGACAATGCTTTCTTTGTAATTCCTTGGAGGAGATATTTGTAGGTCCTCTTAAAGTTCGCCCGAAAACAGCGAGTATTCTATTTTCGTAGTCTTTGCAATTTTTTTATTTTTTTCTATCTATTGGCTGGCTTTCCCCATAAGAATAAGAAGTCTTATGGAGCGAAATGTTTGGTATCAAAATTCAAAAAAAAAACTTTCCATAATTGGTGCTTAGCTGTTGTTAATTGAATTTATGTCAGAAGAAAGCGTACTCGCTATTCGAACCACACTATTTTCAAGATGATTTCTAATTGGGGATGGCATTAGTAAGCAATTCCGTCAGGTTGTTCTGTTGATGAGGAATTCATAAAGAGCTCTGAAATTGCACAATATGATTTGAATTTTCCCTTTGAAAGCTTTATTTTCAGCTTCTTAATGAGTTTCCAACTAGATGCAATGCGCTAATAAGTTAGTCAAAGATTCGAAAAAAATTGCATGAATATTTCACTGAGCTCAGATTTTCTTTAACTTGGGGATTATATTTTCATTTGCATAATGCACTGTTGAGCTGCAATCAGATTAAGCAGGAGCACGGTACAAGTGTATTTTTTGTTGGATGAAACACGTGTGTCGGTGGGCACATGAATACAACATTCTTCCGCATACCGGAAGAAAGAACTATAATGGAGTGAACATGCAGTAGACAGGTTTGGGATGAGAGATAATAGATTGACGTATGTTCCTTTGCTTTCAAAAAGTAAGCTGCTAAATATTCATTGGTATTTTAGTACTCAAAATCAATAGAACTCAGCCAAGTGGAAACGAACTGGTTTAATCAATTTCTATTAATTATTTGACAGTTGGATGTGATATTTGTCTGTCCCTCTGAGTTTTCCGCGTTCCATAATGACCAATTCTCAAAGAAAATTAAGAAAATTAAAAAAAAAGAAAACTAAAAGTTTTGAAAATGTTTAGCACTATGAGAGTTAAATGCCTAAAAAGGCAAATAAAAATTTTTAAGTATCGATTTGCGATAACTTTTGGAAGAGTCGCCAGATCATTACGAATATCATAGACAACATTGACAGACACAGTAAATACTTTTGCTTGGTTTTTGGTGAATATCGTGGTAGCCCTGTGTGTATGATAGGTACGTAAATATGAATCTTTCAAATCATCAACCATTTTGAATTTTTTTTAGCTCTTTGGGAAAGAATACCTAACGATTGATCAATTTTTTGTTCTACTTGTACTCTTATCCGAAAATTAGTCCTTTCTTCCCGGTTTTAAGCGCTGGAGTTTTTAATTCAAACTCACCACTGTGCTAAAAAAAAGATTTTGACAAATTGTGTGTGTAAAATAATTTACGAAATTGATTTTATTTAGATGTTCTCATTCATTTTCAAGTTTTTAGCTGATATGGTTTGAATGATAAAATAAATAATATTAAAAATTCTATAAATGCAATTAAATAAGGTATTTCAGTATGACCACATAAAGTCTGTTGATAATGGAATGAAATTATGAAAGAAAGTCATATCTGAATTCTTCTTAATTTATATAATCGAGAATTTATCATACATTCTTCAAGAAAAGAAAAAACATGACGATTGGGCTCATCTTTTTGGTGGTTAAATATCTTTCCGAAAATTTACCATGTATTTTTCTACTTAGCCTTGATTTTTCTAGAAGTTAGATCAAATTAAACTTGTTTTTTGGAATGAAAAGGAGGATATGTGCTTTTTGTTTTAATATAAATTTCAACGATATCTTTTCGAAACATATCGATGTGCAAGTTGCATTGGTTGACAGCAGGCAAATATGCTGCAAATGTGGCTATGTGAAAAAGCGCATTTTACATCCAGGTATAGTCGTATTAGCAAGATATCAGTGACAATTAAGCTTCGCGAATAGAAAGCAAACAGGTGCAGTTTGCACGTTAACGGGGACAGTCGTGCTCCGGGGCTGAGCTCTTGACCTGAGTTAAGCAGAGTTTCGGCAGTGTAACCAAGTCTATCTGGTGCCATGGCAAAGGGCTTTTATGGCCTATATCCAACACAACTTAGCGAGCCCGTTCCATCCTTACAGCATCTAATTGATGGTTATCCGTGATCAAAACTATAGTAACGCTTCATTCGCATAACACTGCTATTGACTTTGTTCGGATTGTCGTGACTTGTTTTGATCGCGTATAACTGTGCATTTCCGTTGCGTGTTGCACGTTTTGTTTATCAATTGTGCTTTATTTTTATTAATTTATCGGCGCTATAGTCATGCATGATATTAAATTGATCTTCTGCAATATTCGCGGGATAAGAAAGAATTTTTTTTCGGTGTACTGTCATTTATCCATACACAAACCGGCAACTTTGGCACTAAGTGAAACTAAGGCCATTTCTGATACTGAAATCAATCAGTATTACGTACCTGGTTATCATTTAGTGAGATCAAGAGGGATTGCAATTTAATGATTTGCCGTTTATCAACCTTACCCAGTTTACTTCTGCTAATTCAGTGCTTAATTATCTCTGGGTCTTCCAGCAGCTTGGCGGGCTGGCACGTTTAGCTTTTTAGCGAGTCGTTCAACTTGAAGCAGTTAGTTGAACCAGAATCTCCGTCATATCTGGGCAAATTGCAAATCTTTTAGATTTGTATTTAGCTTCACACCCAGATAAATATTCGATCTCAATTTCTGCACCTCTTGGCAACTCGGACCACAATTTGATCTCGGCCCACTTTAACATCTCTTCTCTAATTAACACTAATCAGTTTTCCACCAAACGCCTGGTCTAGCATTATGGCAAGGCTGACTGGACTGCGTTTAGAAAATACATCAGAGAGATCAACTGGAACGATTGTTTTGCAACAAAGAACGTCGACTATATAGCTTCCACCATAACCGACATCATATGGTATGGAATGTACTCTTTTATCCCGAAGAACACTAGGCCACTAAGCCAACCAACCAACACCTCATGGTTTAGTTATGAATGTCAAAAGGCCATTCGCACTAAGAAGGCGGCATTCTAAACTAACAAGCTGTTTCCGTCAGCGGAATCAAAAAAAACTTTACAAAACTGCTCGCAATACCTGTACAACAACTATCAGAAGAGTTAAATTCCAGTTTGACCAAAATATTAAACAGAATGTCCTTGCATGCCAGAAACGAAACAAAGGCTTCTGGTCGCTTGTTAAAAGGATTAAGAACAACTTCTTCAGTTCTCCCGTGCCACTTCTTCTTCATCATGGTAACGTACTTGCTGAGTCACTGGATAAAGCTAATCTTTTTGCTGAGATTTTTGCTACAAACTCGTACTTGCCACCTTCTTCACTGAGTCCTCCTAGTCCTCCAATGTGGGCTTTCAAGCAAGGACTTTTATGTTTCCACAAAAGAGAGGTATTGAAAATACTCGCCAAGCTTGACGTTTCCAAATCAGCTGGTCCTGATGGTATTTCGCCCCTCGTACTAAAGTGCTGCACGTCCGCCTTAGCTAAATCTCTGCGCTAACTATTTTACCTGTTATATTCGATTGGAGTATTTCATTCCACATGGAAGCTTGCACACGTTCAGCCCATACCCAAAAAGAGGGAGGCCTGTGATCCCTCAAACTATCGATCTATTGCAATCGTTTCGCTTCTATCTAAGGTATTTGAATCACTCGTGAGCTCAAAATTAATGAAATATTTCGAGTTGAACCATTTAATCAACGACCACCTGTATGGTTCTCGTTCTGGGCGCTCCACTGAGGACTTATTTACATTTCTCACTGCAAGATGGAACCGTTGTTTCCATAGCTTTGGTGAAGCAATGGTAATTTCTCTTGATATTTCGAAGGCCTTTGACAGAGTCTGGCACCCTGTTCTATTAGCCAAGCTTCGTGTATTTGGTCTTCACTTCATCCTCGTGAAGTAAATTGAAAGTTTTTTCGTAGACCGTCCTTTCATTTTGTCCTGGATGGACTCAAATCCTGTGTCCACACCACCGATTCCGCGGTTCCGCAAGGTACTGTTCTTTCACCAACTCTCTTCATTTTATTTATAAATGACCTCCTTTTCTCCACTTTCAATCCGATTCATAGTTTTGCCGATGACAGCACCGTTGACTTCGCGTACTTTTTTGGCAGGGTGTCCGACTCTTGCGGGAATGCTACTTCTGATAGTAGAGATTGCATGTTTGCATCGCTTAACAGGGACTGATTAAATATTATCGCTTGGGGCTCCGCGAACCGTATTATATTTAACGCGTCCAAAACCCAATGTTGTCGTCTTTCACTCAAGCTTTACCTTCCTCCTACAAGCCACACTATTTCCGTTGATGGTGTGAGTATTTGTGAATCACCTTTGCTGAACCTATTAGGATTTAACATCTCCAGCAAACTAAGCTGGACCGGCCACAATTTTTAAAATTGCGAAAAATGCCATGAAATGCCTAGGTTTCCTTCAGAGAGGCAATAAATACTTTTAACTATGAGACATAGCGCACATCTACAAGACTCTCGTAAGATCAAGACTTGAGTATAGCTCCCATATATGAGCTGGGCAGGCCGCACTACTTTAGCGGAACTAGACACAGTCCAACGCAAAGCTTTCAGGCATATTGGCGATGAAACTATTACCTCACGAGTTACCATTGAATCCCTTTCTCTTCTTTATCGCTATTATCATGGTTTTTGCTCTAATGAAATATCAAGTCTGCTCCCTTGTAACCTCCTACGCGCAACACCCGATCCTCCCAACGCACTCACTCTCATGCCCTTTCGATGAGTGCCAGTCGTACCGTCATATTTCACAATTCTTTCTTATCTAGGTCAATACGATTATGGAACAGCCTACCATCTACTGTTTTCCCCGCTGACTATGAGCCACAATTGTTCAAGCGAATCGTGCACCGCTATCTCCTGCAAACTTAACACTTCCTCTCTCCCTTTCCTTAAATTTCCTTCCGCCAAGGCTGTTCTAGGGCATAATAGGGCAACCCCTAAGCATTGGCATCATCAGAGAAAAAAAAATGCATCAAATGGAAGCTTATTAGTACTATACTCTTCGCGAAACGAATTCAACGGTTAAATCTCATACGAAAAGAGCTTTACTGACGAATTGAAAAGCTCTTTTTGTATGGGATTCGACCGTTGAATTCGTTTCGCGAAGAGTATAGTACTAGGCATAATCGAGAGATCTGCTATTCCGTTCGTATCAACTAGCTTTCGCAGATGTTTATGCTAGCTTAATGGAATACATCATCCACGTGAATGAAAGTAATATGGAATTTGGTGGTTAATAAAGTAAAGAATACTTTTAGCCAACGTGTTAAGTATATTTACACTTTGGAGATTATTACTTATTTGACGATAAATATACATAAATAATAAATGATTGCTTTCGAATTCGAACCTCTAAAGTAGAAAGCAATGTATAAGCTTTCTTCGGATGGTACCAATATATGCCACAAAAGTAAAACCTCGAAAGTAAATCAAAAGCTCTTAAACTTGAGGTGGGAATAAAAATACTAATGGAAAAGTAATCAACCCAACGGGAATCGCGGTAATGTATGCTGGCGTAATGGATGAATCAAACAATGCTGGTAATGCACATTTCCGACTTCCAAAGCTATTTTCCAGCAATTATAAGATATACTCGTAAACATGACTTGGAGCATGGAAAATGCTGCAAGGAAGAAAGCTCATATGTTATAAGTCCAAGACTGGCCAATGAAATTCACTCGCAGAAACAAGGGGAAAAGAACTTGCGAGCATACATCGGTTATGAGTAGTCTGCTATATAAAGCGGAAAGATGAAAATTTCGAAGCATTTCAAATCATCACGCACGGGTAAGTAAAATGTATGAAGACAATTCCTCCTAGTAGCAAAGAGTATGCGCTATTGGAATTTCCAATAAGCGTCAGCATGCAAAAACCACACATGCAGGGATACGATCGGCCGCCGGCCAAAGCTTTCATTCATATTGAGTCGTATAAATGCGAGAATACGATGTCGTACTTTCCAAAAAGCTCTTATACATAAAGCTATAGAGCTAAAAGCATGAGTTTCCCCTTGTATAAATTTTCCCAGCCTAGGACATGCAATGTTAAAAAGAAACAACGCGTAATGGTCCGGTAATGCTTACACGCATTACGCGTAATGCTTACCGAATATATCCGTAAGCATTATTTTTCCCGTTGGGAAGAGCTAGAATCAAGAACTCAAATTGTAGTTGTGCTGAGAAAGTTTTTGTTACATTCTGACTCAATAATGTATGTTTGGCAATCAATCTTTATTTGTTTTTATTTTATTGTATTTCAGCTGCACCATTCCAATAAATTACTTAAAAATCACATATAGTATAAGATTACCCAGCATTGATTCCATTTGTTATCTCTAGACAATTCCATCAATTTTTCAACATCCAGTATCACACATCATATCACGCTCGTCACAAAAACCAACAGTATCAATAAATTACTCAATGGCGCCATAATGGCTTTTACCCTTTTACTTGTATGTACCAAATGTATATCGGCGTTTGCCGTTACTTGCACTTCTTGCTTTTTATTCTTTATTCTGTGTTCAATAAAAAACCCAATGCAAATGCTTTCAAAGCCATCACTTCTCAAAGCTGACAGAATCGAGTAAATCGCTCCATGTAAGTACTTGTACTTGAGCAGGATAGCTCTTCGTACGTGCAATAAAAATAAACGTTGAACATCTTTTCACTTTTATTCGTATGTATTCATTGAAGTGAAACGACGATACAATAGAAAAGTTTCCTTTATTGATTTTTGTATTGATGTTTGATATGTTCACAACAAATAATTGAATGCTGCATTTGAAATGTTCGTAGAATGTGCTTTGCTTTTTTGTTGAAAGTTACACTTTTGTTATCGTTGGCCCACGCTGGGCGCAAATATTTTATAAGGTAAACTTTGAAATTCTCTTATGTGAATAACTAAACTAGTTACGTAAATAAGCATTTAAGAATCATTTCAAGTATTTCATACAGGTAAATTTACTCATTTTGCGTAATTGAGAATGAGAGTAGTTTAGTTTGACATCAAACGAATAATTTTACTGGAACACTTTTCCATTGAAATCAAGTTGTGATTTTTTGAATTTTTCAGAGAAATACTTTGATTTTTTTTAGAACACAGTATTGGTTACTCCTTAATATTAAGATGATGTGAGAAATTGAATGCAGATGCGACATAGTTGAGTTTAAAATTTTCTTGGAAAATTAGTAAAAATTTAAAAATATAAATAGTAAAAACATGCTAAAGATCACCATAGCTATCCTAATTTTGCAACCAAAAGTCTTTCAATAATATCAACCTAGTGTGTGGATTTCGTTTTAATCTGGTGACTTCTGATGCAGATAGAGTAAAAAGTTGTTATTTTGCAGAGAAATTTTTCAAGATGGCACCGCAGCTAGCTTTATAGTATATTTATAAGACTTCTATCAGACCTGGCTCCCGAGAACGGAAATCCTGAGTGCTAAAAAAAATACAAAGTAAAACTGCCGGAAAAATGGCAAAAGGTTAGCGTTCCTGTACGATGATGCCTTTGTAAATTTCAGTTTAACTGCGAACATAAAATGTATTAACCGTTTGCATTTCTTCTTTAAAATCAAATTTTTTTTTTCAAGAGACATGATAGTTCGAAGGGTCTTTATTTGGGTACATGCCATGGCTGCAAGGTTTTCCGTACATTCATCAATTTTAAAACTATCCGATAAGTCTGCGGGAACTTAACATATTTCAAAATTTTACAAATTTATGTTGCCTACTTTTAGAAACTTACGGCCGTATGTTGTTAAAAATTTCCAAATTATTATCATTACCAAGTTATAAGCATGACCAGTTTTCATCATGTTTCCAAACATCTTGTTTTTTTTTTCAAATATCCTATATGAACAGGATGGCACTCATTATTTTGACTGGGGCTGGTTGAACTGTCTTTCCTGTCTAGACAATTTTCCTTCACGCTAAAAGCCACGTTGAGGTTGTGAAACTTAACTACAATGTATTATGTACTTAGTGCTTTAGCCCCCGGGTGTTGTTAATATCACGACTAGCTCAGTATGGATATCAGCCATCCGGAGAACAAAACTATTCTCAAGTCCTTGGAGAAATTAAGATCTTGTCATTTGTCACTTCCAGGTGTTTCCACCTTCATACTGTTTCATACTGTTTCTTAGCGTTCAACATGCAGTTATTCTCTTTTTGGTTTCTAAATCAGTTAATTTCGAGCTAATTACTTCCGTTTTGAAACTTTGTGGACCTGTTTGCGTAACTTGTTTTGTTTGCTTCTAGAAGTCTGACCATAGTAGGAGTCGCTTCGAACAAAGCTTGAAACAACAGAAACATATTTCTTTTCAGCTATATACTCTTGGGGACTCCAACCGTTCATCTTTATGGCCCAGAGACTGTATACATTGTGAGTATAGTGATGAAATCTAGCTCAGTTTCGAATACATTAGTAGATATAGATATTTGCCACCACAAGCAGTTTTGTTTTCGCTTCCCTGAAGTTAACTTCTTGGTAATGTACTCGTAATCTGCAGGGAACGAAGATATTTATTTGATGTCGTAAGTCGTTAAATATATGTGTTTCAGAAAGCTAATAGAAATTAATTGCATAGAATTTACGACAACATAATGGATGGAAACCGGCTGATTTTCAATGCAAAGAAAATCATGCCAACGAAATTGCCAGCTGATAATGAAATGTTGCTTTATTGCTCATTTGAGTCCTGTACGACAACTTTAGTTAAGATGTCATTTAATTAGCTGACAGCACAATAAGTTTGTGATGTTTATGACCATTCTATAGGATTTTTTTAGGTCCGTGACTTGAAGATTTGACTTATAGAGAACAAATACCAAATGCTTTTAAGTAAAACTTTATATTCCTGAAAGACGATGCTTATTGAAAAAACACCATAATATCAAAGCAGGGAAGTGTATTTTTGAAATTGAATCTATCCTGACAGTTCGCACAGTAATTCATGTAGGTTTAAATTTCATCATGCTCCTTCAATATTTTTTAAAGTGTGTACTTCATCTTTCAACTCTAGCAAACAGCTCAAAAGAACTTTAAAACCCTTGAAAAAAGACTCTCTAAACTATAAAACTACTCTTGAAAAAGTTTACTGAATTCCGACAGTAAATATCATCTTCAGAATTGCACTATTTCCACAAGATATACCACTAGCCCGTTGAATTTCAAAGTTCAAATCCATTCATTGCAATCGAAGTAAAACAATTTCCTGTTTGTATCCGGAAGTCCCAGTTTATATAAAATTTCTCCAAAGTTGCATTGAATAACATAAATGACTATAACATCCTGCTGTTTTCAATTACGGTAGTCGTCGATAGATTTCAAGGGGGATTCAATTAAGCGGAAGTAGGTGACTTTCGTTCATTTCATTTTGTGTCTATCGATCAAACAATTTGTACGTATCGGTGGCCGGGAGCAAAATGCTGAAAATTTATATTGTTTTACTCAGAAGGCGGAAATTAAAAAGCTTTGAGCTGATTTTAAAGCAAAAAATCGGTATGAATTTATTGCCTTTTGATACACAGAAAAGATTATTGGTGAAATGTTTCAATATGATTTAAGCCTATTAATTTGCTTTGATAAGCCATTCTGTTTAATTTGAATAATTTTTCGTTCAGTTGTAGGATGTTTCGAGAATTTTGGAAACACTCATTTATAGATGAATTGAATGATAGAACTTGATAAATACATAAAGGACGGAGGATTATATTGAAATTCAAATATTGTATATTTACGGAAGCAAATGTTTGGAAAGAAATGTTTTTCGTTTCGGGGCATAAAAAAGCATTTTGATGTGAATTTGCTTAGATTTTCTACGCAGGTTCTATAAACAACTGTACTAAATTTGTGCTTACAACTGTACTAAATTTGTGAATTTGTGCT
The DNA here is from genome assembly GCA_963978885.1 of Nemotelus pantherinus. Classification (NCBI taxonomy): domain Eukaryota; kingdom Metazoa; phylum Arthropoda; class Insecta; order Diptera; family Stratiomyidae; genus Nemotelus; species Nemotelus pantherinus. The sequence continues at coordinate 41,382,142 of OZ022263.1, forward strand.
GTACTAAATTTGTGATTACGTATGGCTGATCTTACCCTGAGCTTTCAACCATAAATCTAAAGTCAAATAGTTAATTGAATATTTTTTGTCTAAGAAGTAAAAATAAAAAATTGAAATAAATCTAATAATGAAAAAATTTCTAACTGATAGACACCACAAAAAACACTGACGTTTAAGGAAATACAGAATAAATGTTTAAATTTTGGTTTGGATTTTATGTGGGTGCTTTTTCACGAAATATCTTAGCGTATCAAAATTTACTTTAGCATTAGTAAAAAAAATGGGTCATATCGCCAAGTCACCGACAGCAAAAGAGTAATAGACCTGAACCAAACTATTCTGTGAATTTTGCATTTATTACATGCATATATCACTCGGATTTAGTTGCACAATCAAATTTGGCACGATTTGATTTATGTTGGAGTTTTCTGGAGTACAATCCATTCCTCTCGGCTCTTGTTGTTAGATAGTGGATTCCTGTTTGCGAAAACCGTATCCATGGGTGAATTATTTGGGCAATTAAGGCAAAATTGTTTTCTAGTTATATTTTCGTTGCAAGTTTCTTTGTGCGCAATTTACGTATAGATTGCTGCCAAGTCCAAAATATTCTAAATGACTTGCTAAGCTTAAGCTTTTGCATTATATTTGTGGACCATTGAGTCAATTACATATACTCTAAACTTAGTCTCATTATAAAGCGATACAGTGTCAAGAATCTGTTTTAGACTGGAAGCAACCTTTACGGATCCATGTTGACAGCTAATAAGTCGCACTTTCTAACGAGGCTTACTTTTGTCTTTGTAAGAAATACTTGTTCGTATACACTTAAATTTTGACCTAGTTTGTAGGATGCCTTGCTGCTAGATTAGGTTAGTGAAGTGGGTCCCCGGGAACGCGGCCAGCATTAGGCCACCAGTTTGGGCCCATTTGCCACTCTCATAGCCAATCACACGTATTCACACTTACAGCCATGGCACTGACGCCTTAACGAGCAGAGCTACCGGGCCCCCTGCCTTGCTGCTATCAATAAATGAGTTCCATATTTCGGAAATCAATCCAAATTTGTCAGTTCGTAAGAGAACAAACCTCTCTTTTTTTGTCAAATCGAATGAATCTCATAATTTATGAAAATCTGTTTCTACTCATAGTTTCGTAAAAAAGGACAATTTTTTAGACCGTAAATACGCTTATTTTCTCGTTTCTTGTTTGTTAGGCTCCTCGAACATTCAAAACGGCTATAAAAGTATATAACTTACCCCGTGGAATTTGTGAATCGTCTTTCTTTAAAATATTTCAGGCTTCTTGCTCGGTACAAGCTTTTATATTACCTATCATTAGGCTATCAGATAGGCAAGGAGAGTCTTTAAATAAATATTTATATTTTAATATGATGGCAATCCACCAATACAATCATTCCCTAATTTATCCTATTCAGTAAATCAGTAGTAATCTCCTCCTTCTGCGTTTTTTCCTGGATTGCTGTTTCGTTGTGCAATTCAATATTTAATATTTGAGCAAATACGCGATCGTTTTCTTTCATCTCGTTTAGTATCTCGTCCTTCATATTCATCTTCTTCAGAGTTTGGAAAACAAGCATTATTTTCCACACAAGATATGGTCCTTCAGAAATCATTATTACTTGAACTATGTCGTTTTCGAATAACTTTTTGAGTTCCTTTTACATTTTTTTTGCCTCCTGGTAACCGTTTCATTGTTGCCTAGGACTTTCCAAAAATAAATCTTGATTCTCTGTTAAGATATTTTCATAATTTTTTCACTGATTGCACTTTATCAAATAGAAATACAGCTAATGAAGATTGCGTCGCAATTATATCAAAGAGTTTCAGCTGCTAGTTCCAAATTGTTCTAAAACAATTTAACCTGAAATCTGTCTCTTTAGCATTCTGCTTTTCATTAAATTTTCACCCACCACAAACGTAAAAGCCTAGACAGACAGGCACTTAAATTACTAATTTACTAATGATCATTTATACCTAATTTAGTAATTTAAAAGGTGCTGATACACAGCCCTTGCGTTAATGTTGAATACTGTCATTGCCTGTCTGTCACTCAAAGGAATTAGTTTTTGAAAAATGGAGAAATCGAATGTGTTTTAAGTGTATGTTTATGTACTCTTACTCTTTTATTCTCTAATTGATGAAGTTAGACTACCAATCACTCAAGAACTACATTAAAATTCTTAAAATATTTCGAATTTAAATCTGACAACTCAAAAAAGTTGTCTTCTTCTTCCTTTTCAATGCAAAATGCGGCTTTTTACAAGGGGAGTTTGTATTACATCGGGCAGCTCTACTTCATTTAAGAATAAATGACCAAAGTTTGATGATCATTAGCGATTTGCTTAATGATTAATCATTTGGTCATTTAGTGGTAATTAGTCCAAATTACTATAGGACACACAGAACTTAAATGATGATTTACAGCAAATGATCATTTAGGCTGCGCTGTCGGTCTAGGCTCTGATGATTGATGATTTGGTCATTTAGTTGTGATTAGTCCAAATTAGCATATGCCACACGGCACTTTAATGATCATTTACGACAAATTATCATTTAGGCTGCGCTGTCTGTCTAGGTTTTAAGTTTTAAAATAGTTTTTAAATCATCATTTTTAGTAGGTAAGATTTTAAATAATCATTTTTACCCGAGAATTTAGGAAACCTACCTATTAATCGCTAATGTCATATTAAACTCAACTTCCCGAGAACTTTTTCTTACTTCAGGCAAAATTAGACGCAGTAAAGTTCCATTAGTATCCAAAAATGTTCACAATGTTTTTTATAGCCTAAAGCTTAGTACTTCGTACCTTGGATTCACGTGAAATTTTCATACAAAAGGTCTGTTTCCGTACTTGAATCTATTATAATATATTAAAATAGATTCGCAGCAAGTCGTTTCCGTACTTTTGCTGCAAGCCAAATGTAAGCCAAATTTTGCAGCAAAAAGAAGCCAGCTGCCAAATTCTGTTACTGCTGCAGTTTGCTGAAGTACGGAAACATACGTAAAATTTCAAGTGAATTTTGTTTTCTTACCGTCAAAAGTTGCTTTCGGAATTGAAATTGCAAATGGCATTGACACATGTCTCCAATCATTTCACGCCAATTTAGTTTAAGCAGTTCATTCTTTTGACCTAAATAGTGGCATTTGGTGTTTGAATTTGAAAATGGAGTTATGCAAATGTCTTTTTAGTAACAAAATCGGTCGAACATTGAAATGAGCAGTGTCTCCGCTTTTCTCCATTGCCAAAATTTTCGCTCTAAAGGAAGACCAGATAATGGAGACTTGTCAAAATTTAGCTTCACGATTAACTCAGTACCAGCCTCAAGTGGGTAAAAATTCCGTTTAGGGGCTCCATCGCCGATCGCCTTCGGACTAAGTGCATTCGACGCGTTTTTGCACGAGAGACAACTTTTCTTTCTGGCGAAATCGGTGTTTTCGCCGGGGAACATATATATTCTATGTTAAAAATGTTAAAAATGCATGTTCTGTATATGTGTCTGCGAAAGTGTGGTTATTTTTCGCATGTTGTTTTTTCCGTTGCGGTTTATATACGTTATGTTTATAGCATAAAATTTGCATGAAGGAAATGTTGCTTCTTGCTATACACAGGCCAGCAGCTCTGTCTCTCTACCGTAATACAGCTACATTGTCGAATTGTTGGTCAATACTGATTTGTGAAGCAAAGTTTAATATGCATATTCACCAATTTATACATATGACATATGATAACGCTGCGTTCGGGGACTTTTTTTTGGTGAAAGTAAAGTTGTCCGGAACAAAATGATATGTCCGAATTGTGAAAATGAATGGGTGTTAAGTAATGCCTGTGAAAATCACCTGTTCCACACATGCATGTTAGCATGCGGCTGTAGGTGGATCCCCTAAGCGGAAGTTTTACCACACACTCATATACAGACCATAAGTTTTTAACATCTTTAACATAGAATATCTTTGTTCCCCAGCGCGAGCGCCGATTTTGCTAGAGGGAAAAGTTTTTCTTCTTGCAAAAACGCGTCGAATGCACTTAGTCCGAAGGTGATCGGGGGCTGGTCCCCTAAACGGAAGTTTTACACCTAAATGATACACAACCCGTTGTTGATGAAATATAAATCTTAAGAATGCTATTTAATCAAATTAGTTTTCAGTTGAATTTAATAGAAATTCTATTTACGAACAAATTAAAACGATCTGCAAAACAGCTCACCCTACTTGAGAAAATTCAGAGAAAATCTTTGAACGAATCGAATGTAGTCGATACGATTTCCACACATCTTGCACCGACAACAAAGCAATCATAGAGCCTTCAAAATAGCTTCCTGTCAGCCTCGTTGAAGAGAGAAGAATTTCATAAAAAGAGTCGATTGTGATGGGAACAACGTGTGTAAAAGGACATTCTGTGTGGGAGAAACTCCTGTACAAAGAACAACACTCGAAGAATACTTTCAGACAACGGCTTTGTTAGAAACGAAATAAAATTTCTAATTTCACGTTCTTCGATGTAATTTGAATACTGACACAAAGTGAATTAGGTAGAAACGAATCTTTTTTACGATAACACTGCTTGCCAATCGGGTCTATTTGCATGTGACCCCCAATGCATAGCCAATCATCATCACCCTCGATAAACAACCCTATTTGTTTCGTGCCTGTAAATGCTAACTCACTTCAGGCAAAGTAGATTAGCATCACCTTCCTAAGAATGCCAACGATTCCAAGGCAATTTCTCTGTTTTCTTACAAATGCTCATCGTGTGTGCTGTCGAAGCATACTCAAGCGCTTTGTAAGCAAGCAGGGATCGGCTGAAGGATTTCAAGACAAATACTAGGTGGGGTGAAAAGTAAGCTCCTTGACCACCAGAATGCGCTGCAATCGCCAAAAAGATTATTGTGCCTTATAGTCCATTTATATTTAGGCGGACATGTCAAATTTCAGAGCGACACAGTCATTTGTTTTGTTTTGACAGCCGATTTTTGTTGACGTGTTTGGCATCATGTTGAGTATGGATAAAAGTGATTTTCGTTCTCTCATAAAACATTATTTTTTGAGAGGCAAAACGGCGAAGGAAACAAAAGAAAAGTTGAACAAATATTATGGGGCTAGTGCTCCTTCAGACTACTTCGTGAAATATTGGTTTCGAGAATTTCGTGGTGGCCGAAACTCCACTGCCGATGAAGTCCGCAGTGGCAGGCCCTCCGAAGCGGTTACAGAGGAAAATTCCAAAAAAATACATGAAATGGTGTTGGCCGACCGGAAAGTGAAAGTGCGTGAGCTAGCAGATGCCACAGGGATTAGTACTGAGCGCACACGCCATATTTTGGGCGAGATTCTGCAGATGAAAAAATTATCCTGCCGCTGGGTGCCGCGCATGCTGACTCCGGACCAAAAACACGAACGCGAGCGCACTTCGGAAGCGTGTTTGGCCATGCTGAGGCGAAATCGGGTGGACTTTTGGCGTCGATTGGTGACTGGATCCACTATTTCACGCCAGAGAACAGAATGAGTGCCCGGCTATGGACTGAAGCCGGCACGAGTGCTCAGAAGCGGCCAAGGGAGGCTCAATGGGTCGGAAAGGTCATGGCGTCGGTTTTCTGGGATTGTCATGGCATACTCTTCGTGGACTACCTCGAAAAAGGAAAAACAATCAACAGCGAGTATTACTGCGCATTATTGGAGCGATTGAAAGCTGAAATCAATGCGAAACGGCCTCACATGAAGCGAAAAAAAATTTTGCTTTTACAAGACAACGCGCCGTCACACAAGAGCATCGCAACAATGGCTAAAATCAACGATTTAGGGCTCGAATTGCTTCCCCATCCACCTTATTCGCCTGACTTGGCTCCCTCGGACTATTATCTGTTCCCAAACCTCAAAAGATGGCTCATCAATAAAAAATTCAGCTCGCGCGAGGAGATCATCGACGCCGCGGAGGAGTATTTTGCAGGCCTCCCGGAAAATTACTTTTCGGACGGGATCAAAAAGTTGGAAAATCGCTGGAATAAGTGTATCGACCTAAAAGGGGACTACGTTGAATAAAATTTAAAAAAAAATTAAAAAAAAACATTTTTTCATTCCCAAGGAGCTTACTTTTCACCCCACCTAGTATACTGCTTGGGTTCGATGATTGAAAGCCGGATTTGATTTTAAATTCAATAAAAACGATCCTTTTTAGTTCACCTGATATACTTCGGTTGTAGAAGCAGTTAGTATAAAGCAGAACTGAAAAACAACTGAGAATGTTTTTTGTTGATTTATCCGTTTTGATTAGAAAAAAATATCGGCCTTTTGAGATAATATGACTTTAATATTTATCACAGAAAAACAAAAATTGTCTTCAAAATAGTGATTTGTTTTGAGAAAATATGGAGTCTTGACAGGTCTGTGTGTCTCGACAGATGCAGCCAAGTTTGCAATGCGAAAAAAATTAAAAATTGCTACGATACTTCTCGAAAAAATAGAGTTTGTACGACAAGGATTATTGTAAGTTATCTTGTAATAACATTCTTTTACGAGCAAGCTGTTTGCCGCCTAATCATTAAATTAAAAGTACTAAAAACAAAAAAATGCTAAATAAAATAATACTAAAAGTACAATACGGACGGAGTATTAGAATTCATTGAATTTTGCTTAAATAACCACATACACAGACATTCTAGTGAATAAATACTTTGGAAATAGCTAATCATATGCGGGCGGTAAGCACCTAAAAATAGGCAAAGAAAATTTGTGATAGCCGCCCACAGAGTAATCAGATGAGTATAGGACACGTTGATGGGCATAAGAAATAAGTACGTTGGTTTTTGATGAATGCGTGGGCAACACTGTAGCTACCGTAGATTTGTTGCAGTGCTGGGTGTTTCACCCAGCCCACCCTAATTCAACTAATTCCCATCGCATCTTGCCTAAAATAAATAAAGAAAGGAAATCAAAGTAAAGTAAGAATTTTAAAATTTAGACTTTGATGTATTTTATTAACTTGTATTTATGCTACATTTTTTTTGCTTGATTCGTATGATTCCTTGGCTGATAAATAAGTAAATCGAATCATTAAAAAATGAGGTTGTATTTGAATAGAGGTCGAAGCGTTCATTTACATTGACATAGCGTATTTAAGGGTAGATGTGGCGAGTGAAGTTGAATAGTGGCACAAGAACAGTGCTACCGTTTTAGTTTTTCTGCATGCAATAAATCAAATTTTGAAATTACAATGGATTGCTTGACATTACAACAGACGGATTTTAATCTGTTCAAGCTGTCTCAGCGTTCACTTCTTCGTAATGAAAGAAGTATTGTAGTAAGAAAATATTATAGTATGTTAATTTATATATACTCACATGTCCATTTTGCTCTTTATCGCTAATTTCATTAAATGAAAGCGTTATTTATTTATTTATTTCATTAACGGATTAACATCCGATTGAAGATAATACAAGAAATAAATTCAATAATTACAAATAAAAAAATTTAAAACTTCAAAATAAAAGCTGTAAATTAAAAACATTAAGTTTAATGTAAAGAAAGTTCATACTGAAGTGAAATTGGACTGCTGTAAGGAAATAATTCGTTATTCATTTTGAATGACAAAACACTTTCTTTTGAACCGTTTTCAAAAATATCCAATAAAAATGGAATGATATTTAGACTATTATGTTGACTTGACAGCACTAAAAGAGGTGCATAAAATTGAGTACCAGTGCGTGCAAACTGTATTCTAAGAGCAGTCGTCCGCTTACCCGATCAGCCTAGGTATTTTCAGTTTGTCAGCATACAAATGACAGAGGGAACTGAAGAGAATCAAGCTTTGTGGAACAGTAGAAGTGGCATTAAAAAGGAGATGCAGAACAAGATTTAATAGTTACGAAGCAAGCACGGTTACATAGGTTAGATAAAAATCTGGAGCGCAGAGGGGTTCAAACACCAAACCAATTTGCTTTTAAGAAGAAAACTTTACAGTTCATTGAACCGAAAGCCTTGGCAAAGTCTGTATATGTCACATCCAGTAGCATTGCATGTCGGTAGCGGAAGCAACAGAATCACTAATCAGTAAACGATATTGAATTGCATATAGTTGATTTACATCTACTGAATCAATTAGACACAGAAACAAGAAAAGCCCAATTGTGTGGTATACTTTAATGTAAACCACTCTTTCGAGGAGTTTCCTGAAGCAAGGATGATAATTGGGCGATATGGGGCGATAATTGAAAATGCAGGATGTATCTCCTCCCCCTTTCAGAATGGGAAAAATACTAATGGATTTTCAAATAGAAGGAAGTATACTGTGTGAAGTACTTAGGCCAAAAAAAATGATAAAGGAAGTCACAGGAGTGAGGGGAGTGATTTCGCGAAGATATTCGGTATACCCTGATAGCCACCAGACTAAAAAAATGATTTAAAAATTTTTGCATAGTCGTGCAGCGAAACGGCTGGCAATCGCAAATAAAACTAAACAAAATCAAACTAACTAAATGTGCTGGCTATTAAACGAACAGAATATTCGCAAAAATGCAATAGATGGCAATAAAATGCAACGTTGCAATAAATCGCATCAAATTACGACAGAAATATTGCAATTGCAATAAAACGACTGCACTGTACAAGAATGGGAGAGTTGGAAAATGAAATCAGATAGCTCTGAAGCACAATTGACGATAAGAAGGACATCGAACTAAATCTGGAATGGTTCACGAACGTGACCCCAAGATCACGAATATTTTTGGAAGTCGAGATGATATTTCACTCTGAAGTATTTTTGGTAGTTTTTGGATTCGTTTTAAAAGAGCAATGGCTATAACGAGACTGTTTTCTTGTTACCAGTCGATGAGGGCGCAGAGATTCGATTGAAGTAAGTAGCAACCTTCAATCAAATCGCTTCCGGGAAAAAAATTGGGGTCATCTGTAAAGGAAGGATATTAGAAGAATAAGACAAGAGGGTGGTCGTTTAGATAAAATAAGAGCGAAAGCAGGTCCAAGGATGAAATCTTAAGGAAAAGATGAGCGGGAAGAAGGAGATGAGCAAGAATCATACGTGACACAATAGGGACGACTGGTGAGGTAGAACTTGAGTCATTGAATGATAGACAACGAAATACCTAGGCGGTGTTGCTTAGTAAATAGAAATTAATGATCAAAGAATTAAATACTTTCGGAATGCCAAGGTAGATAGTAGGTACATTAAGTTTGTGCCCTAGCTACAAATTTAGTAATGAAAAAAAGATTTATAGATGTTGGGTTATTTTGGAAAAATATATGCTGATGCTTCGAAATGTCTGTATTCTTTGAAAACATAATCATGTACAAAGTGCTCAAATACCTTGAAATATAGATGAACAAGCTCAAGTTTATTTCCCTGAATGTTGTGTACAGCACATTCACGGAATCTTTAGTAAAACTCCTTTCAGCCAACCTTTTCTGTTTCCCCTGATCTGAATTTCAAACTCTTCTAGAATTTACATGTGACTTCAAGGATGTACATGGAAAAATATTCACTTCAATTTAACATAGGAAATTCACAACTGTAATCATGAACTCACAACTGTAATCATAGCATGAAAAGATAACACAACAACTTTGAAAGCAATGAGTAGATATCCGTGTTTCGTTTTAAAGCCACACTCTAAGTTGCACTGGTACTTCCTGCAATCACAGCTCACTGCATAATTTGTCGTTAGCTCTAATTTACGGGAAAATCCTTTTGACTCGATATCTGCTTAACTTCAATTTTGCAGCTTTTCTCCATTGCAATGGAGTTCAGCTGCACCGGGAATAACGAGTTACGTGCTAACGGCAAATGTGTTTTTCCATGAAAATCACATCATATAATTTAAAAAAAGCCATTTACTCCTTGCCATAACAAATGCTTTTTGCCATTGCACGGAAATGGTAAGAGTGCTTGAGCTACAAAAACATTTTTCTAGAGTACGAGTATCTCAGAACTGAAGCGTGCCATGAAAATCAATAAGCAGTTTTGTGGGATGCTTGTTTCGATTGAAGCACGTTCTGCTGATTTCTGATGCCTGACGTCTGGTTTAAGTCAGAGGGGTTATTCATGCACCACTTCAAACAACTTTGTGTATGAAAAATGAACTGAACTGAACAACGAACGATTGCGGTCGACATGATAAGACCCTTCAGTGATATTATTTTGCGACTAAGTAAAATTTGGTTTATCAATTTAAATTAATTCATCGGTGGGCACCAGCGGTAGAGGTTATGGTCAGCGTTGGCTTGGGCAAGAAGATAAACTTTAGCGCTGCAGTAGCAGCCGCTTCGAAAAGTTGAAATGAAGATGGGTGCGATATCCTGATTGTAAGGGTACAATGAGCTTTCACAGGATACGACAAATATATTACTGAAGACCAAAAGAGGCTACAAGGTATGCAAGCTTCAACATTGGAAGTAGGGATGAATAGAAACTAACAAAAACCAAAACATCATTTAGCATAGGCAGCCCATTTTGCTATGCAGCTGAACAAATTGAAGCTTTCATAAAAAAATCGGACTCGTTGCTTTGCTCATCCATTTCGTTCGGGGCTTACATAAATACAGGGTGATTAATTATGAGGTTTGGTTTTTAATCTCACATAAAAGGCATAAAGTTGAATTCTATAGTAAAAATTTTATTGTGAGTCGAAGGAACAACCTATGACATTTACTTTTTAAAGATTATCTCATTTAAATTTTGATCCATACTGAGGGCCCAATTTTCGAC